>CAWUHX010000326.1:0-350577 GCA_963922205.1 Romanomermis culicivorax
GATTTTTCCGGATTTTAGTTCAAGATGATAGAAAATTTTTCGAATTCCGAAAAAAATTTTTCAGCCTTTTTTTTATAGAAACGATTGAAAAGTATAGCAATAGAAATTATTATTCCTCTCAATTTGACATCCAAATTACAATGAAATTTTTACTTTTTAAAAATGTTTTCGCTTTTTTTTATGAAGATGAATCAAAAACAAGAAATTACAGCAGGAAATCTTCACTTTTCTAATTTTCACCTCAATTTTATGAGAATTTTGAATTTAGGAAAGTTTTTTTAGGAGTTTTTATGGTGAAAATGATTAAAAAAACTGAACCGTTCTGTGAAAAAAATTCGCAGATCGTGGCTTCACGTTGATGCAATTGCGAACAAAATAACGGGATATGCCAATTGGAACAACATGTTTGCGAACTACACTACCAGGCGAAACTAACCGTCTATGCCGGTCGCGTCCAGGACACGTCCGGAACGCGTCCAGGACGCACCCAGGACGCGAAGAGCACACTATACCGACAATAAAATTGACAGGCCATGTGCTTGTTTCACACAAAGCCAAAGAATTTTGCTGATGCTTCCTTCTTACCTCCCCTATAGAAAGCTTACATTATTTACCAGATATAAATGAAAGGTCAACTGTTGTCACACTGTAGGTCAAAACAAAGTGCATATCCACTAGACATTATGAAAAAATTATGATTGACAGTTATTGCAATGAATGTCAATTACTAAGAAAGATGAGAGTTTCTCTTTGTGCTGCCGAAAAAGATGCGTTCCGGACGCGACCTGAACGCGTCCCGGACGCGAATTTTTGAGGGTAAGTTTCGCCTGGTTGTGTAACTAAGGGAAAAAATTCTGATTTAAAGAAAAAAAGTTCCAATATTTTAGGTAGATGGGTTTTCTTGGCAGCAAAGATGAATCCATTCATTGATCAAGTTGATTGGATAACGGTAATGCCAAGTCGGCAATGATGGATGATCTTTTTTGCCTAGACAAACGTTTGATCGGCTTGAGTCCTAGCAATAAATCGTACAGCACCTCAGGAATGAATAATTGACGTAAAATTTGGCAAATTTTGAACTGCATATGTTAATGCGTCTTTGATTGGGAATGAGTCTATCCTTGAACACTTGCCTATTAGGAAACATTGCAGGTTGGGCACTTTGAGGGTCAAATTTTCGGATTTGTTCGGCATTCAGGATGTCGACGGAAAAATAACGTAAATTTGGACATTGGTCCAAGATGAGGTCGAATGATGCTGGTGAAGAATATTCATTAAGGTATAAATGAACACCTTCCAACGAAGAATTGGACGAAATTATTTTAAATGCTGCAGCATCCTTTCCATGACCAACGCAGACTAAAAGAAAATTTAAGAATTAAAACAGTTCAGCAACACGGCCTACTTAGAAAAAGGTATCAAAATCCATTTGCGAATGATAGATTTTTAAAAAATGTGTATTTCTGACGTTTGTTAACATATAAAGGGCGAAATATTTTCTAGCAATGAAGCCCAAAACTCAATAAAATGAACATTTTTCGACACCTTACCATCTTCAACGATCAATTCAGATAAAAAAAATCAGCGGAAAGCAAATTGCAAGTTTTTTAGCAGTGGAAAAATATGAAAAAAGTAGTAATGATGCAATTTTGGGACTCATGAATTTTTCCCAAGTTCTCAACACAGGCACGTTTATCCGCTAGCAGATTTCATTTTGAAGATGGCCCCTGACCAGCCCTACTTGCGTGGCTCTCCGCGTCCCTCCACCCTAAGCCTAAGAATTAAATAGGTAAATGACAGGCTATACACCATAGTTCACGTTACAGTCATTTTCTACATTAAAATCAGTTTATCTTTTTCGACTGAACGGATCAATCAATCCAAGCCTGTAGGCCAGAAATTCTTTTCGGCGGGCGCCACTACATTTTTTCCCACACCAATCACCATAAAATAGGCTTTTCTGACTTGACTTTCTTTTTTCTGACTTGACTTGGAAAAAAATCATTTTCAACACTTCAACCATTTCGGGGGTGCATGGCCCTCCAACACCCCTGCGTACAGGCCTTGAGTGCTATTCTCTAGAATATGAAACCTCCAACCGATCGAATGGAACGAAAATTTCTCGATCATTTATGGAAATTTTATTCAACAGGAGAAGTATGGAAATATTATTGTACTTCTTGTTTTGAAACTGGTAGATCTTCAGGAGCATTCCACGCCCTCAGGAATCGTTTTGAGCATAAATGAAAAATGATCAGCATGATTTTCTGAACAGCATGAGAGGCAAAATTATTGTTTCAGCGCTTGGTGATGCAACAATAATTCAGCCTATATTAATACAATGAACAAAATTGGAACTTACAATTTCAATTTCCTTAATTGGCTGATCTTTTGAATATCATTGGAGTGAAAACGCTCCAGGTTTAACTGGAAATACTTTAAATTAACCATTTTCGATAATTCTGTTGCAAATAAACGACTGTTTCTCATCTGTCAGCAATTCAAAAATTGTGAAAATTTCGATTTGATCGTGAAGACCGAAATTTATCGAAAATGATGCGATAATACGCCGAATCACTACACCAAGCTTGCAAGTAAAATTCTTTCAACAGGGGGGTACGAGCTAGTAGAAAGGCCACGTGACTTGCGTGACTTTCTAAGCTTCCACAGTAAACCTGAATATTTTTCAAAGAAACGAAATGTGAATCGTTCATAATTCTGTGATAAGGTAAATCTTGATCGGGAAGGGGCGTCGATAAGAAGAATGTTTAAGGACAAACTTTTCAATTTGACAGCCTCAATCAACTTTTCAATCAGTTTTTGAATCATTATTGTGTATCCACCCAATATCCAAACTCTCTAAATTTAGATTAACATCTAGCAATGCATACAATTGTTCATATTCGGGACCGTCCATTCGTTCATACCAACCTGGATGCGAAATGAGTTAGATATTGACATGATGATAAAGCAATCAAAAAATCAGGAGCTTGATAAATTTCCAATTTCGTCAAGGCGGAATGACCAATAATAACTTTTTCTATTCCTCTCTCGAAGTTCATTGTTGGATATTTGCATCGACAGTGGCAATAAGTTGCTTCAAATTGCGAGAATTTTCTACCAAAGTCAATGCACTTTCCCAGCCGAATATTTTTCTGAAATTTGAATCAATTTCTAAACATGTCAATTTTTCTAAAACTAGGAAGAACGATAAGCAACTTCTTTTTCAAAATACATAACTAAAGGTAGATCACGGGGATTCAAGTACGTTTTCTCTCTCAATCACGAAATTCGTCACTGTATCTAAAATTTTTTAAATGGGGCAGACCGGAACAACTTCTTTGAATTTTTTCAATAACTTTCGTCCAGTAACCAATAAACATTTGATCAAAATCGACGTATCTCAATCGGTGCAACTCCGATTGGACGTAACTTTTGAAATTTGAATTTATTCGCTCCGCTATGCATAATTGTTCAAAATCGAAATATTTCAAGATCTCCGTAATAATGATGACTTCGTCTATATTAAATAACGTGATTGATGGTGATTCCAACAATCTGAACAAAAAGAAATAACTTTTTCTGCAGATAACGACGACGCGGGCAGGTTTTTTTTTGACCTACTGAGTCACAAGCCAGGTGGTTGTTGACCTAAAATTTTACAAGCCAATTCCAATGCTAGGTTATTTTTTAAAAGATGTGTATATATTGAGCATCAATGCCAATCAAAAAAGAGATGTCATTCAACATTTATTCAATAGCATTTCAGAGCCGTTAATTCATTAAAATTCAGGAAAACATTTGAAATTTTTGAGTTTGATGGAAGTCTAATCTACAAGCATTGTGGAAAAAATTTTCCAACCAAACTATCCAAGAACATAATGACTTTGAATTACATGAGAAATCGACAGTCAAGTCCTCTATGAAGACAAGTGAGAGACGAAAAAAGCTATTAATCTTTTCTGCGTGAAATGCCAGAAAAAGTTTTTGGGTATTGACATTCTGCGATGCTGGAAAATCAGTTTTCCAAACACTTATTTGAAAAATTAGACTCGAATTTTGTGCTCAAAAGTCATAATTTCTAGAACTTTATATTTGAAAACTTTTAAAACCATTGATTCATTCACAAACTCTCATTAACTTGGCCGAAAAGATATGAGTAAGAAGATTAGAAATTTCCGAAAACTACTTCCATGAAGCTTTTGGATTGATTTTACATTAAAAAAGGAATAATTGCTCCAAAAAGTTTACAGACTTGATGTATTGATCTTTCTCAAAAAATGTTTCAAGGAAAAAATGTGAATCTTCATTAAATGTCAAGATGAAATGTTGAATATTACAAATCAAAACATGAGATAATACGTTTAAGATGATTAAAAACTATGATAAGTAGAGGTAGACATGCTAGAAGCTGCACCTGAGCCAAGAAATAAATAATAATGCTTATTGAAGTTAATTTTGAGATCACGACTTTCTAAAATACATCTTTTCTGCATCTGATGTGATCAAACACATGACTCAAAAAATTCTGACAAGCCATTTTGGCTTGTTGGACTAAAATTCTACAAGCCATTTTGTCAGTCCAACAAGCCATGGCTTGTAAACTGCTAAAAAACTATGGATGCAGGAATGAAATGAAAATCCCAAATAAAAAACCAAAAGAAAAAACAAACGATGAATAAAAATGATCAAAAAGAAAAATGAATAAAAAAGAAAAAAATAAAAAATGAATAAAAAAGAAAAAAATGAAAAATGAATAAAAAAGAAAAAAAATGAAAAATGAATGGAAGGTAAAACAACATAAATTCAAAAATGTGAAAAAATAAAAAACGAAAAAAGCAATAAAAAATTTTTTTTTCGAAAGAAAGAAAATATATTTTTCGAACGAAGAGAAAAAAAGAACACATGTTAGTCTGGAAAAAGAAATACAACAAACATCAAGATTATTGGTCATTAATGCAACACGAAATAAAGAACAATGTGAAACTGTTTAGCATTTTGAAAGATCAAACAACACAGTGAGTGAGTGGAAGACAATTTGCATACGGAGACATGCAGGTACAGAAGTACACTTACATGTGCCCTGATGAATGAAAAAGAGAAATCAACACAGAAATGAAAAAAATCATATTATATTAATGTCCTCACAAAAATTTAGAGAAATCGATATCTTTAAGTTTTTGAGAAAAAGATTCTACTGAAGTCACTTTTACAACATGGTCGGGTAATTGTTTCAAGTTTGAACGACTCGTTTAGCAAAGCTATATTTGTCAATGTCAAGATGAGAATTGCCTATGTTGAGTTTAAATGAGTTTCTGGCTCAAGTAGGAATTTTACAGAAGGAAAAAAAAAATTTTGACTGGTAGAGTAGATTTTTGGATGATGGAGTAAGTCATAATTAGATCGAAATGAATGTGTCTAGTCTATAATCTGATAAGATTCATATCTGTTAATCTTTGATCATAAGATAATGATTTGCCAGTACTAACCCTTTAGTGAATCACCTCTGAACTTTTTCAACTGCCACAATATATTTAATGAGATATGGATTCCAAACTACTGTACTGTATTCTAGAATCAAAAATCAAAACAATGAAAAAGTTCATAGAAAACAACAAAACAGAGAAAAACAGGATAAAAACTAATAGAAATAAAAAATAAAAATTAAAAACTGAAAACTTAAACCGAAAAAAATAAAATCAAACAAGAGAAAGAAAAAATCAAAAAAAGGAAATTTAAAATTAGAAAATGGAAAAAATGATTGCGTCACCTGAATGTTCCACTATAATTTTTAATTGAACAAGATGTGAACATTCTGCTATAGGCACTGTCCAACCACAGGCACCAAGGTTATTGCAAAAATAATTGGTGTTTAAAGAGGCGAAACAACATCCCTGATTCCCATCTTTATTATCCAAAAAGAAGCTAAATTTGGTGTAATACAGCGGAACTCTACAAAAGCCTCTTTGGAGTATAATTTTGACTGTGAAATCTGCTTAATTATGCAGTAAACTGAACGAAATTTTCGTATTTTGGACAAAAATATAAAAAAAACTATCTATGGGATGCCAAAATGGCCAAATAAATGGTCCTATGGGGACAGTTTTTTTCGTGGATGGCGATGAAGTGGGGACGAGTTTTTCCCCGTTCTTACAGGGATGTGGACAGGGGAAGATATATACTGCAGATCATAAACTATAATTTTCACACAAAACATGATAGAAGTCAACAAAAAACAACAAACTAGAAAAAGGAAGAAAAGCAAACAAAAAGAACAAAAAATAAAATCTGCATTTTTTTCTAGAAAAATACATAGCAAATAAAAATCAGAAAGCAAGTAAAACAAAAAAACAGAAAGCAAGTTAAGCACAAAAAAACAAAAATGTCAGCACAGACTATCATTTTTTTATTGAGAAAATGAAGACAGTTGAAAAAATGAAACACAAATAAAGAAAAAAACAAAAAAAAAGAAAAAAATGAGTAAAAACAGACAGCAAGCAAAAGAATAGAAGAATTAGGAAGAAAACACGTAAAACCAAGAAAAAACAAAAAGTACAATAACTAAAAAATTAACTTGAAGAACACAAAAAAAGAAGAAAAAACAAATATAAAAAACCAAATAAACAAAAAATTATAAGAAAAAACATATAAAAAATAAAAATTTTGCAAGCATATGTGTGGCGCCTTACCCCTTGACCTCCCAAGGGTCGTGCGGCCTAGCCCCTCACAATGTGTCGCACTTAACGCTCATTTTAGTAGTCAATATTTCAATCAAATCGTTGAAAAGATTCCAATAAACAGGGCAATTTGCAAGAATATGTGGGGTGCCTTACCCCCTTGACCTCCCACCGGGCATGTGGCCTGGCCATTAAAAACCACTAAAAGCATTAAGACACAATTTCTGTAAGAATCAACCAATACCTGTAGTTGTGTGATAAGTAAAAAATTAATCATACCTCAAAAAAAATATTTTGTACAGTTTTTGCGCTGAAGAACATGCTAGTATTCATTTGATCTAAAAATTAAAATTTATTTTGTAACATCAATCCAAAGGTTCGAATTTTTTGCAATTTTCGAAATTTTAGATCACAATCATTGAAGGTCTATAAGTGTTCAGGTATGCAATGTGAATCAATAATTATTTGCCAGTGTATGTAGCAATGCTTAGGGTACATGCTTGAAACATGTACTTACATGTATAGCTTCAATATATGGTTTACATTACACTTTAAATTCAAATTTTCAGCAGTTATTGATGACAAAAATTCACGCATTTTTGTACCCCGTAAAGTCAAATAATGAGTGTCATTGATTAAAATCCACTATGTTATAGCTGGACCCCTTGGCCACATACCCACAAAGTTTTATCAAAATAAAAAAACCATTGAGTGCGCCACAGTGAAACAAGTGGAAGCCATTTTGGAATCAAATTATAAAATTTTTTGTTCAAAAAACAGTTATTCACCCAAAATTCTAATACTCCAACTGAAACTTATATACATTGCAGGCTGACATAATGGCTATATACCCATAAGGTATAGTCATAAATATCATTATCCCTTACATGTTAAATTATACAAAGTTAAACACATTCTCGATATTGTTGAAAAAACTTCAGGTGCAAATTTTTGTTTCATTTAGTTGGAATATTAATAATTCTAGTTCAAATCGACCACATTGCAGCCACAGTATGTGGCTACATAACCAACCAACTTGCATCACAGTATTGACACCCATTGTATATTAAAAACTAGAAAAATCATGTTCTTTTGCTTAACTATAAGAGGAAAGATTGTTCAAAATTTTCAACAAAAACTGACAAACTCTGGATCATTTTAAGATCATAAGAGGTCAACATAAAATTCAATTGAATCCCATAGAAATATTTGTTCTAAACCAGATGACATTTTTTAAAGATTCAGATCTACACAGTAATTATTGAAAGTTATTCAAAACAAGCTGTTTTTGGTAGTTCACTTTCATATTCTAAATGAGGATCAAACATTACTTGATCCTTGTAGTGTTCTTCTTCTCCTTAACTCCACATTCCCTTTCCAGGTTGCTACTATAAAATGTAGCATGTTCTATCTGAAAATGGCTGGCTTCCCTAGCCCAGAATCCAGTAATTTTTTTGGTGTGAGGAAGTCAGATTTGAGAAAAGATGGGTTCCTCCTCATTTCTTTAACAACAACTTCAGCATTGAATTTTTGATGATTATACAATGCCACCATTGTATTTTTTCCAGTAAGTATGCACGTTGTTTTTCTGTCAAGGGACTGCATATCGTATGTTTCTTTAAAGTCCAACCTTTTTCCATAACATCAAACTAGTCAGTTTCATAAAACAATTGAAGAGCTTCTTGAACTTCAGGCAAGCCAGGGGTGAAACGAACCTTTTCTAGTGTTCTACTATAGCTTTGTATTGCCATATCATGTAAACTTGTTTGCTGTGGGATTAGCTTGTGGTTACCCAAAATAAGAAAGTGCAACAAGTTGCAATGAAGAACAAAAGCCTTTATACAGCCTTCTTCAGGACAGTTGTAGGCGCTGCTTTCCTTTTTATATGGCTCATGAGTGGCAGCTGAAAGATCTTCATATTCTTCTTCAAAGTTGACAGTTGTGATTTTTGGATCATTGGCAATCCAGAACTGTGATGTTTGAAGGGGTGCAACTTCCTGCTGGTCTTCATGAACCACACGATGGATGAAGCTTTGGTAACTGTTAAAAATTCAATATTTTTGGCTGCAATATGCTTCCAGTACGAACCTTGTAAGCTTTAATCACCTTGATTTTCAGTAGATGTGACCTGGAAATTGAAGTAGCTCCTGATACTGACTGCTTTAACATCCATCTTCTTGAGTGGGATTTTGAGATTGTCAGTGATGAATGATAATCCCTTGACCTTCGCATGTGTCATAGCACACCTGATGAATTTTTTCAGCAGTTGTACACCTATTGTTTTTATCTAAAAACAGTCGAACTTGCCTCTTTATCAGTGCAGCAATTCAGTCACATGGGCTTTTACCAAATTGAGGTTAAGAGAAGTCCTAGTTCTTGATGGTCACACCAGTTTTCAGAGATATTGTTGGCACCATAAGCAGGGTTGGGGAGCCATGAAAACATCCAGCATTGTCAGATTGCACAAAAGCTGTGTTGACTGTGGCTTGTTCTGCCTTGATTTTTTTCAACCTGTCAGTCAGGATTTTAATAATTGCATTACTGTCTTGTACAAGTCAGTTGATAACATGGATAAATGTGTGGTAGTGTAGCAGTTCACTTTTCATCACAAGAGCATATGTGATATGCCATGGCAAACCATGCTAACCAAACCAGCTTGACTGATCTTCCCATCCACTGGAAGGCAGAAATTTTATTGCCCAATCGAGCTGGAGGTAAACATAACTCCTGGAGGTTGTGAATGATGTCTTTCTATGCGTCATCTTGGTGCATTGATCTAAGTTGACAGTTGATGCCATTGCATTACATTATTGATACTTTAATCAACTAAATATCCAGCTTCAACTCTATCAATTGAGTGTATGAATGAGAATTGAGTCACTGCCACTTTGATGTCATTCAGTGTCTTCTTTGACTGTTCACAATTGTCACATTTCACGTCATGAATGTGATCTGTACATTTCTCCTTTAACTTTGGATTGATTAGATTACTAAGAGCATGCCATGAACAGTGATCAGAAACATGTGATTTTGGCCTAATGTGTAGTAATAATCACCTATTAAATGCAATTTCGCTTCTTTTAGCTTTGGTATAGTTTTCCCTGTCCATGTGGCTCCCATTTATTTGAGAAAGATCTAAAAAGTTCATGTTGGTTCACTATCTTATCAGTTTTTGCTGAAAATTAGAACAATCTTTCATCTTATAGTTAACCAAAAGAATGTGGTTTTTCTAATTTTTAATATGATGCAACTTGGTGGGTATGTAGCTAGATACTGTGGCTACAATGTAGTCGATTTGGACTAGAATTAATATTTCCATTAAATGGAACACCATATTGTTCCAGAAGGGTTTTTCAACAAAATCAAATATACATTTCACTTTGTTTAATTTCCCATGTAAGTGATAACGATATTATGAACAAACCTTATGGGTAAATAGCCTAGATGTCAGCCTGCAATGTAAAAAAGTTTCAGTTGGATTATTAGAATTTTGGGTGAATGACTGCATTTTGAAACAAAAAATTTTATAATTTGATTCAAAAATGGCTTCAACTTGCTCCACTGTGGCACACTCAATGGTTTTTTTTATTTAGATAAAACTTTGTGCGTATGTGGCCAAGAAGTCCAGCCATAACATAGTGGAGTTTAATCAAAGACACTCATTATTTGACTTTAGAGGATACAAAAATGTGTGAATTTGAGTCATTGATAACTGCTAAAAATTGGAATTTAAAGTGTAGTATAAAGCATAATATTAATGCTACATATGAGTATATTTTGCAAGCATGTACCCTAAGCATTGCTACATATACTGACAAATAATTATTGATCCACATTGCATACCTGAACACCTATAGGCAGAGACGTGCACAAGGCAGCATGCACAGAGTATATTGGCATAAAATCAACATTTTTTGGGGCTATTCAGTAAAAAAAACCTAGTCCGCCCCCCTATGAAAAAATCCTGTGCACAGCCCTCCCTATTGGCCTTCAAGGATTGTGACCTAAAATTTCAAAAACTGCAAAAAAATTTGAATCTTTGGATTGATGTTACAAAATGAATTTTAGTTTTTAGATCGAACGTATACTGGCATGTTGTTCAGCACAAAAAACTGTACAAAATATGTTTTTTTGAGGTATGATAAATTTTTTACTTATCACACGACTACAGGGATTTGTTGATTCTTACAGGAATTGTGTCTTAATGCTTTTAGTGGTTTTTAATGGTCAGGCCACATGCCGGCAGAAGGTCAAGGGATAAGGCACCGCACATATTCTTGCAGATTGCGCTGTTTATTGGAATCTTTTCAACAATTTGATTAAAATATTGACTACTAAAATGAGCATTAAGTGCGACACATTGTGAGAGGCCAGGCCACATGCACCGCAGGAGTTCAAGGGGAAAGGCAGTGCACGTATTCCTGCAAAATTTTTATTTTTTATGTTTTTTCTTATAATTTCATCCATTCATCGATCAAGTCGCGTGGAGAAGGGCAATGCCAGCCGGTAATGGTGGATAATCTTTTTTGCCTAGACAAACGTTTGATCGGCTCGAGTCCTACCAATAAGAAATATTGCAAGCTGGACACTTTGAGGGACAATTTCCGGATTTGTTCGGCATTCTGGACGTCGACGGAAAAATAACGTAGATTTGGACATTGATTCAAATTCTTATTGTATGCTTACAATTAGTAAGCATCTATCAGATAATTCATAAGATTCTCAGTTATCTTATAATATTTGGTAAGTGCTTATTAAGATGTTATAGGCATGACAATTTTGGCGACCTCATCAATTTTTCGATTAGCTGAAGATTACTGTGTGATATTGTAGCAATGTATAAACTTTCTAAATTGAAATTGACATCCACCAATGCATACAATTGTTCAAAATCTGCACTGTCCATTGTTCCATATAATTTCAGGGCAAAATGAGTCAAATGTTGACATGATGATAAATCAATCCAAAAATTTTGATAAATCTTCAATTTGGTCAAGGCGAAATGGCCAATAATAACTTGAATTATCCTGTCTCGCAGTTTATTCTTGAATTTTTCATTTCCGCCGATAGCTGCACTAAGTTGCTTCAAATTGCGAGCATTTTCCCACAAAACTCAATGCATTTCCCTTCAATAAAAATTGAATCCATTTCCAAAAACGTTAGTTTTTCTAAACTAGGAAGAAAGATGAGGAAATTTTTCTCACTATTCCCAAGTATAAATGGATCAGGCGAAAACGCATCCGATTTTTTCCCCTGAGCATGAAAAACAAGACGTTGTGCAAATTTTTTAAACGAAGCAGGCTGGAACAATATGCACGAATTTTTGCCATAATTTTTGTCCAGGAAACACTGAACATTCGATCAAAATCAAAGCATTTTAACCGATGCAATTCTCATTCGACGCAACTTTTGAAATTTGGACTTATTCGCTCTGCTATGCATAATTCTTCGAAGTCGAAATATTTTGAGATCTCCGTAATAATGACGACGTCGTCCATATTAATGAAGCGATCAATGGAAATTCTAAATACATGAACAAAAATAGAACTTCATTTGCAGATCAGAATGACATGCACATGGGGGGTTGAGGGTAGAACCTTCTATCTGAGACCCTGCTCACCCGCTGGCCAAAAAATTCGTCAAACACCACACTGAACTTTCTCTAAGACAGCTCTTATGATGATTTTTATGCATATTTTGAATAAAAAATATGCTCGTGCAACTTTTTTTTTGTTTTTTTGCTCGCTGACCAGTAGAGACGTAATCGGGTCCAAAATGTTAAGAATATCGGGTCCAGTTCCGGGTCCAAAATTTTGAGTTTTGCAAAAAATTTGAAAATTTCGAGATAACATGAAAGAGTCATTTGAGGCTTTTTTTGCACCCTCTTATTAGGTGCCACCAGGGTTTTTTGGTTTTTTCTTCATAGGTCCTTTGGCTCATAAGGTCAAAATTTTACAGGTCAGCAGGAATTTCAACAAGCCATAACTAAAAAGTTTGTAAATAAATGTGGTAGTAAAAAGCAATGTTTTTCCAACAAATTTAGTCGAAAACACTCTTCGAAATCACAGTATAAGCCCATATAACGGATCAACCATTTTGAATACATTCTTAATCACATGCAGAATAATAAGGCTCACAAATTAGATCAGTCATTATTCAAATCAATCATCAGGTTTTTTTCGCTCAGAGCCAGGTTTATCAGTAAATCGGAGAAAAATTTGGTTGCATAGATTAAATTTTTAGTTGCTCACTCCAAAATTGATAAATTCGCTTAATTTCGTCAGAGAAATGATTGAAAATAACTTTCCTTGTATTTCATTCACATCGCGTCAGTTCCTGACTTTTAAAATTGACAGGTGAGAAATTAAAAATCTGGCTAAAGTAACTTGTTCGGTGCTCAGCGCCGAAAAATTTTGATTCCGAGGCCTCTAAAATGTGGAAAAATGCATTTTCTCAGCACATTCTACAGCAACTGACAATGGCTTTTTACTATTTGATTGACGGAAGAGGTCAAACATTTTACATCCATTTTGGATCTTATATGTTTCGGGCCAGTAATTTACTAATCACAGTTATTTATCAAAAACGATTGTTTACATGATCCATAATATAAAAAAGCGCGATAGGTATTTGACTTCAGACTTGATCTCTGGCGCTTAGCACTGAAAGAAAATTTTAGATTATGATATTCTATAGCGTTGAAAAATGCACACTTTTAATATATTTTTCCTGCATGAAGGGTCAATTTTTTCAAAGAATTCAACGTGTTTTCTGTGGGGCAAACTAAATTCAAAAATTAGGCAAGCAACAATGGACCTGAATGGCTTCTTCAAATAGCAATAACCTCTGCTATTTCCCATGCTGATCCAAAGCTATAATTTCTAAAGCGCTACAAAACGATTTTGTGAAAACTATATACAAAAATGCTTGGAAAATACGTGGAAAAAAACAATCTAAGGTCACACATTCATGAATAACATGCTGGTTTCTGAAAGCTATAAAGCATAAGCTACGATGACCTTTTCTGACCGTCAGATTAACTATAGCTGCAAGCTTTCGTTTTGAACTCGGCCACACATTTTGTTTCAAGTGAAAAAACCACCGGCCACTTCAATGCTAGGGAACTACTGCTCAGACGCCTGTATTGCACACTGTACGAGTACAAAAATGCTTATATTGACTTAGCTATCCAGTAAAAAAATCATATATTAAACAAAATTAAAAAAATATTTGTCGACCTTTATTTGTAACATTGCTGTGGATCTTTTTCTTCGAAATTAGCAAATCAACTTTAATGATCTTGGATTGATTGGAAATACTTATTATCAAGTCAGTAACATGAAAGAAAAAATTATCGAATAGAGCCAACGAGCATTCCATAATTTTAGATGGCATTTTGGCTGCGACACCACTGAGTCGATCATTTCAAAATAAATAGTGTATAATTCAAGCATTCACTCAAGTAAATTTTTCTATAAATTGTTGATCATCAATCTTTCTAGCAAATTATTCATATAAATTGTCGGATATTCAGGGTGTTTTTCTGCAGGTACACGACAAGGCGAAACTAACCCTCAAAAATTCGCGTCCAGAATTTTTTTCAGCAAATGCACAAAGATACTGGATATGTCATTTTTTTCTTTCTAGTATGTGTGCTAAAGATATTTGCGCCTGTTCTTTCAGTCACAGGATGCAAAGTCTATTATTCCAAACATTTGGCTAAGCATACTGTATATGCACATAATTTATATTCATGCATCATCATAATAAAAATAATATTGATCACGATTTTCTTTCTGTCGGGCTGAAATATCTGAAAATTATTTATTTCATAGGATCATGAAAGTGTGGTGAACAAGTGTGACCATGACTAAGTGTGGAAAAATTTAAACGAGGAATAATTCATCAAGGAGATTGCAAATGAATATTTCATAGTGTACTGAATGTGAACATGAATTCAAGATCAAATTACTACGAGTTCTTCAGTCTTACAATTTTTTCTGTCACAAAATACTATTTTTATTTTGGTGCGATACAATTTCTCTCTCTCATGAAGAGGATTATTCATACATGGAATGAAAAACAAACGATTACTGTACATAATGCACAAAAAATTTACTGAGCACTTTTATTCCCCGATTTTCGTAGGAAAGCATCAATTGCTTTGTGGCATGTTCTCCAAACATCAGCATATTTTTCGTTTGTTTGGGGTGGAAAACAAGTCATAACAGTTTCTTTGATATGCTGAATACAATGGTTAATTCATGAGGTGTATATAGCTTTTGTAACATTTTTGTACAAAATGAATGCTGTTTGTCTAATAAGTCCAATTTCGCTTTGAGAAAGGAAATTTTGGGTCGTCATTGTTTGAGGTACTTGTAACGACGGCGAACAAAAGACAGCTGAAGCAGGCGGAGGTTGAGTAATTGGCATATAAATGAGATAATAGTCATCTTCATTATGGTAAAAGTCGCCCAGAGCGTCTGTTAGAGAGTTGGCCGCTATTGGAGGACTGTTGTGATTATTGGTTGTTGTACAGGGCATTGTGAGCGTGTTTCTCATCTCATTGAAAATATTCAAAATTTTCGTATTAATTTGAATCATTTCTCTACTAGACTCGTTTAAAATTTTCGGACAAAGCTTTTGTATTTTCTGCAGATATTTTAGTGTACTCCAAAATTTCTTTCATGGTTTTTTTTATTTCAATCAGATTGGAATTTACTTGCTTCAATAAATCCTCTGATACCAATGCTGATTTTGAGGGAATGAAAGTCGAGTTTTCATTCAGACTTTTGTAGGCACCAAAGACTGATAAAGCCACGTTTGAGTCGTCACTGAAAGTTGATGCTGGTGGGCTACCTGTAGAAGGAAGCGAATTTTAAATTAAGCCAGTAATGCTTCTTATGAATTGATAAATGATAAGCAAATCCAGTTTTATGGTTTCATATTTTATTTTTTAATGCACAATTGCAGCAAGTCAAAGATTGTTGTTTCATGAGAATTTACATGGAAATTTATCAGTTTCATGTGGAGAAATGTTAAACATTTTGAAAGAAAGAATTGCACTGGACATTTTGAAGGATACTGTAACTTACGACATGAAATTTTAGCCATTTAAAATATGATATTATTACTGAAGGGTTATTGAAATACGAATTTTTAATTCACAGACTTGACTCACGAATGTGCTGCATGTACATAAGGCATCATTTTCAACACAAAATGAAAATGTAAAATATTGCAAATGTCGGTACTCCCCATTTTTTCCCACACATTTCTTTTCCATTTTATTTTATCCATCGTTTTCTTTATTATGTTACACTCTTATTTCAGTTCTCATTCCTTTTTTAGAAGAAACATTTTTTAGGGATCTTTGAACAAATTTTTACTTTTGTGTGCAATCATTTTCGAGTGTTCCAGAATATCCAAATCCCAAAAGAACTGCCGGCGCTACATACCGAATTGCTTACTTTTATTTTTATCTCCAAAACTGAGAGAATTGGGTTTTGAAAGCCTAAAACTGATGTGAATAGAATGAAATACAAGAAAACTAGCTTTGGCATTTCTGATGAAGTTGAGCAAATTTTTTAATCTAAGAGTGAGCAGCCAAAATGTTTTCCCAAGATGCAAAAATGATCATGTCTACTTCCATTTCCGAATCAACCATCAACAGTTTCTATCAATTGAGTTACGTTGCCTTTTTTTGTAATCATTAGTAGTCAGTATTTCCCTGAAAATTGAGATTTCTCATTCAATTTCTCTCTGGCGGCTCAAACCTGTTTTTGAGGTAGCCGCCAACTTGGTAAAACCTTATACACAAATGTTGGAAGTTCGGACTTGGGATGTCCCCCAACCAAAATTTTTTTCTGGTTTGAAAACCAGGGGCCAAATCTCGACTAAGCCTAAATTTTTAGGAGCCGAATTGAAATTTTGGAAGCCAAAAATTTTTGATTGAAGAATATTGTAACACACAGTAATGTATAATTTAAATTATATAGATACTCAATCAGTTGATATGTGTTAAAAAAATTACCCTTCAAAATTTCCAACGAGCAGCGACCATAATTCGGAAGGGAACCGACTTGTAAAAAAATTCCAAAAATTCATCTTCCAATGTTCTATAGTATTGGAATCCGAAAATTAAAAAAAAAAGAAAAGAAAATCCGAAGCAACAATGATGCAGTTTATGATTCTTCATTTTTCCTAAGCACAGATATATCAGCTGTCGAATATGTATGCAATTTAGGTTTTCTGCGCCTTGATTTTTTGTTTCTAAAACTATGAATTTTGATAAATTCTTATCATAATTGCAGCCGAAAATGAAAATTTTTGTTTTTTTATCGATTTTCGATAAATTACTGACTGTTCAAAAAAACAATGGTTTTTGTATTATGATAACTATAGCTGTTTTTTCAATTTTTCTTTCTTTTTTTATTTGTTTTTGAAGCAGTTTTAAGCAGAACTTATTTTTTCAAAAAGTAATATTTAAAAAAAAAATTGCAAATGCTGGTTTTGACCAGTTTTTTTTAAACTTTTTGTCGATTTTTAAGGCATCTTTTTTTGGTCATTATTGTCGTTACTATTTGTGCTCTGTCAGCATTGCTTTCCAGAGCTCTCTCATTTTGGGTCGTCATCTTGAGTGTGGCCTACATCGTACATCTTTGTGGTTGTTTTACACCGTTTGCACCCAGAATCAAAAGTTTGAGGACCCTGACCCCTGGAAAATTCTTGCCGTGCATGTCTAGCGCCGATCATAATAAGATTTGCATGATCGTACGAGTTTTCTAAGTTGGGACAGAACGAAGGTTTGCATTTAGCACGTCCAGATCCAGTCGTCTCACTTTACCAACTCACAAACCAAAACGGCAAAGGTTGCAGGAGCAAATAATAACCAAATTTCAAAAGTTGCATTGAATCGGAGTTGCATCGATTGCGATACATCGATTTTGATCGAATCTTCGCTGATTCTTGGATGACAATAATCAAAAAATATCGTATCGGCCAGCATGAGTTGACATCTTTCATTTGGAAAAACAGGTGTTTTTTCCGACTCATTAATTTGTACCTGGGGATTTTAGGGATAATGCCATCATCCTTCTTCCTAGCTTACAAAAACTGAAAAGTTTTGAAATTGATCCAGATTTTCTTCAAATGTTCAAGTGGGAAAATTTACTGTTCTGTGCAAATTCTCTTAATTCTCCACAACTTAGTGTGTATATAAACGGGGATAAATTATATTCCAATGAATTACGACAGAGGATAAAAAATTAAAGAAATTAAAAAAATTTTATTCATTATTTTGGTCACTTTTACTAATTTTCACATTTTTTTGTTTTCATTGATTTTTTCTTTTTTATTGGTATTCATTTTTAGTCGTACTTTTATTTTTTAACATTTTCATTCACTATTTCCTTCTCATTTCCTAATTATTTTTATTCATTTTTTATTTTTTATGCTTTGTTTTTATGTTTCAGTACTCTTATTCATTTTTCTTTTTTTCTTTAAATTTATATTAACTTTTTTGTACGCATTTTTCACCTCGATAGTTTCTTATTTATTTTTTCTCTTTTTTTGTCAATTTTTTATTATTTTCATTTATATTTCAATTTTTTGTTTTAATATTTTTTCTGAATGCTCAATAATTTTTCACTATTTTCTTTTATACTTTGTGCATATAACATGTCAAAAATGGTTCATTTTTTGGTCGTTTCCTCCAGAAGTTTTTTTCCTTCCATTTTCTCAAATTTTTTCTTTTAACTTCCTAATTATATTCATTCATTTTTTAGTTTTTTGTTTATATTTTCTTTCAGTTTTATTCATTTTTCATTCTTATCTATTTTTTTCCATTCATTTCTTATTTATTTTCATACATTCATTTTTTCTTTTTGTTTCCAGCCTATTTTTTCTTATCATTTCCTAATTATTTATATTTGTTTTTATTTTCTATTTTTTTGTTTTTTGCTCCATTACCTTTATTGATTTTACATTTTTTTCTCTTTCAATTTGAATTAATTTTTTTGTACTTATTTTTTAACCCAATTGTTTCTTATTTTTTTCATGAAATTTAGTTTTTTGATTTTTATTTGGTGTTTGCATCATGGTCATCTGCAGGAATAGTTGTTTCTTTTCTTCAGATATTTAGAATCTGCGTCAATCACGTTATCACTATGGACGACGTCGTCATTATTACGGAAATCTTAAAATATTTCAACTTCCAAGAATTATGTCTAGCGGAGCGAATAAATCCAAATTTCAAAAGTTGCCTCGAATTTGAATTGCATCGGTTAAAATACGTCGATTTTGATCAAATATTTACTGGTTCCTGGATGAAAGTTATAAACAAAATTCAAGCGTGTTCTTCCGGCCTGCGTCATTTAAAAAATTTCGACAGTGTGATGTTTTTTGTGTTTGTGAAACAGTGCTTGGATTCGCCTGATCCATTTACAGAAGAGGATTTTAAAGAAAATTTCTTTATCCTTCTTTGTAGTTTAGAAAAACTGACATGTTTGGAAATTGATTCAATTTTTATTGAAATATTCGGCTTGGAAAATGCATTGAGTTTTGTGGAAAATTCTCACAATTTGAAGCAACTTGGTGCCGCTATCGACGCAGATGAAATATCCAACAATGAACTGCAAGAGAGAATAAATAAAGTTGTTATTGGCCATTCCGCCTTGACGAAATTAATAGTTGTTCAACGTTACGATTTATGGATTGACTTATCATCATGTCGAAATTTGACTGATTTCACACTGACATTATATGAAACAATGAACTTTCCAAAATATGAACAATTGTATGCATTGTTGGATGTTAATTTGAATTTAGAAAGTTTGGACATTCCTACAGTATCACACAATAATCTTCAGCTGGTCGAAAAGTTGATGAGGTTGCCAAAATTGAAGAGTTTGTCTTTGGACATTCGTCGGTACAATTACACCCAGATTGACGATTCACCTTATCACAGAATTATGAAAGATTTGTATTTCGTTTCTTTGCAAAATATTGAGGTTTACTGTAAAGGCTCGGAAAGTCACGCAAAATTCGTTGCTTTCCTACTATCCCGTAGTCCCCTGTTGAAAGAATTTTCTTTGAGAGCATACCCCCGAAATTTGGCGTTTTATCACATCATTTTCGACAAATTTCCCCTTTACGATCGAATTGAAATTTTCAAATTAAACTATTGGTCGGGTCCAGATGAGTGGCCGCTAGATGGAGTGCGGTCGTTTATTTGCAATGAAATATCAAAAATGGTTAATTTAAAGCACTTTTCAATAAATCATGACGGTTTTTGCTCCGATGATATTGAAAAGATCAGCCAATTAAGGAAATTAAAATTGTAAGTTCCAATTCTGCTAATTATATTGATATTGGCTAAATTTTTATTTCGTGATGAAAAGCCAAAAGAATAATTTTGTCTTTCGTCTTGTTCAGAAAATCATGGTGATCATTTTTCATTTATGCTGTATTAGCGAAAACGATTCCTGAGCGCATGGAGGGTGACCAATTTCAATGAAAAAACAAAAAATGCGCGACTTTGTGATAAAATTAACATAAATGAACAGGAAGAAGCCTAAAGGGTCATTTATGCTTGACTTTTCCAACAGAACGGAGCGAAATGCAATGGACACAACATCACTGAACCGAAGGGAAATTTTCGTTCGGTTGGAGGTTACCGTTGGTCATTTTCTAGAAAATAGTAGTCATCCTTTGCGATTTGCGAAGTGCATTTTCAAGCTGAACTTTTCAAGCCACTGGTGATCCGTTCGGTTCCGTCGAAAAAGACAAGCATAAATTACCCTTAAGCCTAAGAACTAGCTACTTGAAACAGAAAAACGACCATCTGCCGAAAAGTAACATGAACTACAATGTATTGCCCGCCATTCATGTGTCATGTGCATCATTACTACAATTTTCATATTTTTAACCTCTAAAAAACCTGTATCCTGTTTTTTTTAATTTGAGTCGATCGTTGAAGGTGGTAAGCTTGAACTGTTTTTTAATTCTTAAATTTTTTCCAGTCAGCGTTGGCCAGCAAATCATGCTGCAGCTTTAAAAATGATGAGTTCCAACTCTTCATTGGACGGTATGCATTTATACGATATTGAATATGCTTCCCCACAATCGTTCGACCTCATTTTGGATCAATGTCCAAATTTACGTTATTTTGCCGTCGACATCCTGAATGCCGAACAAATCCGGAAATTGCCCCTTAAAGCGCCCAACTTGCAATATTTCCTAATACGCACGTATTATTCCTATTCCGACTTATCCCCAATCCAGGACGCATTAACATACGCAGTTGAAAATTTGCCAAATTTACGTCAATTATTCATTCCTGAGGTGCTGTACAATTCAATGTTACGACTCGAGCCGGTGAAACGTTTGTCCAGGCAAAAAAGATTATCCATCATTACCGGCTGGCATTGCCGTTCTCCAGACAACTTGATCAACGAATGGATTCATTTTTGCTGCCAAGAAAACCCATCCACCTAAAATATTGGAACATCGAGAAACGTTCGGTGTCTTTTTTTCTTTAAATCAGATTTTTTTCTCTAAGTTAGTTCGTAAACATGTTCTTGTTCCAATTGGCATATTTCCCATTATTTTCTTTGCAATTGCATCAATGTACTGCGAATTTTTTACAGAACAATTCAGTTTTGTTATCATTTTCACCAAAAAAAAAAACTTTTTTAAAATGCAAAATTCTTCTCATAAAATTGAAGTTAAACCTAGAAAAGTTCCAGATTTCCTGCTATAATGTCCTGCCTTTTTTTCATCTTCACAAAAAACAGGAAAACATTTTTTAAAAGTAAAAATTTTATTATAATTTGTATGTCAAATTGAGATATCGTTCATATAGAAAAAGCTGAAAAATTTCTTCAGAATGCGGAAAATTTTCCATAATTTTGAACTAAAATTCGGAAAAATCGTAATTTATTTGTGTATAATTTCTGTTTTTTGCAGAAAAACCGGAAAAATTTTCTCGAGATGCGAAAATTTTTTCCTGATTTTGACGTAAAATTGACAGAAATCGAAATTTTTAGTAAAATTTTCCATCATTTCTATTGGAAAAACCTAGCAAACTCAGTCAAAATACAAAAATTTGAAAAAAAAATTAGAAAAAATTCGCAAATTTTTGCTATATTTTCCATTGAGCTGGAAAAATTCTCCAAATTGCAAAAAAATTTCTCCCAGTTTTGGAGTAAAATTGGAAAATGATCGCCATTTCCTGCTATAATTTTCGGTTTTTCAATCATTTTTACAAGAAAACTGGAAAAAATTTCTAAAATGTAAAAATTATTTGATAATTTCCATCTCAAATTGAAAGAAAGAGCAATTCATTGTTATAATTTTCAATCTTTTCTATCAAGTAGAATTAAGCATTTTTCAGAGTGAAAATTTTACAGTATTACCCACTTTTGGAAAATTATTGTCTAAGAATATAGAATCGTCTAGTAGAATTTTTAGTTTTTTTTTGTTTTTTTTTATTTATTTGTCGGAATCCTGTTCTAACAGCCATATTTGATGTTGCAGACAAATTGTCGCATTCGTTTGAAAAATACTGTGAAATGATGTAATCACGGGTCAGACCGGACGTCGGATCCACTACTTTTTTCCACGTTTGCACTATAACAATGTGGAAAAAATGTTATGTTCTTTCGAGTGTTTTCAGCTCTTTCAATCATTCTGATATTTTTAGAGTCGTTATTTATTTGAAATTGAATGAAAAATTGTAATTTTCTGTAGAACAAGGTTTCCAGAAAACAATCCAACAGCTTAATAGACTTCTGGCGAATCAATTTTCCCAAGATTTATTTCAAAAATCAGATTTGAATTTTCTGGTCAAAAATCGTGATTTCTGAAAATTTATCATTTGAAAAATTCCAAAACTAGTGATTCATGCGCAAACTTTTGTGTATTTAGCCAAAAAGCTATGAGTAAGAAGAGTAGAAATTTTTCAAAAATGCTTCCATGAAGCTTTCGAATTCAATTTACGTTAAGAAAGGAACAATCACTTGAAAAATCTCAGGAAATTTACACGTGTTGATTTTTTTCGAAAAAAGTGGATGTTTAGTGATTACCAATTAAAACACGAGGTGAGACTTACGTTCAAGATAAATACGAATTATTAACCATTGAATGGTAAACAAGAGTACACATACTAAAAGTCGCGGCTGAGCTAGTTAATTTGTAAATAATAATGATAATTCAAGTTTTTTTGGATTCGAGTCTTGTAAAACGCATCAAAATGCATTTTTTCTGTATCCGACCTTCACTAAAATGGTGGGAACTGTCATCAAGTCGATTGGCCGGGAAAATTTATTGATTTTTTAGTTTCTTAATGGCAATTTTCTGGCTCTGTCTCAGGCTTAAACTTGGGCTGCGCTTATGACTAGGCTTTGGCTTATGCTCTGACATATGGTTATGAAGCTGTGAACTAGATTTTTCCGACCAATAAAATTGAAAAAACTTTTTCGCTCAGCACTGGTTTGTTGCTAATTTTGCTATTTTGCTGAAAAATTCACCGTTTTTTCAATAAATCGGTGTTACTTTGAGCCCAGAAAAGCGTAACTGTAAGCAGGCTTTTTTGTGCACAGCAACTAAATTTTCAGCTGTGCAACCAAATTTTTTCTGTAAAATTGCATGATGCATTTTTATGTATTATAAAATGGAAAATAGATTTCGATTGATTTAAAATTTTTTACATTTTTCTAGTGCGTTATTAGAGAACGTCATTCTAGCTAATGTTCCTATTGTAGCTTTCAATGATCAAGATATTATGGATGGATAATAGTTGGATCCTATTAGTGCTTTTGGAAAAAAAACATTTTGAATCTAGGTGCAAATTCTTGCCGGTAAGAATGCAAATTCTTGGTTGCTTGCCAAGTTTTCGAATTGTAGTTTGCCTAACTGAAAATTCATGAAATTCGCTGAAAAATTAAACCTTCTGTTTTGGAAATGAACGTTGAAAAGATTCATTTTTCAGCATTCTAGAGTATCAAATGGTCACTTTACACAAATTTTTATTCCGAGTGTAAACAAGCGTATTTTCGTGATTTTTTGGTTGAAGGGGTTTTCGACTGTGGGGAATTCAGTTCCCAATCACTTTACTCAAAAAATTATTTCAAGTGTAAACAAATGTATTTCTGCGATTTTTTGAGAGGAGGGGTTTTTGACTATGGAGAATTCGAAGGATGCAGTCACGTCACACAAAAAAATTCTCTCAAGTGTAAAAAAGGCTATTTCAGCGATTTTCTGTGGAAAGGGTTTTCAACGGCGGCGAATTCAATTGATGCGATCACTACACAGAATAATTATCCTGTGTGTAAAACGAAGGTATTTCCATGGTCTTTTATCGGGAGGGGTTTTCGACCAATGGGAATTCAATGGATGTGATTAGTTTACACACAAAAAATATTCCGAGTGTAAACAAGCGTATTTTTTTGATTTTTTGGTGGAACGGGTTTTCGATCGAAGTGAATTCAATGGATGTGGTCAGTTTACACACAAAAATCATCATTAATGTAAATGAAGGTACTCCTATGACGTTTTGCAGGTTTGGTTTTTGACCATTGGTAAATTGATGGATGTGGTCATTCTACACCAAAAATTATCTCAGGTGTAAACAAGCATATTTTTGTGATAATTTGGAGCACAGAGTTTTGGACCACAGGGAATTCAATGAATGTGATCACTTTACGCACAAAATTATATTGAGTGTATACAAATGTGTTTTTGCCATTTTTGTGGAAGAGGTTTCTGACGATGGGAAATTCAATGCACACAGTCACTTCATACAAAAAAAAGTTATGTGTGTAAATCGAACTATTTCTATGGTTTTTTGGGTTGAGGAGTTCTTGATCACTGGGAATTCGATGGTAACAGTCACTTTACACTATGTTTACAACATGTTTTATGTTCTATGTAGTTTATGTATTTTTTACTTTTACCGGAAGTGAGAATTCGTAGTTTTAAGATTGTTTTTTATTGTTTCTTTGATGTGAAGATGACCAAATTTAAAAGTTTAATGTGCTTCTATGAAAGTTTTCACACATGGCTGAGCCCACCTAAAAAGGGGTGGACTATAGTTTGTTTTTTATAAAATGCTTCTAAATTGAAAAAAGACAAAAATCAACTATGCAGTCAAAATCGCGTATAGAACGCTTTCACAGTAAGATTTTTCACTCTAAAAATTGTTAAAAGTTGATTGTATAAGCTCACAAATTTTCAATCTCACATGATGAATAGTTCAGCTGAAAATTGTAAAAATCTAAAATAGTACTTGCTTTCCACTTTTATAATTTAGAAGCATTTCAAGAAAAACAGACTATAGTCTATCAGAAAATGCCCCGTTGGGGCAGAAAAGAGAAGAATATACTTGCCTGGAAGTCACCAAGCTTGAAAAAGAAGTGAACTAGATTTTGGAGAACTTGGGTTAAATTTGGAAAAAATTCACTTTTCTAGTATTGGATTTTCATTCTTCCTCATAAAAAAATTTTCCATGTCTGTGAAAAAGTATATTCTGCAGCTGAGTGCATCAACACACTCCGCAACGAAACATGTGCATCTTCAAAATTTTGAGGAGGGTACAGGGGTGGACCTTGGTTTTTTTGGCGTTCTTGGAGACAAAAAATCCAGAAAAAGTTGACTAAAAAAATTTTTTTCATAACAAATTATCCAGTTTTAAAACCCTCGGGGTAGTTTGTACCTCCAACCCCATGTCCTCCCTCACACATGTGAGCTAACTGTGTTAAACCTTTTTGATCTTTTTAGTGTCAATAACAGGAATCAATTCTGGGAAAGTGGCACATGAAATCCCACTCGTTTTTTTTGAAAAGGCTACAGCACAAAGTCTTCTCGGAACTAAATCGATTGTGCAAGATATTTTTAATTCACTCATTTCATATAGCATATCATATAGAATTCACTCCATAAGTTCTACTGATTACAAACTATAAGCAAATTTATTCTCCTCTATTTAACTATTAAAAAAATAGCATCATTCCCAGTATTTGGGCTTAAGCTGAAATTTACATAAAGAGTGCAAGCTTTTTGCAGGATGGCAGACGGGAAGCAAGTTCAACCACCCCTGTCGCTTCAGTCCTGCTTTCAAAAAGTTGCACTGTTGTCGTGGGAGTGCAAAAATGGTGGAGGAGAACGGGGTACGGGCATCGGGGCACAGCCATAATGTAGGCGTGGCTGAACCAGGATTTTTGTCTGCTTTACCCTGTTCTTCCATTTGCAAATTGGTGCCCAATGACTGTAACCAAGGCTCAGTTGCACTAAAGGGGTCTCAGATCGAGCTCAAGATAATTTTGAGCAAAAAAGCCACTCGTTTTGATCTCAAGTTGAGTATAATTTGAATGCCATCAGGACTATAACGAGCTCAATTATCCCCAAAACAAATAAATATAAAATTTGTGCAATTCCCAAACTCGAACTTCATGCCAAGTATTAGTTAATCCTGAAGTGAGTATTGTTTATTCACTGGAAGAAAATAATCTGGACGTTGTGATTAGCTCAAACTCAGAATCATCAATTCAAACTCAATGTTGAAATTATCCCCATGTTGGGAAAGTGCAACCAACCTCAGGTTTCTTTATAGTTCTGAAAATGTCTATAATATGCCTCCCTCACTATTTTCCAGCTAGTGGGAGAGGCAGAAGTTTTGAATCAGTCGGGAGTAGTTAGAATGCCATTGGTTTACCATTTCTTTACATTTGAAGTTATGTGCATATAATTTTCACCAAGAAAAATGTTACTGTAGTTGATGCCAGGGATTGGACAAAATGCATGATGCAGCAGAATGTGCTTTTTTACAGCCGTGGAAATTTTTTTTGGAAAGAATGAAAATCTAGTATAATGAAGGTGATTTTTTTCCAACTTCAACTCAAGTTCTCAAGAATCTAGTCCCCTTCTTTTTCTAGCCTGGCAACTATCCAAACGATTATATTCTTCTTTTTTCTGGCCCATAGTGGTATTTTCTAACAAACTAGTATATTTCACAAAAATTCTAGTATCTGCGAAAAGAACATTTGGTGCCGGCTGGTGCTAGATACTGTAGCACTGATGCCTGAACATTCCTATCTCTCTATTACAACTGATATGCATGGCAAGAATTTTCCACTTTTCATATTGGTGGTGGGGAGATGGGTGTCGGCGAGCAGAAAAAACAGAAAAAAAGCTCCGCAACCATATGTTTAATGCAAAATATGCAAAAATCATAAAAAAGCTGTCCTAGAGAAAGTTTGGGGGTAGTGTTGAACTTTTTTTGGCCAGGGGGTGTACAGGGTCTCAGGTAGGAGGGTCTACCTCCAACCCAACCCAACCCCCTATGTGCATGTCATTCTCTTCTGCAAGTAAAATTCTCTTTTGTTCAGATAGTAAGAATCACCATCGATCGCTTTATTGATATGGATGATGTCCTCATTATTAGGGAAATCTTAAAATATTTTGATTTCGAACAATTGTGCATAGCGGAGCAAATAAATTCCAATTTCAGAAGTTGCGCTGAATCGGAGTTGTATCGGTTAAAATACGTCAATTTTGATCAAATACATACTTTTTTCTGGAAGAATGTTATGGGCAAAATTCAAAGATTATGTTCTCGTCTGCATTATTTGAAAAATTTAAACTTGCTCTGGAAAAAGGGGTTGTTCGATTCACCTGAGTCATCGATAGTTGCGAATTTTACTAAAAATTTCCTTATCCTTCTTCCAAGTTTACAAAAATTAATATGTTTGAAAATGTACTCGTTTTTTGTGATTCATTTCCCTGAGAAAATGCATTGGACTTTGCGGAAAATTCTCGTAATTTGCGGAAACTTAGTGTGTATATAGACGGGAGTGAATTATTCAACAATGAAATACGAGAGAGAATAAATAAACTTATTATTGGCCATTCCACCTTGATGAAATTGGAAATTATCCGAGGTGATGATTTTTGGATTGATTTATCATTGTGTCGAAATTTAACTCATTTTATATTGGAATTGGATGAAGGAATGGATAGTCCAAAATACGAACAACTGTTGTCATTGCTCGATGTTAATTTGAATTTAGAAAATCTGAATTTTGTTAAGGTATCACATAGTAATCCTCAGCTGATCTAAAAGTTGATGAGGTTGCCAAAATTGAAAAGTTTGTTCTTGGACATTTGTCAGTCTGACACCGACCTCGATGAAGATTCCGATTTACCTTATCACAGAATTATGAGAGATTTATATTTCGTTTCTTTGCAAAATATCAATATTCGCTGTGAGAAATTCGAAAGTCATGCAAAATTTGTCGCTTTTCTATTATCTCGTTGTTGCTGTTGAAACAATTTTCTTTGCTGGTACCTAGTGCTTCACACCAGGTACCCGGGTCTTTCGGGTACCCGGGTAGACCCGGGTATACCCGGGTACCAGGGTAAATTTAATAAATGAAACCCGGGTTCTACCCGGGTACCCGAGACAAGACATTTTATAAACAAAATATCCATACACTATTAACTAGTATTTATGTGTAGTTACATTGAATGAACGTATTTTCCCTCATTAACTCAGTGCATGCATCTACTCATCGTTTAACATGGCCGCTTATATGGCTCACAAAAAGTCATTGTAGTGTATTTTTAGCAACAAAAGAAGCTATGGGTTTTAACAATGCAGCACGGGAAGGAGACATGAAAAAGACATCAAGAAATGAAATTTTGCTAGTATGAAATATTGGTACTGGATACTGTTCCAGAAAATAATAAAAGTTAAGATGCATTGTGTATAAGATGGAAGGGGCATGAAAAGTTAAGGAGGAAAACACATTATTCAATTTTTTTATTCCCGATCGGTCGTCTTTTTACGCTTATTCCTATGTCTTCAAAAAAAGTTTTGTCTATAATTATTTTGAAGTTGATCTGGTGTCTGATGACACGTGGATTTGCAATATATGCAGCTCATCCTCAAAATGAAACATTTCTGAATCAGAAACGGACGATGATGAACTGATAGAGACAGTAGAGCCTGGACCTAGCGAGATGGCTGGTTTGGAAATAGATTCATCAAATAGTTGTGATGAGTGACCAGGCTACCATGATTTGATTGAAAGTGTAGCGTTCGTTTGAATAAAATGTGCTAATGTTCTGTTATAACTTTTGTCTCTTAAAATTTTGCAAGGTTCTTACCTTAAAATTTTCTTGAAGCTTTCATGAATTGCCTTAATTCACTGACAACAACTCGCATATAGCACCCAGGTACCCAGGTACCCGAAATACCCGGGTAACTCCGATACCCTGACGACTGGGTACCCGGGTCCTGAAATTTTCAGAGTGTGAAGCACTACTGGTACCGTATCCGGAATTGGAATTTTATCGCACCCTTTTGGACAAATTTTCCCTTTACGATCAAATTGAAATTTTCACAATCGGCCTTCAACTGAGACGTGAACATCAGTCATTTATTTGCAACAAAATATCGAAAATGGCGAATTTAAAGTACTTATGGTTACATTCCGCTACTTTAGCCATCGGTGATGTTCAAATGGTCAGCGAATTGAGGAAATTGAAATTGTAAGTTTCCAACTTTGCCGATTAATTTTAACAAGAGTGACAGCCTAAAGCCAAGCTGAACTTCTTTGATGCTCAAAGTTTTGAACAACCTCATAGTTAGAATCATAATTGGTGGAAGAGCATCAACCTATAATATACTTGGCCCCCAAATTTCGTGGCCCCTCACCCTAGAGCCAAAACCGTGAGAACTAGAACCTTGGGGTTTTTCATAATTTCGAGCATAAGGGCAAACTATGGGATGCCTTTTGTCACATCACCTCCATCTGCAAGTGCACGACGGGTCTCCAAAATTATGCAAAAAATGCACTTTTTAAGGGTCGCCTGTCCCACTATGCTCCACAATGGGTGTGGCACATCCAAGCTCCATTCTTCATCCTGAGCATTTCTGGGGTTCGATCTCAAATGCGATTTTTCATTTTTTAAAATATGGCCTCAGTTCAACTATAGGGTGGTCCAAAGTGCCAAGAACCGCGAAATTTGGCAGTTTTGCTATAAAATACTCACAGCTTTAAAAAAAAGAATTTTTTCCAGTTTCAATGAACCAGTAGCCTTATCAGGATTTTTGGAGTGCTAAGGTCCTCGATCATATGGAATTCGATGGACGTGGTCACTTAACACAAAAAATTATACTGATCATATCCAAGCGTATTTTGGTGATTCTTTGGTGAAAGGGGTTTTTGACTGGAGGTAATTCAATGGATGCAACCACTTTACACACAAAATTATATTGAGTGTAAACAATTATATTTCTTTTATTTTCCGGGGATGAGGTTTCTGACCATCGAGAATTCAATGGACACAGTCACTTAACACAAAATATGGTTCTGTGTGTAAAAAAAAGTATTTCAGTCGTTTTTCGGGTTGAGGAATTCTTGATCATGGGAAATTCAATGGAAATAGCCACTTTAGACTCTGCTCACAACGTGCTTTGAGTGTATGCAGTTTACACATCTTTGACTTTTACGGGAAGTAAGATATTGTAGCTTTAAGATTGTTTTTTATTGTTTCTTTGATGTGAAGATGACCAAATTTAAAACTTCAATGGGCTTGTATAAACTTTTTCATGCATGGCTGAGGCCCACTCAAAAGAGGTGGCCTAGTTTATTAGCAAATGCCCCAATGGGGCAAAAGAAAGAAGAATATACTTGCCTCGATAGTTGCCATTCTAGAAAAAGAAGTGGACTAGATTTTTGAGAACTTGTTTACCCAGATGTTGCCCAATGAGTGTAACCAAAGCCCAGTTGCACTAATGAAAAGACTCGGTTTGATCTCAAGTTTGCTATATTTTCAATGTCATCAGGATTATAACGAGCTCAATGTCTAGGTTATCCCCAGCTCGAGCTGTCTGGTTGCACTAACGTTGTCACATAATTTTCTTAGCTCTAAAGGAAATAAATATAAAAACGTCTGTGATTCTCAAACTCGAACTTACACCTCAGTAGTAGTTAATCATGAATTGAGTATTGTTTGTGCACTGAAAGAGAATAATTTGGACATTGCGATTAGCTCAAACTCAGAATCAGCAATTTAATCCCGATGTTGAGATTATCTTCATGTTGGGTTAGTTCAACCAACCTGAGGTTCCTTCATAGTTCTGAAAATGACTATAATATGCCTGCCTCACTATTTTTCAGCTAGTGTGAGAAGTAGAAGTTTTAAATCGGTTGTGAGTTAGAATGCTATTGGTTTTTCATTTCTTTACATTTGAAGTCATGAGCATATTATTTTTATGTAGAAAAAAAATTTGGAGGGACAATTGCACGATGCTGCAGAATATACTTCTTCACAGACAGGGAAATTTTTTTTTTCAGAAACAATGTAAATCCAATATAACGAAAGTGAATTTTTTCTAACTCCAACCCAAGTTCTCAAAAATCTAGTTCGGTCCTTTTTCTAGCTTGGCAACTATCCAAGCAAGTATATTCTTATCTTTTCTGCCCCATTGGGGCATTTTTTAATAAACTATGACCAAATAGTCTGGCTCAGTCTTTTTTAGTTGGAGAAATATTTTTCATTTATGGCTTTCCAGTGGATTTAATTTAATTAGTATGGATGTTTTACATGCTGAAAATCATTAAAAATGACTTGCTCTGTTTAATTGTTCCAAGAGTACCACTTGACCTAAGCCTTATGACAAAATCATTAAGAAATGGAATAGTACTTCTATCTTTCCCTTTTACCCTGGTGGAGTGTTTCAAGGAAAACAGTCTAGACGTGAGATTCTTCTAATCCGAATGAATTAACTGGTCCAATAGAGTCAAAAAGGTTCGAGATTAGGGTCAGTATTGTTTTTGTTGAAACTTGACACTTCTTAAGTTAATTTCTGCATCTGAAAATGTATTTTCATGCTCAAAAATGTTGAAACACCACCACTTTTCCTGTATTTGTATGTCAAAAGAGGCCTTAGGAAAAAAATGTCAAAGCGATCAATTTTGCCATCTGTTGAAGAAATAGTGTCAGAATTGTTCTGATACTTGAATGCAGAAATATTAGTTTTTAATGAAACGCGCGAAAATATTGATTTTTTGACATGTGTTTCGTGAAACGATTTTTCAGGTAATCATTAAACATGTACTAACGAAGAGAGTCGGCATTGAAAGTAATGACAGTGCATTTTTTATGTTCACACTCATAGTACCTATCTAAATTCGATTTTTGATAGCTTTTTCTTACAAAAACTTTTTTTTCTGGTAATGCTGGTTATGTGAACTTGCTTTCAGTCTGCATTGGTCAGGATGCTGCAGCGTTGAAAATGATCCGTTCTAGCTGTTCCTTGGGTTTAGATTTGTACGATACTGACATTGGTTCTCCAGAATCGTTCGACCTCGTCTTGGATCAATGTCCAAATTTACGTTATCTTTCCGTCGACTTTCCGAGTGACGAACAAGTGGGCAAATTTCCCCTGAAAGCAACTAACCTGCAATATTTGCGATTAAGCTATGAGACGATTACTATTCATTTGGCTCGATACGATGTAACATATGCAGTGGAAAATTTGCCAAATTTGCGTAACCTATGCGTTCATCCCCGACTATTCAAATTATTGTTCGAACACGAGCCCATGAAACGTTTGTGTAGACGAAAAAGATTGTCGGTGACTATGCTTTGGCATTCCCGAGAGGAGTTGATCCTTGAATGGATTCATCTTAGCTGCATATAAAACACATCGAAGTGAAATCGTGCTGCTCCGCTTGGTGTATTTTCTGTAAAATGTAAATTTTTTTTGAGAGTTAATTAGTAAACATTTCCTCTGGTCTATACCGCTTGATAATTGTTTATTCTATTATTATCTAGATGAGTCTGTTGCTCTTGCTTCGCAACTGTATATATGCTCAAGAGTCAAGGCCACACATGGATGTGGGGGGGGGGGCGTTTCGAGAATTTGACCCCCGGCAGACTTTGACTGACCCACAGCAATGATCGAGCAGTTAACGAAGGCAAATGGGTTTCACCCCTATTCAGCGAAGACACTACAGCGATTCTCAAAACAGCGAAACTCAATACAGCGAAGTCTCAATACAGCGATTCTCAAAACAGATAAGTATGAGAACAGAATCTCAAAATAACAAATTTTCAAAACAATTATCTTTAGAATGGAAAAATTGAGATTGGGCGGGGTAGAAGTTTTGGCACATGGCCTATTTGGTCCTCCTTTTCGATCTGGAGGATGTCGTTTGTCACACATTTTGGCACCAATCGCCACATTTCTGACATGGCTTTATAGCATTTGTTTTCACGAGATTACAGCTTTTTATTCTTGTTTGTTTTTTATTAACATATCCATGTGATGTTTTTTATTTCTTTTTTCCTTTATCGATTTGTTTCTTTGATTATTCTGATTTTGGGCTATCTTTTGTATAATTTTTTCAGGTTGTGTACTTTTGTTCTATTTTTTACCTACTTTTTTCTACACTGTTCTACTTCTCATGTCTTCATCATTCGTTTTTTGTTCTGCCTTAACTGAATAATTATTTTATTCGTTTCATCTTATTTGTTTATTTTATTTATTCCACCAGCTTAATTTTCTTGCAATGCAATTAAGCTGCATACAAAACAACTTTGATGGAAAATTTAATGGAGAAATGATAATTTTTTGCTTCTGTTTTTTTCCAACGTTTCAAAAAATGTTTTTCTCTCAAAATTTTTTTTGTGATTCTGGAATGGTCCGGTCGTGCATACCTACTGCAACTGCAGCACAAAAGCATGTGAAATTTAGATGGTCAGATGCAACTAAGACTATCTCAACTATCAAAAACGATTTTAATTTAGCTAATTTGCATATTGTGCGCGTTGCATAGATATTTTTAGTATTCGCTGTATTGAGATTCGCTCTTTTGAGAATCACTGTATTGAGATCTCGCTGTAACGAGAATCGCCGTATTGAGACTTCGCTGTAATGAGAATCGCTGTTTTGAGTCTCGCTATTTTGTGTTTTGCTGATGCGGTTTCGCTGTATTCGGGACACACCGTGGGGGACGTTTGGGGAGTTTGACCTACAGCAGATTCTTGCTGAGCCCCTGCAATGATCGAGAAGTTAACGAAGGAAAATGAGCAAAAGAGACGAGAAAGTTGTCAAAAAAGTGAGAATGATGCTGCAGTCTAGCAATTTTTTCTGAACAAACCATAGATGATTCCAAAAAAGTAGCATCATAACTTTTAAAAGTGCAGTCTGACGAAATTATTACACACATCTGACTAATACAAGTATACCGCTTGGTTGTGAGAACACCTACAGTCCAACGCACAAACAATGCCTGCAAACTTCAAAACAAACAATTTGTGGATTGTTTGAGAAAAGTTTGAAGACGAAAAAATACTCTGAAGCACTCCACAAACATTTGTCAAACACTGTCCTTTATAGTCTGGCCGAAAAACATATAGATGTCATCTGTGTGTCATAAATCATAGGAACAGCTTATATTTACCAGTGTTTCACACTAAACAATTCATACTTCATGGTTCTAGGACAGTTCGCCCCCAGCAATTGGCCCCAAGTAATTCGCCTCTGGTACTTACCTGGTTTTAGATTTCCAGCTTCATTTCTAGTAACTCTTTATAGGGATCTATGGAGAGCAATTAAGATTATGACAAAGTATCACACTTATTCTACGTGTGACTCTATCATGTTCTCAACTATCTTTTTTTGTTAGAACTTTTCGGTGTACCAGAATCAAAAAAGAATAAAAATAGAAACAACAGAAGAAAAATATAGAGTAAAAAAATAAGAAAAGGAGAATGAGTAAAAAGTAATAAAAAAATATAAAAGAAGAAACTAAACAAGAAAGATGGAAGACAAAAAAGAGGAATACAAGAAAGAAAATTAAACGAAAAGAAGGAACAGAAAACATAAAAAACAAATGCAGATCGAAGAACATAAATAATTCACAATTCTGCTTATGATATCCGTGTTACACATTAAAATCCAGCGTAAATTCTCTCAGATATTCACGCCATGAGACTAAAACTTCGCATGGTTTCTGGCCTAAAATAACTTTAAAAAAAATTATATTTTCTTACATTTATAATTCACAATAATCTGAAAAAATTAAAAATTAAAATATATTTAGAACACCATCATTAGGAACTTGAAAAATATGAATTTTTAAATTGCCAGTGTTGAGATTTTTCACACATTTTTGGTCGAAATTGATTATTTTCAGTTAGATAAACTTTAGCTACAAGCTTTCATTTTGAACTCGGCCACACATTTTGTTTCAAGTGGAAAAAAAAACCGGCAACTTCAATGCTAGGTAACTACTGAATTTTTTCCTCCAGAATTTTTTTTGGCGAATGCACAAAGATATTTTTTTTCTTTCTAGTATGCGCTGTAAAAATATTTGCGCCTGTTCTTTCAGTCACAGGATGGAAAGTCTATTATTCCAAACATTTGGCTAAGCATGCACATTATTTACATTTGTATTTATATTCATGCATCGTGATAATAGAAATAATATTGATCACGATTTTCTCCCTGTCGGGCTGAAATATCCGAAAATTATTTATTTAGCTACAGATGTCATAGGATCATGAAAGTGTGGCGATCAAGTGTGACCATCACTAAGTGAGGGAAAATTTAAACGAGAAATAATTCATCAAGGAGTTTGCAAATGAATACTTCATAGTGTACTGAATGTGAACATGAATTCAAGACCAAATTACTACCAGTTCTTCAGTCTTACTATTTTTTCCGTCACAAATTACCATTTTTATTATGGTGCAATATAATTTCTCTCTCATAAAGAGAATTTTTTATACATAGAATGAAAAACAAACGATTACTGTACATTATGCACAAAAAATTTACTGAGCACTTTTATTCTGCGATTTTCGTAGAAAAGCATCTATTGCTTTGTGGCATGTGTTCTCTAAGGCCCGTATGCCAGAAGGTGGAGTAGCTTAATCCGTAGAATAAACCATGGATTATTCCCCGGAGTATCTCAAGTTGGCATTCCAGAAAGAGGAGTAAAGAGAAGAGTAGAGTAGAAAAAATCGGTATGCCAGAAAGTGGAATAGGCTAATCCACGGAATAAACGGTGGAGTAATCCGTGGAATATCTTTTTTCGGCATGCCAGAAAGAAGAGTAGAACAAACAGTGGGGTAAAAAATCGTTTTTTCTTGTCTTTTTCTTCACCTGCACCAGGCAGGATTAGTCGGTGGAGTAAGATTGATCTTATAGTGCTATGACTATGGAAGTTGTTGATTTCATCAATTTTTTGGGAAATTTGGACGAGGAAAACGAACATGCAAACAACGTTCCACGAGTTTTTTTTCGAAGATCAGATCCATTCGAAATGTATAGTGATTTTGACTTCCGACTACGATATCGATTTAATAAAGCAACAGTGCGTGAATTGATAGAAATTTTGCATAACGAAATAGAAAATTCAACAAACCGGCATGGAAGCCTGACACCAGATATGAAAGTACGAAAAAAAAAATTCTAATCAAGATAAGTGATTTTCGGTACGTCAAACAGTCCACTTGCAGATCCTTGAGGTTGATCCAAAATCTGAAATTTCAAAAAATTAGATGATCAAATGAGCAATTTTCTGTTTTACATACTGATTGCTTTTTATCCTGAATTGCTTTTTGAAGAAAGTAGTTGCTCTGGTTCTGGGAGGCAACTATTTCCTGGCGTATAGCTATCATTCTCAAATCATGTTCTTCTTTCATGAATTTGATTCGTAGTTCATGTTCTTCTACCAAGTTTTTCTTGGTTATTTCTAGAATGTCTTTCTTCAAGTCATCATTAAGGAAGGTCACCTGCTTCGGAATGGTTGTTTTTGGTGGAGGGATTAGCTTTTGAACTTTTGGATGTGGTTCATAGTCGACTGATTGGTCAGCAGATACTATTGTTTCATCTTCAACTTCAAAATCTTAAGAAAAGTCACTTAGGACATTCGAATCTAGAGTTTCCATTCCCGATTTTCTCGGAAGTCTTTCTCGATGCTGACCCATGCCGATTTTTTTGACCTATTAGCCGAGCTGTCCGTTTTTTTTATCTTCGATGACGTTTTTCGACTCTTGACAGATCCGATTAGAAAATTAATTTCAAGCTCCGAAAAATTATCATCTCGTTTTTTGTTGCTCATTTCACGAGTTTCAAATTATGTAGATTTAGCAAAAAGTTATGTAACGAAAGCAGAAAAAACTGATAAATTTGGTAAAGTGTGGTCTTGCAGAGAAAAGGTCGATAAAGTGGTCTTGCAGAGAAAAGTAATAAAATCGATAAACTCAGGAAGAACAGCAGAAATCCATTGTGAAAAATGTGACAAATTTTTTTCTTGTCTTTTTGTCACTACTCCACTGTTTAATCCACAGATTATGAACTCCGCCACTATTCCACTTTCTGGAATACCGGGAAAAAAATCCACGGAGTAGCCTATTCCCGGGATTAGCTATTCCGTGGATTAGCCTATTCCAAGGAGTGGCTATTCCTCGGAATAGGCTATTCCCTGGATTATTCTACTCCACCTTCTGGCATACGGGCCTAAACGTCAGCATATTTTTCGTTTGTTTGGGGTGGAAAACATGTCATAACAGTTTCTTTGATATGGTGAATAGCCGTGGTCACAATGGTTCTTTTCCTTGCACACCCTGTATGTTACTGTTCATTAATTCCTGAGGTTTATATAGCTTTTGCAACATTTTTGTACAAAATGAATGCTGTTTGTCTAGTAAGTTCAATTATGCTTTGAGAAAGGAAATTTTGGGTCTTCATTGTTTGAGGTACTTGTAACGATGGTGAACAAAAGACAGCTAAAGCAGGCAGAGGTTTTCCTAGCATTTCAGTAATTTGTGTATGAATGGGATAATATTCATCTTCATTATGGTAAACGTCGGCCAGACCGTCGGTTAGAGAGTTGGCCGCTATTGGCAGACTGTTGTGATTATTGGTTGTTGTACAGGGCATTGCGAGTCTGTTTCTCATCTCCATCACAATATTCAAAATTTGTGTATTAATTTCAATCATTTCTCTACTAGACTCGTTCAAAAGTTTAGAATTTTCGGTCAAAGCTCTTGCATTTTCTGCAGATATTTTAGTGTACTCCAAAATTTCTTTCATGGTATTTTTCGTTTCAATCAGATTTGAATTTACTTGCTTCAATAAATCCTCTGACACCAATGCTAATTATGAGGGAATGGAAGTAGTTCAGATTTTTGCAGGCACCAAAGACTGATGAAGCCAGGTTTGAGTCATCACTGAAAGATCATGCTGGTGGGCTACCTTTAGAAGAAAGCTGATTTTAAATTAAGCCAGTAATGCTTCTTATGAATTGATAAATGATGAACAAATCCAGTTTTCTAGTTTCATATTTTTTTAATGCACATTTGCAGGAAGTCAAAAATTGTTGTTACATGAGAATTTACATGAATTTACATGGAAATTTTTTCAGTTTCATGTGGAAATGTTAAACATTTTGAAAGAAAGAATTGTACTGGAACCCTGTTGGGCACCCTGTTGATGGCAAATTGAAATTGCCATGCAAATCGAAGAAATGGACGACCAGCGGTGCAGACATTTGCATAGAGGTGGAGCGCCAAAGAAAGACCAAAAATGATAGTGAAAATCATTCTTCACTATATTTCCGTTTTTATTATATTTTTGAAAGTTATTATTGTTGGCGTCCAGTAAACCATTCCCAGCTGTATTGTTATTTATTTGCATAAATATATTAGTGGTTTATCCACATTCTTTACTTTCCAATATGGCGCAAGCAGTTACGACTGGAGCGCCAAACCAAATGAAATCATTTGGAAATTCGCTCAAGGCGAATCTATGCAGGATCTTGTGCTGATTTTTTTTTAAATTGTGTATATATCTCGCGCGTGTAGGTACTTATTTTTAAATTAAATATGTAATATTTTGTAATATTCATCACATTTAAATATTATTATTCGTATTTATTTTGTAAATTTTTCTATTTATATCAGACTTTGGGGAAAATTCTTCGGAATTTTAGACCAAAGTGACAACCCAAAACATTTTGGCATTTTTCCAAAAATTTAATTTTCAAAATTTTTCATTTTTTCTAAAATCAAATTATAGCTGGCCCGCTTATCTGAATTCTAAACTTCCATCAGAAGGAAGAAGTAAAACATTCCCCGAACCGCGATAAAAAGGAAATTAGCAGAACTGCTAGATTAAACTTTTTCGGCGTTTTAAAAATTTTTAAATTTACAAATTTATTATTATTCAAAAAGAAAAATTTTGAAGCAAAAGGAAATGGGAAAAGGCGCGTGGAACCGCCAACAAGCTCCGACGCGCGAGTGGTCGCACACAGAGTGCCATGTTGAATTGGGCAGAGCCCAGCACCGGCAGGACAACCAGTTTTTCTTTATTGACGGTAAGTTTCAAACTTATTTTTTATCAAACATTCTTGGAAACTGCAGGTAATGCCCAGAAGTCACTGGAAGACCAGCTCAGCGCCCCAAAGGACAGACGAGGTTAGAACTTAGAGGGAACGAAAAACGGGAGTACTGAGAACCGGAAGCTCAAACCCAATCAAGAAATTTCCAAACATGGAAATATACCTGATACCACCGAGAGCTGGATGATTCAAGGGAAACCTAGAACCTTGGGTTCAGCCTGTTCAAAGTTTTATCATCAAAATTTATCAAAAATTAATTATTTTTCAAATCAAATCAAATTATATCACTTTTTTGATATCTAAATCATTAAAAATTATCAATCTCGAGTGCTATAAAAATTGTAAATACAGCACCATAAATGGAGTGTAGTTGGTCGCTCAAGCAGCTGGTGTTGGGTATAGATGTCAGACTGGAAAAGATGTAAGAGCCATCCCAGGAGATACCCGTGAAAGCTAAAGATCCTAAGGATCATGACAAACAAGCGAAGCATGAGGCCCTACAGGCCAAAATACAGGAACAAAGAAGGCTGACACAGCAGGAATTCCTGCGTCAGAGGGCACTTCAAAGAAAGCTGAAGGAGCAGGCGTTAGCTGATGACAGCTCAGATTCAGCCGTTGCAGCGACAGAGCTGATGAAAAGGGGTAAAATCACTCAGGAAAGAATCCCTGGAGTGTATTCCCCAGAGAAAGTTCAGCAGATGTTAGCTGATGATATGTCGGAAAAATTTATCCGACACTTGGCCAGGGAAAAGGTAAGGCATAGGAAAAGGCTAGGTAAGGCCAAAGCACGCAGACTTGCAGCTCAAGGTCAGCAGCAACAAGGAGCGGCCGCCACCAGTTCTGAAAACGACACTTAGGATACGGCCGAGGAAACTATGACCCCAGAATATTCGACAAGCCGTAAGTCAAGAACGGAGACTACGAAAAGTCAAATGAGGACGGAGACTGCCAAGAATCAAACGTGAACAGAGACCTCCAAACCCCAGACGAAATCGGATAGGACAACAGCGTCCACTGCATCGTACACTCAGACGCAAATGGTATCGAAAACCGGCGGAGAAGTTAGTACGGTATCTGGCAAATCTAAGTCAGTTCCAACCAGCTATACCACAAAAAGTAGTAAACCTGCGGGAAGCGTATTGGTAAAGCCCGATCTTGAATCGGAGGAGAAGTTGATCAAGAAGGTCAAACTGAATGACGTGGTTAAAAAACCCGAAAGGGAGCTACAGCAGTTTGTCACTCCTGGTCAATTAGCTTAAACTCTGATTGATTATTGAGAGTGGCAACGGGAACAAAGGCGGCTTATTGGGCCGATCTCATTCGAAAATCCAGAGGTCGCCAATTATTTCGCCTTTGATCGCCAGGAACGGCCAATCATTTATAGAGTGGTCAATGATGCCATGGCCGAAATCCATGAAAATTACCGCCAACAGTTCAAAATGCAGGGCGGATTTATGTTTGAGGGAGAATGCGTCCCTGAGGAAATTTGGGAATGGATTATTTTAGTTCTCATCCCCAGATGGCTTCAGGACTATGACACTTCAGACGTCTTTATGGCCATTAGATACGTGACCCTAATGATATTCCTACAGTTGGATTTCGCACCGATCAAGCCAACAGCAATTGGTAGGTGGTATGCCCAGGCGTGTTTGTTTGGAAACAGACACCTAGTCGTTGAGGCCCAGGGAAACCGCGTAGACGAGGTCTACATTGCAGCCTTTAACCAGTACATCTTTATGGGCTCGCAGAGGTTAAACCAGATGGGTGTTAAGAGGAAGGCACCAGGCAATGACAGATCGCAAGCTGATAAATATCAGCGAATGGCTGCCAAGAGCCCAAGTAAGTTTAAGGTGCCTAGACTCCCTCCGGCTAAAAAACAGCCGCCAACGACACAACAATCTTCTACTGCGACCAGCCAGAGGTCGTATGGCTGCTAGCACTTCTTATAAAAGTCCGCTTTCTAGATCAAAATCAACATCATCAAAATCTTTAAATTCAACTTTCCGGACTCAAAAACCACAATGCAGCAGCTCCACTAGTAGTGGTCCAGCGCAAAGGCAACAGGGGAGAGACCATATGTTGTCAAACCCAGCCCCATACAAAGGTAGACCGGGGCATGACTGAGGTCAAGCCAGAGGAGGCTTCAGAGGGCGCCCTCAGTGACCCTTCAAAGGCCGAAGAACCTGGCAACGCCAAGGCCAAGACCCGGATGCGCAGTTTTATAATCCAAACTTTCAGCCGCTTGGTAGAGGTGGCGAAAGTCAGCAAGGCCAGGATGGAGGTCAGACCCGAGGCCAACCAGGCCAGAGGGGATACTATCGAGGAAGACCTCGAGGAGGTTACCGAGGCAGCGGGCAGCAGCAGTAATTAGCCGCACAAATTTTGGTGCAAAAATCATCTTTTTCGCATTTATATTTTTATTAATTTCATAAAATACAAAATCCAAAAACACTAATAAAATTACAAAAATCCAAAAAAATCAAAAATTAAAAAATCCTAGAATATTATTTAATTTTCGGTGCTGCTGGCCAACTAAAAATTTCTTTTTGACAAAACTAGTGCAAAACACAACGGCAAAAACATTTTAAATTTTTGGCCACAATTTTATGCTCAATTTTTAGCGCATTTTGAAATTTTGTGATATTCCTACATTCCCGCCTTGTCTTTGTTGTGTCCTATAATATAATCTCGTATTTTGATTTTAATTTAGAAAAAATGAGAGGCGGGAATACGATTTGCATGCGGTTAGACCCACGACCAACGATTTGCCACAGCATGCAGACCGAGCAGCCGAACCCGAAATCGACCCGATTCTGCACCCACGTCATCGTCGTACTCCTTAGGGCAGGAGGTTATTCCATCAACGCCGAGGTCAAAATGGGCGTCACTTGCCAGCCATTGCGGTGAAGCCCTTGGTATTCATTGTGTCCAACGACCATCAGGAGTCCGATTAGGACAGACTGTGAAACGGGAGTCCGAGTGAGACAAACTGTAATAACAGGAGTCAGCCGGAGTAGTAGATTTTTTCTTTTTAATTAATTCTTTTAATGCCAGGGTAACCCGGCCGAAAGTTTTTTTTCTACCTACCGTAGGTCGGTTTCGACGCGCGAGGGATGTTGGGCACCCTGTTGATGGCAAATTGCGTGGGGAAATCGCCATGCAAATCGAAGAAATGGACGACCAGCGGCGCAGACATTTGCATAGAGGTGGAGCGCCAAAGAAAGACCAAAAATGATAGTGAAAATCATTCTTCACTATATTTCCGTTTTTATTATATTTTTGAAAGTTATTATTGCTGGCGTCCAGTAAACCATTCCCAGCTGTATTGTTATTTATTTGCATAAATATATTAGTGGTTTATCCACATTCTTTATTTATTTCGTCGGATATATTGTTTAATATACTTGTTTATTGTTCAGATAATTCCGATCAACGAAGGCGGAGGGCCAAAGGCCCAGGCGCCAGCTTGCAGTCAGCAAGCCTTGGGAAACCCTTTAAGGGTTATACTCAAGTAAGTTTATCCCTGAGGGGATTCTTTGTCTCAGCTAGGAGACTGCTGAGCTCCTTGGTGAGGCCCCGCATTTGACGTTAAGTTTATCTTTGTTCTTGTAGGTCTGGAGAACTGGACTGTTGCACTATCACCGAGGCTTAGTCAAGGGAATAGTTCTAACAGGTCAGTTCTGACCAGAAGACTCCATCTTTTTTTACGCCTCTTAAGAAAAGACCTGCACAACATAAAGGCTCAGAAAAATTTACACGGAAATTCATGATCTAGAATTGTTCGATATTTTGGAAATTCAAGTTGTTTTGCTCTATTCTTCAGAAAATGTTCTGTTATAAATTCTGTCTGGTTTTTTCAGTGTTCTACTCTTTTAGTAGAAACTGATCAGGGGATCAAGCAAGATCAAAACACTTCCAATTGGTTACTGTAGCTAATGATTTGGTTGACGAGATGCATTTTGATGGATACTGTAGCTTATGACAAGAAATTTTGGCCATTTAAAATATAATATTATTACTGAAGGGTTATTGACATACAAATTTTTAATTCACAAACTTGACTCATGAATGTGCTGCATGTACATAAGGCATCATTTTTAACACAAAATGAAAATGTAAAATATTGCAATTGTCGGTACTCCCCATTTTTTCCCATACATTTTTTTTCCATTTTATTTTATTCATCGTTTCCTTCATTATGTTATACTCTTATTTCAGTTCTCACTTATTTTTCCATTCACCTGTCCTTTTTCTTTTTTCAATTTTTCCGTTTTCTATTCTTTGCTCCTTCTGCTTTTTTGTTTCATCTTTTTATTTCCTTTTACTCACTCATTTTTTACTCTGTTAATTTCTACCATACATAGATATGGGGGTAGGGGGTAAACCCCCATACCTGAGACCCTGCTATCCCCTCTGTCTCAAAAAAGTCGTCAAACACCCCCCTTGAACTTTTTTCGAGACTGTTTTTTTTTATGATTTTTGTGCATATTTTGTATGAAAAACTAGCTTTCAGAACTTTTTTTTTACTCACCGACCCCCTTACCCCTTGGATAAAAAGTCCAAGGACCCCCGCTTGGAAAATTCTTGCCGTGAATGTCTGATTTCCACTCTGATGTTCAGTACTTTATTCTTTTTATACAGTTTATTTTCCTCTTCTGTTCTTGCACGTTTTATCAAAAAACATAAAATAAACTACAATAACCCACAATCGGGCCGTTTGATTTGCATATATAACAATAATTTTTCAGTATGTAGATATATATATAAAAATATTTTTTTAGCAAACAAAAGCAAAAAATTATCATAAGGATTATCCATTAAAATCGTTTTGTTGGCAGGTTAATTGCATTGCAAAAAAATTTAATTGATGAAATAAATAAAATAAAATAAACAAACGAGATGAAATTAATAAAATAATTAGCAGTAAAGGCAGAACAAAAAACGAATAAAGACATGAGAAGTAAAAAAATGTAGTGGAAAGCAGTTGAAAAAAGAACACAAAAGTACTCAACCTGGAAAAATTATACAAGAAGTAACACAAAATAAGAACATTCAAAGAAAGAAATCGATAAAAAAACAAAAAACATGCATGTTGATACGTTAATAATAAACAAAATCAGAATAAGACTGTAATGTTGTGAAAACACACGCCGTAAAGCCATGTCAGAAATCTGGAAATAGGGGCCAAAATGTGTGACAACTGACATCCACCAGATCAAAAAGGAGGACCAAATGGGCCATGTGCCAAAACACCTACCCCGCCCAATCTCTATTTTTTCATTCTAAACATAACTGTTCTGATACTTGGCTGAATTGGAAATAGAAAAATAATAGAGGCGAAACGCTGAATAGAGGTAAAACCTTGTGGACATGCCACTTTCTTTGTGGTCTGCACTGTAAGTTGATAGCAAATAAACCAGAATAAAAAGATGTAATGTCATAGAAACACATATGCTACAAGACTTTGAGTGAAAAACACGACGATATAGTTTTTCTAATAACCCTTCTGTGGACATTTGAGAGGTTGGGGGGGGGGAACGCCCCACAACCTGGCCAACCATATACCCAACTCCCCCAGTTCGGAAATAAATAAAAAAATTTTCAAAAAGTGTATGTCTTTTGGCCTTTTTGAGAAAAATTTCGATTTTTTTCGACCCCCTCCCCCAAATTTCGGCCTCACCCCCCCCCCCAACTGGTCGGACCTCTCACAAGTATGCCCCGAACGGTTTTTCGCCTAATATGCATTTTTCATTAATTTTTCCTTTCAAATTTTCCTTAGGCCTAGGTTTAGGGTACAGCAGCTGCACCCGAAGGACGCAGTGCTGTTGAGGCTCTTCCAAATGAAGTTTTTAGTTAGAACCATTTAAAACGCAAATAATGCATTTTTGACATCTCAAAAATTTTGACCAATCAACAAGCGGGGGGTAATTTCGGCCAATCAAAAAAGGGCTAACACTTCGTCCCTAATGCTTAGTACTTTAACGCAGCTTGTTGTTCACCGTTTTTTTCCTCAAATGAGGTCTTTTGAGGAAAAACATTTCGAAATAAGCAAAAAAATTACATACTACTTGTACATTCTACTTGCATTATGTAACAACTAACAAAAAAAAATTGTAAAATAGTATACTCCATTCATTCAAGCTAAGTTTTTCATCTCAGTACTCACACATTTTTCAAAAATGTATTCAGCTCAGTATTCACGCATTTTTTCATGACATAAAATCAAGCTTTCAAATTGAATGTTTCACGTCTGATAGCACGCAAATTGTATCTTAAGAACATCATTTTGTCAACATGATCTGGCGTCGTTCTGTTGTGCTCATTGCTTGCTACTACCACTGCACATTTGGGTGGTTTTTGGTGATTTCCGTCTAGTTTCTTCGGTTTCGTCTACTGAACCATACAGGCGACTGTTTGTTTCTGTTTCAAAATGTCTTTCTTGTCTTTTTCGAGTTTTTCATAATCCACATATGAACTTGGGTGAAATGATTTCAAGAGGCGAATAACAGATCCATTTCCTCACTTTGAAGCCTTAAAGACCATCCCTCTTGAGATTGAGATCTTGCACACCTTGCAAATTGCTACGGCACGATTACTTTCTTTCAAGTCGAAAAACGCCCACAGAGAAGACATATTTAAAAATTATCATGAAATTTTCCTGCAAAAAATACACTGAGTATTGCAAAAGAAACTGTGCAGGGAGACAAGGATTGAGTTGGGACTTGGGACTTGCAACTAACAACAATAACAAGTCAAGGAATATGGGTTCTGTTGGTAAATGGCAACCTGATGAACGAGTCACACACAACAGGAAATTAGTAGTGCATCATATTCATATCCACTGTGCATAATATGTAACAGCTTACTCAGGCTGAGGCCTGCTGGGTGTTTCACTGGGCCTGGGCCTTGCCTGACCAGCAGGGCCTGAACAGGGCCTGGGTACCCAGTTGATCACTGGTTTTGATAGTGGAAAGATGCATTTTAGGAAGCCCAAATCTCGAGACTTTGCACCCCTTAAAACTTTAATAATAATTATTATTTATTACCAAGTTCAGGCATGGCTTTTAGCATGTCTACCTTCAGTTACCCTTTAATCTTTAATAGTTTTCATCATCTTGAACGCACCATTTTTTTCCTTGAAAATTTTTTCCACACGAGAACTGAGCCCAAATTTTTTATCCTCATTTTCTAAGAATTTTGCACATTTCTAAAAACATTTACAATGAGGGTACGGGTGCTTTTTTATTCATTTTTGAAGCACGCCCAAGTATTTTGTTGGATTTGTAGTTAGAAACCTGTTAAAATGGAGAAAAAATTTAGAAAATTATTTTTATGCTAGTCAAAATGAGTAGATGAAGTATATATTAGTGTTCAGAGGAGCAGGTAAAGCATATTAACGATATAGTTCTCATGAATTTTTCCACTATTAACATCTCTGTACAGTATGGAAGGTAATGCCCACAAAACAAGTAATTCGCTAGAAAGAGGTAACTAGAAATTGGAAGAAAATTGGAAAAAATCGCCAAAGCAAATTTGTCAATTGTCGATGGACATCCTGAATTTGGAGAGTAAGCCACCCACTGTTTTTTTAGCGGGGCGCTAATAAAACTTGGGCCATGCTAACGAAAAAATTTTGATCATTAGCGCTGGGCACTAATGACGAAATTTTTATTTCAGATTTTACAAGACCATTGGTACTTTGTCATATGTCGATTTCATGTCTCTCACAAAGAGAAATCTCGAAATTTTCTGGCGCTTGGCACTGGTCAATGAGTATAACAGAACAGTCATTGCTTTCTATCAGGTGTGGTCATTAGAATATCTACTTCCACTTACTGATTAACCTTCATCAGTTTCTATCAATTGAATGATTTCATTTCTTTTTTACTAATTTAGTCTACAGTCAATAATTTGCTGATAATTGAGATTTTTCATCACTTCTCAAAATTTTTTTCTCTCACTCTGTTTGGGGTTTCCCAACGTTTTGAAACATTAACCTTCACAATCTGCGATTGAAAGAGGATAAAAACATCATTACAAGACTTTGAATTTAGAGCTTCTGTCCAGGAATAATTGTTGGGAATATACATTTTCCAGAATTTTTGAACTCAAAAAATTTTTTTTGGAACTCAGAAATATAGCAGACAGAAACATCAAGCTTCATGTCAATGTATGCATGGTTTCACATTTTTATAGTCATTTGGCAACCTAGCAACACCTAGAGGGGTCAAGAAACTAGTAGGCAAAAGGTGAAAAATAGCATACTGTAGCTATACAATTTTTTTCCTGTACAAACATCATATATAAACTTAAAGTGTTTTCTAGCTCTTCAGAGTCTCCATACAAACTTACAGTGTGATCAAACAAAGCGTTTCGCCCATATGGCCGATTGCAGAAAATAATTTATGATTTTTTCTGATCTTAATTTTGGTTTCTTTATTTCTATTTCAGTCTGAGATCAGTTTGTCTAGCAGTTAAGACGTTTTCTTTGGCGTTCTCTTTTATTATTTTCTAAGCTCAATGCTTCGTCATACTTCTTCAAATTAATTAAAAGTAATACAAGTTAAGGACTTGATGGCGCCGCGATATATCAAAGTTAAGTGGGTGCAAAATAATGACAAAACCGACGGTCCTTTCAACTTAGTGTCCCGCAACACGTTGCATCAAAAATCGCTGTTGTGCAATGGCGACTGCATACAGTGCACATTGAAATCAAAACTGTGGAATTGTGTAATCGTGGATGTGGAACTGAAGCAACGGAATTCCACAATGCCGGCATCTACGTCAGCAGATACGCGGAAAAAAATTGTTAAACCATGGTGGCTGGCGCGTACAAAACCCATTAAAGTCCTAGGAGAAGAAACCTTGGAGAGAAGGGTAAGCTGCATATTAACTTACAGTATGCTTTGGGATATATACATACAATGTATAATGTAGAACTCTCCTTCCAGGAACACTCAACCAGCAGCGACTACAAGGATGGACGAACATCCATCATCGAAATTGCTGCGATTTTTAAAGGCGGCCACTAGCAAGGCCTTGGAAGTGAGGCGCCAATTGGCCATGCCTGCTGACAATCTGCTCAATTGCGACCAATTGGGCTTAATGGATTTCGAAGATTAATACGACGAAGTAAAATTTTCAAATTTAAAATGTAAAACATGTTTTGATGGGTGGTCTTAATTCATACATATTTACATTAAATCAAAAAAACTAAAACCTTTATTTGAGTTTTAGGAACTGTTGACGACCGTCGTCAACTCAACTGAAGAGTGAAGCCTGTCTGACACCATCAAATCAAAAGTCGACATCTATAATTTTGACATAATTATTGAACGTTTAGAAAGACATTTGTTGAACAATTGATGAATTTACATTGCCAGAAAAAGTTATAAAATTTTTAAGGATGATGTCAATGGCAGTTCCCACAGCCCCCAGGTAGTATTTGGCGGTCAACCGCCTTTGGTGATGAACGATCAACTATCTACAACCAATGGCCTTCTTAAGGACATATTAATGGCCATTCGGGAAAATAAACCAAGTTGATGAAAATAGAAGATTTATTGTCCCTAGGACTGACCACAAGTAAGTTTCTAAAACACTAAAATAAAAGTTTAAAAATGTTACCAACAAACATACCAATTACAATAAAATAACACATATCAACAGAAGTGGACATTGCGGCAAACATTGACGCTGCACCGGCAGTAAATTTGCTCCACGCGTTAAGATCAGCAGAGGATGTCATAAATGACATCAGATGGCGCAGCAGTCTCTATTCAGAGCCAGCCGTTTACATCAAGAAATTGAGGGTGATGCTCGCCTCCAAAGTTAGTGCAATTGTTAATATTTTAATTTAGCTTTAATTGATATATTATTACTTTTAATGTTTTGTTTTTGTATTATTATTTTCCTTATATTTCGTATTTACTGTTGAGGCAATTTTGGGGGAGGATATGCTGAAGAGATCAAACGTCTTCACGCTCGATTATCAGAGCAGCGCCATGTCATTGCGCATGGATGAATTGAAAGCCATCCTACATCAGGGGGTGGCCCAGGGACATAATATCAACAAAGAATCCGACTTCGAGCCGTTGTGGCTAGGGGCGGTTTGTTCCCTGCAGAAGAGATGCTACAACCTACAGCAGAATGCTGTAAAGATGGCAACGACACACCAATTGGTGCAAATGGCCGTCGATGATGAATCAAATTTCGTTTTATTCGTGTGTGCCTCAACCATCTATAGAGTATGTAAGTGTAGTCTAAAAATTAAAATTTCCTTGATTTTATTTTATTTTTTTGAGTTTGGCCATGCATGTGCTTCTGGGCCCACGTCCCCATGGCTGGGTATCACAACTAAGTGATAGCAGAAGGAAGCACTATTTTCTACTTTCCGTAGTTGTCAATTCATTTCTTTTTTTGAGCTTTCCGATTTATTTTTAATGACTTTATACCTATTGTTAACTTATTCCTATTATTGTCAACCGTTTAACCAATTTAAAGTTTCTACAATTAGTAGACCTATTTCCAGAGAAACAATGAGCCGAAAACGGTGCACCACTTCCTTGGAGATGTTCGAGTATTTTTGACTAGGCATTCAGAAAAAATGGGGGATTTTCTCAAAACTAGGGGATTTTCTCCTGTAAAAATATTGTGCTGAAAACTGGAAAAGTCTTTAGATGATGGAAAAAGGGCCCGAAAAACCAAACTTTTTGGCCTACTTGTGAGAGATTTAAATTTTTCATTTATACAAATTCGCCACACTTTTCCATTATTAATTTCTTCTATTAATTTTTCAGCTTTCGATATCAACTTTGCTATGTCGAGTCGCGCAATCTTTTTCAATGGATCCTCATCCTGGACCGGCGAGACTTTGAGCATGTCGTCCCTGAAAAACACTGAAAAGCAAAAAAATTTAGGTTTTGTTTAATTGTTGGTCGACCCTGATCAAAGAAGAAAGAAAAAAATGAACTTAATTAAAACTCCTTTTAGTTTCAGTTTTGTTTCCAACTGATTTATAACTCCGGGTTTTTGTTTATTTTATGCTTTCCATAGTAAATTTTATCATCACACTGAAGTAAATGAAGTAAAAAATCAGTATCATAATGAATGTCATAATAAATTAACCACATTTATTTATTACCTCTAACCATATTCACCTGTTCACCACACACAACATGTATAAGTGTGCCTACAGTACGGTTCATTATCTAACATGACATACGTATGTCATTCGTGCTGCTCCAATGTCTAGTTTTCTCGTCTACTAGGTATACTGTAAAAACCCCATGTACGTTCATAGTGGACTGTGTAGTGCAAACGTACTGATACATTATGCATTAGACGAGAGTAAATGTTTGCCAAGAAAGTATATAATAAAATAAAAGGATAAATGATAAAAAGATAGAATGCAAATAAAGTAGATTGCCTCCATCTGCCACTGCTATCAATAACCCTGCGACGAGGTCATCAATTGCAGTGCCTGGCCATGGGGACATGGACCCTGAGGCTTTGCATGGCCGCATGCAGGTGAGCATGCAAGAAAAACGGTGCAACAAAAACTGTGCAAAAATGAAAGTTAAAAAACTGAATAATCAATGCACAACTTATTAATCACAGTAAATCACAGCATCACAGATTGGTAATGAGGTGTGGATTCATAGAACAATACAACATATTTAAAAATAAGGTAAACATAAACTAAACATAAACATGCAAGAAATAAGCTTTAACATGCAACAACAACAAACTAACTAACCGAGATCTAATTCCCTGCTCCTACGGAACATTTGAACCCGAACGGGAAGCCACTCACCTGATCACCACGTCTCCATCCACCCGGCCCACCTCACACTAACCTGGAAGCATACACCGTCGCAGCCATCGTCGTTTAAATTGTTATCAATACCCCCCTCGTCATCCATATTGTCGTCATTCTCGAAAGTGCTGTTGTTGCCCATATTGCCGTTGTCCAATGAAAAAACAGAAACAAAATTTTGATTTTCAGAATCAAATTTTGATTTTCAACGAGATTTTTTGAAATCAAACTTTGATTTTTAACGAGACTTTCATGATAAAAATTTTAATTTTTAGAATCAAGTTCATAATCAGATTTTGATTTGTAATGTGATCTATTATCATCAAAATTTTGATTGTTGTAATCAAATTTGAAATTTTCAGAATCAAATTCTGCATTTTAAAAATCACATTTTAAATTTAAATTTGATTTTCAGAATGAAATTCTGCTTTTTAATTACAAAAATTAAATTTCTCGCCTTCAAATTCATTTTCAGGCTCAAATTAGTATTTCTGAGAACTAAATTTTGGATTTTTAATTAATTTTTTGAAGCTCAAATTCTGTTTTTTCAATTTTAAAGATGAAATTTTAATTTCGCATTCTTCTGAACTTAAATTTGAGTCTCAGGATCAAAGTTTGATATTTTTATTGATTTTTGGGATCAAGTATTCATTTTTGACATCCATGATCAAACTTCAATTTTTTCTGAGAATCAAATTTTGATCTTCAAGTTGAATTTGAGAATAAAATTTTGATTTTGAAACAATTTTCAAGCTCAAATTTCAATTTTTCATTGTTATGATCAGGTTTTGATGTGTGATTTACATGATCAAATTTTAAATTTTAATGTGATTTTCAGAATCAAATTTTGATTTTCAAAATAAATTTTATGATCAAATTGTAATTTTTGATTTAAAGATTTAAAATTTTGATCTGATCCTCGGATTTTTTGCAAAAAACTTCAAAAAATCCACATTACTAAAGAACAATTTTCAGGCTCAAATTCTGACTTTTTAATTTCAAGATGAAATTTTGATTTTTGATTTTCCAGATTAAATTTTTACTTTTTTAAAATAAAACTGATTTTTAATGAAATTTTGATTTTTAATGTGGTTTTCAGAGACAAAATTTTGATTTTCAGAATCAAACTTTGATTTTCAACGAGATTTTCAAGATAAAAATTTTGATTTTCAGGATCAAGTTCATAATCAGATTTTAATTTGTAATGTGATCTTTTATCATCAAAATTTTGATTGTTATAATCAAATTTGGAATCTTCAGAATCTAATTCTGCATTTTAAAAATCACATTTTGAATTTCAATTTGATTTTCAGATTGAAATTCTGATTTTTAATTTCAAAAATTTAATTTCTCGTCTTCAAATTCACTTTCAGGCTCAAATTATGATTTCTGAGGACCAAATTTTGGATTTTTAATTGGTTTTTTGAGGCTCAAATTCTGTTGTTTCAATTTTGAAGATGATATTCCAATTTTGCATTCTGAAAATCAAGTTCTGATCTTAAAGTTGAGTCTCAGTATCAAAGTTTGATATTTTTATTATATTTTTAGGATCAAGTATTGATTTTTGACATCAAGGATCAAACTTTAATTTTTCTGAGAATCAAATTTTGATCTTCAAGTTGAAGTTGAGAATCAAATTTTGATTTTAAAAATAATTTTCAAGCTCAAATTTCAATTTTTAATTGCTATAATCAAGTTTTGATGTCTGATTTACATAATCAAATTTAAATTTAAATGTGATTTTCAAAATTAAATTTTGATTTTCAGAATAAATTTTATGATCGAATTTTAATTATTGATTTAAAGATTTAAAATTTTTAATGGATACTCGGATTTCTTGCCTAAAAGTTTAAAAAATCCACATTATAAGAGAACTATTTTTGATTGGGGTTTTCAGGCTCAAATTCTGTTTGTTCAATTTCAAGATGAAATTTTGATATTTGATTTTTCCAGATTAAATTTTTACTTTTTTAAAATAAAATTGATTTTTACTGAAATTTTGGTTTTTAATGTGGTTTTCAAAGACAAAATTTTGATTTTCAGAATCAAATTTTGATTTTTAATTTAAACAAGAAATTATTCATCAAAGAGATTGCACATGAATATTTCATAGTGTACTGAATGTGAACATGAATTCAAGACCAAATTACTACAAGTTCTCCAATCTTACTATTTTTTCCGTCACAAATTACTATTTTTATTTTGGTGGGATACAATTTCTCTCTCATGAAGAGAATTATTTATACATGGAATGAAAAACAAACGATTACTGTACATTATGCACAAAAAATTTACCGAGCACTTTTATTCCCCGATTTTCGCAAAAAAGCATCAATTGCATTGTGGCATGTTCTCCAAACGTCAGCATATTTTTCGTTTGTTTGGGGTGGAAAACATGTCATAACAGTTTCTTTGATATGCTGAATAGCCGTGGTCACAATGGTTCTTTTCCTTGCACACCCTGTATGTTACTGTTCATTAATTCCTGAGGTTTATATAGCTTTTGCAACATTTTTGTACAAAATGAATGCTGTTTGTCTAGTAAGTTCAATTTCCCTTTGAGAAAGGAAATTTTGGGTCGTCATTGTTTGAGGTACTTGTAATGACGGTGAACAAAAGACAGCTGAAGCAGGCAGAGGTTGAGCTCGCTCTATCATTTCAGTAATTTGCGTATGAATGGGATAATAGTCATCTTCATTATGCTAATATTCGGCCAGAGCGTTGGTTGGAGAGTTGGCCGCTATTGGCAGACTGTTGTGTTGTTGTACAGGGCATTGTGAGCCAGTTTCTCGTCTGAATCACAATACTCAAAATTTTCGTATTAATTTGAATCATTTCTCTACTAGACTCCTTCAAAAGTTTAAAATTTTCGGACGAAGCTTTTGTATTTTCTGCAGATATTTTAGTGTACTCCAAAATTTCTTTAATGCCATTTTTCGCTTCAATCAGATATGAATTTATTTGCTTCAATAAATCCTCCGATAGCTATGCAGATTTCGAGGGAATGGAAGTCGAGTTTTCATTCAGACTTTAGTAGGCACCAAAGACTGATAAAGCCTGGTTTGAGTACTCACTGAAAGTTCATGCTGGTGGGCTACCTGTAGAAGGAAGCTAATTTTAAATTAAGCCAGTAATGCATCTTATGAATTGATAAATGATAAACAGATCCAATTTTCTGATTTCATATTTTATTTTTTAATGCACAATTGCAGCAAGTCAAAAGTTGTTGTTACATGAGAATTTATATGGAAATTTATCAGTTTCATGTGGAAATGTTATATATTTTGAAGGAAAGAATTGCACTGGAACCCCTATAATTTTTATGCTCCGCGTGTATGCATTTACCTATTCATCTAAAATGTCAACACAAGGCATAATGTACTAAGTAAACTCCTGTTTTCTGCGAAAAATTTATGTCTACTCGAATTTTTTCCTGCAGATTTTAATTGGTTACCATAGCTAATGATTTGGTTGATGAAGTGCCTTTTGATGGACACTGTAACCAGTGTTGCCAAGTTAGGGCTTTTCCCCAAATCTAGGGACTTTTCGAGGGTGTTGAGGTTTTTCAAGGGGTTTTTGTTTCGGGGGTTTTTCAGAGGTTTTTTATTTTTTTTTGAGGTTTTGGGGGTTTTTCAATGAATTGGCTTATTTGAATTTTGTGTGCTTGATGGAGAATTGCTGTATAAAAAAAAAGAAAAAAAGTGTGATGCGATTGAAAAAAATGAAAACTGAAATGGATATTGATTGGAGAAAGTGGCCAGTTTGTGTAATTTACAATTGAATTAGCATGTTTTTGGCTTAATTACTGAATTTTGGCTTTTGGTGTGCAGCATGTTTTTTCCAAAAAATTTTCCTAAAGTAATAATAAATTTGAATGAATTTAGGGTATAAAAGTACTGAAACACATTAAAATTTGATAAATCGTGGTGGAGGTACATAAAAACATGTGCTATTTTATTTGGTATTTTATATAATGCCATGAAGCGGCCAAAAGTAACTATTTTACCCGATTAAAGTGCATTCAAGTTTAAAATGCTACATCTAGGGAGGTTAGATAAAAACTTTTTCCTGATATGGCTAATAGTGATAAATATTTTTCCCTTTTTTCCAAATTTTTTTTCCCAAAATAAGCGTAGTGGAGAAAAACCACGGCGTTTTCATTGGAACCATTTGGGCTTGACAACACTGCCTGTGGGAAAATCGATAAATTTTCACCCTTATTAATTCCTTCGAATGGTTTCTAGAATATAGTGTAGCCAAAAATTGTTTGGGAATTTGAGCGCTGGCTGTCCTTCCACCTCATTTCGTTAACTAACTGATTCAGAGTTTTCAAACAAAGAATTGTGTTTCAAAGATTGTTAAAATTGTTCTTATCTTCTGTTTCCTGTTCATTCCGTCAATAGCCTCGTGAAAACTTTTTTGGAGTGTTCTGCTTACTTGGTTTAGAATTCGAGGTGAAAACAATAGTTTTTGTGCCAAAACATGATTTTCGGCATGCAAATAATTTGGAATGGCACACTAAATTTTGACTTTTTGTGCCAATTGGCATAAACATTTTGACTGATAAGGCTAATTTCATTAATTTTCAGTCATTTAAGGGCTGAAAATGCAAAATTGTATTAGGGCCCAGTATACCTGACTGACCAGTTGCGGGAATGACAAACCCAAAATTCTGGTGTGTAGGTCCTAACATTCCCAAAAATTTTTTGGAGGTGAAGGGTCGAAAAATCCCAAAAGAGTCGAAAAAATTTCGAAAATTTTCGCAAAAAGGCCAGAATAAAGCCACTTTTTTCCTAATGTTTTTTCCACATTTTTCAAGCTTGGTGGGTGGTTGCATACCTGCCACTGGGTGAGAGGTCGGGGAACCCTCCCCAACTATTGGGCAACCCTATACTTAACCCCCAAACTTGGGAAAATTGGGGGAAAAGTGCCTTTCCTTAGCCTTTTTTGGGAAAATTTTCGACTTTTTTCGAACTATGTCCCCAAAATTTCAGTTTACACCACCCTAACATGGTTGGACCTATTACAGGTACGGGGGTTTGCATACCTGTACTTAATTCCATCCTACAGGCGAAACACTTAGTTTGACCACACTGTTAGTTTGTATGGAAGCTCAGAACAGCTGTTCCACAATTTAAGTTTGCACGGGAAAAAAGACAAACTGATCTCGCACTGTAATATAAATAAGGAAATCAAAAATTAGACTAGAAATAATCATAAAATATTTTCTGCAATTGGTCCTTTTCGCGAAACGCTTAGTTGGACCACACTGTAAGTTTGTAGGGAAGCTCGGAATAGCTGGTCCACACTTTAAGTTTGTATATGTAGGTTGTACAGGAAAAAATTGTATAGCTACAGTATGCTATTTTTCACGTTTTGCCTATTAAGTTTCTTGACCCCTCTGTGTGCTGCTAGGAGGCCAGGTTACCATAAAAATGTGAAACCATGGGCCCTCCTCATCTGTTGATCCCAACAAATCAACCTCATCTGTTGATATTCCAACAAATCAATCAAGAGATGAGGAATGCCCATGGTATCAAATTTTTATGGTCATCTGGTCTCCTTTTTCTGCTCCTCATCTGTTGATTCCCTGATCAACATGCTACCAATAAAAATAGTCACATCACAATAATTTACTATTCATAAGTTCATTTCTTTTCAATATGGTCCCATGTTAAAGGGATTATTTGTGTCTACGAATTGTCGAAGAAATGAAGCATGTGGTTTGGGGTCCCTACCAAATTTGGAAAAGTTTAAAAGCTTGCCACTACCAAATCAACCAATCTACCATTTGGTGTATTATGAACTTGTATGATAAAACGGGTTCTGTGGCTTACTTTCCAAATTCAGTATGTCCATCGACCATTGACAAATTTGCTCTGGCGATTATACAGGAAGCCTTGGAACGAAAACCTGGAAACAACGACCAAAGAGCTTGCAAAAGTTTTGGAAGATTGTGGACGAAAGATAACCCTGAGGCTGGTAATTAAAGCTCACAAAAACAGGTTATTTTTATATGAGATTTTTTAGGTATTTTTTTTGTTTTTATTTTATTTTATTTTGAGGTTGGTTGTATGGCAACGCCAGATACTGCCAACACATTCATTCAAAAAACATTACATTACGTTTGGAGAGGGCTGAAAAAATAATGAGGGAGGTTGAGAATGGGTACACTTTTCATAATGTAATTTTTTTCGTATGAATCTAAAATACAGTTGGAAACCTGGTCGAAAAAGTTTTATCCTCAAGCAGGGTTTCCAGTAAGATATTTCACTTTATGAAAAGATTTTTTTATTGATGTTTTAAGTTAAATTTTCTTTTAAGTCTAAGGTCAATGGTATGTTTAAGCACCCTGAGTCTGTGCTAGTTTGGGGGAGGGGATATCGAAGAAGGAGCGCACCAAACTTATTATATTTACAGGTATAATGGATGCCAATTTTTTCACCAACACGGTTTTAGAGAGGGGTTTACTACCCTTTGCACAATATCATTACAATGGCAATTATAATTTTATGCAGGGCAACGGTGAGCCCAAATTGTAGCTAAATAAAATAAAATGAGCAAAAAAATTTCCAATACAGATCTGAAGCATGCATCATTAGTGGCTAAAAAATACCACGAAAGCTGGTCAATCTATTGGTGGAAATTGCCGGCGGAAAGCCCCGACATCAATGCTATCCGGAATCTTTCGGCTGAAATGAAGCAATACATTGGGTACAGACATATTATGTGACTATTAACTATAATTGTTTTTAAATTATTCTACATTTTATGAATATCGTAGGACTAAAATAAAACCGACAACTTTGAACAAATTGGTCGCCGGATGTCAACAATATTGGCAAACTGTAGACATTGGAAAATGTGTTTGGTATATCGACCATCTATATAAGGTGATATCTGCAATAATAAAGAACAAAGGTTTGCCCACTTTTTCTTAGTACGTAAGTGTAGTCTATAAATTGAAATTTCCTTGATTTTATTTTTTTTCAGTTTGGCCATGCATGTGCTTCTGGGTCCACGTCCGCATGGCTGGGTATCACAACTAGCTGATAGCAGAAGGAAGTAGTGATGGACCGATGCATCAGCATCAGTCGATCGTTGCGTTTTTCTGTCATTGGCCATCGGCCGATGTTTTGCCAAATAATCGGCCGATGGCCGATGGTTTGTCAACTTTTTGTTACAATTAATGCAGGTGCTTATGCTTAAAAAACAGGTTGTTCACATATATATTTTACAGTTACTTTAGTAAATACATTATTTTTTTGTGAAAATGGTTGTTTTAATGTCTGGAATATTTGCCCTGTGTTGCCATTGATGAACTAAATAACAAGAATTTGACAAGCTATGAATGGAATATTTTAGCTACGGTGGTAAGAATATACTTTAATACATGTATAATGTATTCACCCCTTGAACAATTATGTTTTGGCAGCTTGTAAATTTGTTAAAATCTTTTGCAGAAACTGTAAAAATCTATGGATCTAAAAACGCCTGTATTTCCGAAAAAATAGCGGAAAAAAGTAAGCTAGGTTTAGTGGCTAAATTTTTTTGAAAAACAAAAATTAAAGAATCGTAGATAAAGAATTTTATGCCACTCAATCCATATTTCAACTTTCTGGATTGGGTTCACTTGGGTTCACTAAAAAAATGAATCAATATTTTTATAGAAATGATAATCGAGCCCACTTTAAACCCATTGAAGACAATAGACTTCATGCTTTGGCATCTTTACTATATTCTGTTTTTTATAAAATGGTTCCAAGCTGAAAATTGACACAAAACAGTACTGTCGTCAAAGTCGTTTACATAAGGCTGTTACGGTAAAATTTTTCAGTCGAAAAATTTTTAAAGGTTAGGTTAGTATGCTCACAAACTTTCAGTGCTATGTGATATAGTGTTTCTTAGAAAGTCGTGAAAATCTAAAATACTACTTGCTTTCCACTTTCATTATTTAGAAGCATTTCAAGGAAAACAGACTATAGATCCTCGATTTAAAAAGGATGGATTGAAATTTGAAATACAAACATACAAATCAAAGTTAAATAATTTAGGCTTTCTGTGATCCTCAAGCAGAAGACAAAGCTTAACTAGCTTTGGTTAGAATGGTTGTCGATCAAAAACAACAAAATCAACGCTTTTCTGAAAATATGGTTCAAAAATTTGAATGAATCTTCAAACTCATTCTCCAAACTTTCTCAGTAAGCCACAATAATGTAAATAATTCAAGCATTTACACAAAACTGACCGATTTCAGGCACTATTTGGCTATTGCAAGTTCATCTGAAGATGAGCTGTAGCCCGAAAAATATGCAACATTAACATTTGAGCAAGCAAAAGCCTTTGTTTTGGAATAGATTACTAGAATAATGGAAGAAAAATGCTGCAACAAAACCAGAATTAGCTAATGTGAGTCAAAATAGTGTGCAATTGAAAATAAGTTTCATTATGAAAAAAATTTCCTCAGCTTGCCTTGAAATTTTTATCAGCTCCAACTGGGTCAGTAGCTAGTGAATGATCATTTTAAAAAGCAAAAGATGTTAGAAGTGGAAAAAGATCCCGTTTATTGCTGAGATTGGATTCAATAGTGCAAACTGGAAAAGCAAGCTGAAGTTGAAGGAGCTTCTAGTGAACTCAGCAATCAAAGTGAAGGTAGTACAACAGATGCCTTTGTTGATGACAAATTGGATGAATGAAAATTATTGCTAATTATTGAATTTTGAAAATATCAGTAGAACTTGGTGAAAAATTCATAATAATTTGAAATTTATTACAGTGTAGCAACTTCAGGTTGCATTCTGTACATGTTACAGCCAATGCATCGGCATCGGCCGATGGCAAATTTTCGGCCATGGGTCCATCACTAGAAGGAACCACTAGTTCTTTTTTTTGACATTTCAGAAGATGCAATGCACTTTTAATAATTTTTTTCCTTTCCTGCCTTTTTATTATGTTTTTCATTTCCTCTAATTATTTTTTTCCTTTCCTGCCTTCCGTGCCTTCTACTTTCATTATTTGGGCCAATTTCTAGAAATTCGCTAGAAAAACTGACTATTATCAACTTGCGACAATGATTGACGCAGGCGACTGTTCATCTCCTATAGAATCTACGATTAGTAGACCTATTTTCAAAGGAAAAATGAACATAGGGCCAAAAAAATGCACATCTTCCTTGGAGACGTTCGAGATTTTTTGGCTAGGCTTTCAGAAAGAATGGGGGATTTCTCAAAACTGGGAGATTTACTCCTGTAAGAATATTGTGCAGAAAATTGGAAAAGTCTTCAGATCATGGAAAAAGGGCCTGAAAAACAAAACTTTTTGGCGTACTTTGAGAAATTTAAATTTTTCATTTATACAAATTCGCTACACTCTTCCATTTTAAATTTGTTCTATTACTTTTTCAGCTTACGATATTAGCTTAGCCTCGTCGAGCCAGGTGATTTTTTTCAACAGATCCTCACGCTTGACTGGTGAGACTTTGAGCATGTCTTTGCTGAAAAAACACTGAAAACCAAAAAAATTTAGGTTTTGTTTAATTGTTGTTTATAACTCCGAGTTTTTGTTTATTTTACGCTTTCCATGGTAAATTTTATCATCACATTGAAGTAAATGAAGTAAAAAATCAGTGTAATAATAAATGTCATAATAAATTAACCACGTTTATCTAGACTTTTAACCACGTTTACCTGTTTACCACCTTCGACATGTATATGTGTGCATATGACATACGTACACCACTCATGCCGCTCCAATGTCTAGTTTTCTCGCCCACTAGGTATACTGTAAAAACTTATGTACGTTCATAGTGGACTGTGTAGTGCGAAGGTACTGACACAGTATGCATTAGATGAGAGTAAATGTTTGCCAAGAAAGTATATAATAAAACAAAAGGATAAATGATAAAAAGATAAAATGCAAATAAAGTAGATTGCCTCCATCTGCCACTGCTATCGATAACCCTGCAACAAGGTCATCAATTGCAGTGCCCGGCCATGTGGATGTGAACTCTGAGGCTTTGGGTGGCCACATGCAGGTGAGCATGCAAGAAAAACGGTGGGACAGCATCACAGATTGGTAATGAGATCATGATTGACAGAATAATACAACATATTTAAAAATAAGGTATACATAAACTAAACATAAACATGCAAGAAATAGACTTTAACATGCAACAACAACAAACTTAATAACCGAGATCTAACTCCCTACGCCTACAGAACATTTGACCTCAAAGGGGAAGCCACCCACCTGATCGCCAAGTCTGGGTCCGCCCGGCCCGCCTCATACCAACCTGGAAGCATACACCATCCCCACCATCGTCCTTTAAATTGTTATCAATACCACCTTCGTCCTCCACGTTGTCATTGTTCTTGGAAGTGCCATCATTGTCCATATTGCCATTGTCCAATGGAGGTTCGTCCTTGTCGCTCATGTCCACATTAGGGTCTTCGACCAGTCGCCTGCCCACTAATATGCAGGAAAAATTAATCATAAACCTAGAAATTGTAACCATAGTCACTCGCATTTCTTTAAAATTTTTTCTCATTTTTGCATCTCTCTAAATGCATCTCTCTAAAAAAGTCGCATCTCTTTAAAAAAATTTCGCATCTCTTTAAAAAATTTTTTTCTCAATTTTGCAACTCTTTAATTATTTAACCCTTCCAATTATTGCTTTTTATCCCTCCCAATTATTACTTTTTATCCCTCCCAATTAATACTTTTTATCCCTCCCAATTATTACTTTTTATCCCTCCCAATTAATCCCACCCAATAAATTTGCAATTCCCTCCCAATACTTTGCAATTCCCTCCCAATTAATACTTTTTGTCCCTCCCAATTATTACTTTTTATCCCTCCCAATTAATACTTTTTATCAATCCCAATTATTACTTTTTATCCCTCCCAATTCTATTAGTTATTAAAATTTAAAACCCTTCGATACCACAGTCAGCAAAAATCTTAGGGTGGTGGCAGCGACCACCACTGCCATCAGGGATGGGATTCCCGGCATCAGCCATAATGTTGGCTTCAACACCAACATTATCATCAATGTCAGCACGATTCCCGCAGCGGCGGGGCCTTCCCTGCTCTCTAGGACGTCCGCGACCTCCTCGTCCACAGCTGTGTCCTCATCCTCGACCACCATCGTCAAAAAAATCGACCATTAAATTTATTCGAGCAATCGTCATATTATTTAAAATTTATGATCAAAAATGATACATTTTCAATCATAATTTTCCTTATATACTTTTCCTGATTTTATTACAAGTAAATTTTATTTGAACAACACCTATATGAACATGCACTCAATCAATACCAAAAATTCATACATTTGAAATTTAATTCAATTCAATTTAACAATAAGTTCAATCGTCAACTTTTTTCTGTATTCAAAATTCAGGTAATTACATATATTTAAATTCCGATAACCATCTTTGGTTTACTATAATTTTACCCCTTTTTAATTTTACGATTTCAGAATTTTAGTTTTTTTTTGACTATTGAGACATAGGCTTTGGTTGCAATTTGCGAATTTTTTTCGCGTTTGCAATTCTGGTCAGCCAAGCTAACGTGCCCAATCCAGCATTGGAGGTGCCAAATTCTACATCTAAAATTTAAGTTGAGACAGATTCCGATGCAAAAAAATTTTTGATTTTAAAAGAAGTGTAAAATCGACGATTTTCAGACCAAAATGATGGAAAATTGTGTAAATTCGAAAAATTGATTTTTTCTGAAAAATTGAGTTCCAATTCTTATTATTTAAGCCGTTGTCAGATTGTCTAAAAATTCAACCATGAAGCCAGTCTAAAAATACGAGAAGGCAGAAGTAGACAGTTTTTGAAATTGACGACTCTCCTACAGCAGAGGACGATTTGCAGATTTTATGGCAGGTTGAAATAAACCAATATTGTGATAAACATTCAAAATTTTTCGATATGTTTACAATATTGTGATAAACCTTAAAAATTTTTCGATTTGTTTACAAACTTTTTTTGAGGAAACTTTTTTTTTTGAATTTTTACTCCTTTTTTCATATGTACGCCCGTTCGTCATACACCCAAAAAGTGATCGACGAATGGTTTCAATTTAAAATTATGTTGTGCAGGTCTTTCCTTAAGAGGCGTAAGAAAACATTGGGTCTGAACTGACCTGTTAGAACTGATCCCTTGGCTAAGCCTCGGTGATAGTGCAACAGTCCGGTTATCCCCAGACCTACAACAACAAAGATAAACTTTGTTCTAAATACGGGGGCCTTACCAAGGACCTCCGCAGTCTCCTAGATGAGACAAGGAATCCCCTCAGGGATAAACTTACTTGGGTATAACCCGAAAGGGGTTTCCCAACACTTACTTGATGTAAGCCGGCGCCTGTGCCTCTGGCCCTCCGCCTTCGTCGATGCGAATGTTCTAAATAAATAAACAAATATATTAAACAATAAATCCGACGAAATATGCAAAAGAATGTGGATACACCACAGTGAATATCATGTAAAAATAAGACGTTGTGCTGGGAAGTTTTAATGGACGCCAGCAATAACAAGAATAATATAAAAATCGGCGATAATAGTGAACAATGATTTCACTTTATCTTTTTGGTCTTTTTTGTGGGGCTCCATTCTATGCAAATGTCTGCGCCGCTGGTCGTCCATCTTTGTCGATTTGCATGTCGATTTCCCCACAGGAATTGGCATCAACAGGGTGCCCAACATCCCTCGCGCGTCGAAACCGACCTACGGGAGGTAGAAAAAAAACTTTTGGCCGGGTTACCCCGGCACTAAAAAGCATTAATCAAAAAAGAAAAAATCTACAATTCCGGCTGACTCCTGATAAACAGTTTGTCTCACTCGGACTCCCGTTTCACAGTCTGTCCTAATAGAACTCCTGTGCTGGTCGTTGGACACAACAAATACCAAGGGCTTCGCCGCAATGGCTGGCAAGTGACGCCCATTTTGACCTCGGCGTTGATGGAATAACCTCCTGCCCTAAGGAGTACGACGTAGATGTCGGTGCCGAATGTGGCCGGTTTCGGGCTCGGCCGCTCGGTCTGCATGCTGTGTCAATTCGTTGGCCGTGGGTCTAACCGCATGCAAATCGATTTCCCGCGTCTCTATTTTTTCTAAATTAAACTAAAATACGAGATTATATGGCGATACAAAAAGACGACACGGGAATGTACGGATATCACAAAATTTTAAAATGCGCTAAAAAATTTGAGCAAAAATGTGGCCAAAAGTTTTAAAATATTTTTTACGGTTGCGTTTTGCACCGGTTTTGTCAAAAAAGAAATTTTTGATGGCCAGCAGCACCGAAAATAATGTTTTTGGATTTTTTGTTTTTTGATTTTTTTGGATTTTTTGTGATTTTATTAGTGTTTTTGGGTTTTGTGTTTTATGAAATAAGTAAAAATATATATATACGAAAAAGAAATTTTTGGGCCAAAATTTTGCGGCTATTTACTGCTGCTGCCCGCCGCCTCCGTAGCCTCCTCGAGGTCTACCTTGATAGTACCCCCTCTGACCTAGTTGGCCTCGGGTATGACATCCATCTTGGCCTCGATTTTGGCCTTGTTGGCTCCCGCCGTGTCTACCTAACGGCATAAAATTCGGATTATGGAATTGAGCATCCGGGTCTTGACCTTGGTGTTGCCAGGTTCCTCGGCCTCCGTAGGGTCACTGGGGGCGCCCTCTGAAGCCTCCTCTGGGTTGACCTTGGTCATACCCCGGTCTAGCCCTGTACGGGGCCGGGTTTGAGAACATATCGTCTCTCCCCTGCTGCCTTTGACCACTGCTAGTGGAGCTGCTGCGTTGTGGTTTTTGTGTCCGGTAAGTTGAATTAAGAGATTTTGATGATATTGATTTTGATCGAGAAAGCGGACTTTTGTAAGAAGTGCTAGCAGCTTCACTATATGACCTCTGGCTGGTCGTAGCCGATGATTGTTGTATCATCGGTGGTCGTTTCTTAGCCGGAGGGAGTCTAGGCACTTTAAACTTACTTGGGCTCTTGGCAGCCGTTCGCTGATATTTATCAGCTTGCGACCTGTCATCGCCTGGTGCCTTCCTCTTAACACCCATCTGGTTTAACCTTTGCGAGCCCATAAAGATATATTGATTAAAGGCTGCAATGTAGACATCGTCTACGCGGTTTCCCTGGGCCTCAACGACTAGTTGTCTGTTCGCAAACGAACACGCCTGGGCATACCACCTACCAATTGCCGTTGGCGTGATCGGAGCGAAATCCAACTGTAGAAAGATCATTAGGGTCACGTACCTAATGGCCGTAAAGACGTCTGAAGTATCGTAGTCCTGAAGCCATCTGGGGATGAGAATTAAAATGATCCATTCCCAGATCTCCTCAGGGATACGCTCTCCCTCAAACATAAATCCGCCCTGCATTTCAAATTGCTGGCGGTAATTTTCGTGAATTTCGGCCATAGCGTCATTGACCATCCTGTAAATGATCGGCCGTTCTTGGCGATCAAAGGCGAAATAATTGGCGACCTCTGGATTTTCAAATGAGATCGGCCCAATTAAGCGCCTTTGTTCCCGTTGCCACTCCCAATAATCAATCAGAGTTTCGGCTAATTGACCAGGAGTGACAAACTGCTGTGGTTCCCTTTCGGGTCTACTAGCTACCACATTCAGTTTGACCTTCATGATCAATTTCTCCTCTGATTCAAGATCGGGCTTCACCAATACGCTTCCCACAGGTTTGCTACTTCTTGCGGTATAGCTGGAGGGCACGGATTTGCTTTTGCCAGATGAAGTACTAACCTCTCCGCCGGTTTTCGATACCGTTCGCGTCTGAGTGTACGAAACATTCGCAGTGGACCCTGTCGTCCTATCCGATTTTGTCTGGCCTTTGGAGGTGTCCGTTCGCGTTTGACTTTTTGAAGTCTCCGTCCTCGTCTGACTCTTGGAAGTCTCCGTTCTCGACTTTTGACTCGTCGAGTATTGTGGGGTCGTTGTTTCTTCGGCCGTATCGTAGGCGTCGTTTTCAGATCCGGTGGCTGCCGCTCCTTGTTGCTGCTGTCCTTGAGCTGCAAGTCTGCGTCGTTTAGCCCTACCTATCCTCTTTCTGCGCCTTACCTTTCCCTTGGCCAAGTGTCGGATAAATTTTTCCGACATACCTTCAGCTAACATCTGCTGAACCTTGTCTGGGGAATAAATTCCAGGAATACCTTCCTCGGCAATTCTTCCCCTCCTCATCAGCTCTGTCGCTGCAATGGCTGAATCTGAGCTATCATCGGCTAGTGCCTGCTCCTTCAGCTTCCTTTGGATTGCCCTCTGACGCAGGAATTCCTGCTGTGTCAGCCTTCTCTGTTCCTGAATTTTGGCCTGTAAGGCCTCTTGCTTCGCTTGTCGGTCGTGATCCTTAGGATCTTTGGCCTTCACAGGTATCTCCTGGGATGCTTCCTGCATCTTCTCCAGTCTGACATCGATCCCTGACATTTTGGTGACTGCTTCGTCAATTTGAGTCTGGATTTTTTCCTCCTCAATAGCCTGTTTCTGAGTCTTGGCCTCCATCGCATCCTTATTTTCTGATGTCTGGCCCTCAGAGTCCAGAATTTCACCCTCTTCTTCTTCTTCAACATCCTCCTCTTAACTGGACTCAGAGTCTGAATTTGGTATCTTCAGCAAGAGCTGTTTTACTTTAGCTGGTAACACAGCTGGTGCCGGAGGTACAGACTGCATGATGGTGACAACCTCTGGCTCAGGCTCGGCCGGTTCCTGTACTTGAGGTACTTGAGTCGGCTGTGCCACCGCTGGTTGCATTGGCCGTGGCACCACCACAACTACTGCAGCTGCCTGCGTAGCAGCAGTGTCCAAAGCTGGTGTAGCTTTGACCACTGGCGCTAGCCCTTGCGGCTGCGTTTTAACCTGTCCCGTCCCTCCGGCTTGCGCCGTTTGGGAAGTAGAGGGACGATTCACCGGTACCTTAGATATTAACTCACCGGCTGGGGTATATGTTAACTTATACCCGGGCATTTCCGAAGCAATTGTTCTCTCCCGGAAACTTTTGCTAACAAATTCCGGTCTGAGCTCGCGCGGATTTCTCGGTGCGTAGGTAATTGGGTAATCGGTCGGCGATGCGTCTTCCGTCATCGGATACCGCAGTCCCAGCATCAAAGTCTCAAAGCCTACGTAGTAAAAAGTTACATAAAAATAAGGATTTACCTTGTAGGCTCCGTCCTTCAATAACGATTTGTCGTTGCCAATTTGTAGGATTTCCTCGGCTTCTCGAAATCGTAATGGGACAAATCCGAACCGATTCTGCCACGCGTATACCCCTTTTTTAGATGGAAAGCGGGGTTCCGACGGCAGTAGCGTCGCTGCTAACTCTAAATAGTAAGCCAGGCGGTCGCCTGACTTCCAGGACATTTTCTTTATCATTTCCTGGCCTTCTTTAGTATAACTATTTATAAAGTTATAGTTTAGCAGAGCGCTAGTTTCATAATCGCACTCCGCTCTGGAATGAGGCCATGCCAAATGATAGGCCAATGGCATAAATTTACACATGACCTCTAACTCTGGAAAGTTTCGCTCATCTAGCATACCTGAAATTTTTGCCAAGTTTGGCGTATAAAAATTGGTCTTGTAGGCCTGTCTATGACACTCGATACCCACTGGGTAGTGGTTATTTGCGGAAAACACCTCTTCAGGTATTTGATCGGGCTTCCCGGCCTGTTGCCAGTATAGCTTGGCGTTTTCGTATAAAGTCAAAGAAATTTTCCCGTCTAAATCCCAATAGGTTCCACCTGACTTGAGATTTTCCAGGATATCTTTTGAAATATTAACCCAGTCTGGTATCTGGACATCCTGGATTTCGTCGGGATCACTATCTGTAGTGTATCCATCGTCCTTCATCGGTTTGTTATCTCTTGGGAGCAGTGGATAAAAGCCACTTGGCAGTTGAACTCCCTGAGGACGAACTGGATTACACTCCGTGGGCGCGGTATAATAACCTGTGTTATTTCCCTGCATCTGTACAGCCCAACGGTTATACATTTCACACTTCATCATGTGATAGACCATATTCGGCTGTACCTGATCGGTTTCCATGACTGGGGTACCTAGCCCCATTTCTCTATTCACGTTGCCCGGGATCATTAGATATTGTTGATAAAAATGTTGGGCAACGGTGTTGATCTGCTTGGGATCCACCTTGTCATGGTCGAAAATCTGCATTTGCATAAGCAGTTGATCGGCCATGCCATAGTGAATGGCGGCAAACATGACCAATAAGGAGTAGTATGCGTCTAGAGCGGCGTATCTAAGCTCTTCCTAAGCTCTTCCGGCAGTTGGCAAACCGATCACGGTTCGCCTTTAATGAAAAGTCATACTGGTAGGGGCCCACATCTATCAAGTAGAATTCCGTGAATAGTCCCTTTAACCGAAAGGTTTCAGGACAGATACCTGTCTGAAAGCATTTTTTCTCCAGGTTTACTCCTACCATGGTTAGAGCGAAACGGTCTAAATAAAAGTATCGACCCTTGGTCTTTCTAAGAAATTCCCGTAAGGGGACAGTTTTGTCCCTCTCCTTATTGTCTCGCCCTGCACCACATACGTTATAGATACTTACCAGGTCCTCCAATACGGAATATCCGGCGAAGAGCATGTCGGAGTTCAAGAAGTCGTGGAGGCTGGTCCACTCTTTGAGCATCATCGACGTTGTATCAATAACGTAGGTTTGACCATTCGTTAGCGCAAAGCTGACATATCCGGCAAACTGCTTTCCCATTTGATTGTCGACCTCTCTTGTTTTAAACAAGGCGGCGACCTTATCCTGGTTGACTTTTTCAACATCGAAGCCACAAACTGGTTGTCCTCTGAAGATTGATACTTCTCGGATAAAATGGAGTGTCTGGCTGACTTTCCCGATGTCTACCAATTTTGGTTCCTTGGGATTAGCCGGCCAGTACCCAAATGTGGCTTTAAACCACTGATCCAGTTCATGGATTCGCACGGCCTGTTTGACGTTATAATCTAAACATAAGATACTATTAATTTTTGTGTTTATTCCCCTTTTTTCAGCGCATTTTCGGGTCTATACTACACCAGCACCACAACACCAAGCGGGTTCAGTTTCGCAGAAATTAAATTTAGTGCAGGTTGTTAGGTGAGCCACTGATATACAAACATTGAGCTGGTAGGCAACTAACACCTTACCAAATCTTACCCTTGCTACCTCTATATGTTGGGGAGGGTAGACCTGATCCGATTGTCCACCACTTGATCGGACACCAATCTCTGACCAGCTGCTTGAGCGACCAACTACGCTCCATTTATGGCGCTGTATTTACAGTTTTTATAGCGCTCGAGATTGATAATTTTTGATGAATTTGATATCGAAAAAGTGATATGATTTGATTTGATTTGAAAATAAATAATTTTTGATAAATTTTTGATGATAAAACTTTAAAACGGGCTGAACCCAAGGTTCTAGGTTTCCCTTGAATCGTATAGCTCTCGGTGGTATCAGGTATATTTCCAAGTTGGAAATTCCCTGCTTGGCTTCGAGCTTCCGCTTCTCAGTACTCCCATTTTTTGTTCCCTCTAAGTTCTAACCTCGTCTGCCCTTTGGGGCGCCGAGCTGGTCTTCCAGTGACTTCTGGGCATTACCTGCGGTTTCCAAGAATATTTGATAAAAATGAGTTCGAAACTTACCGTCGATGAAGAAAAAACGATTATCTTGGTGGTGCTGGGCCCTGCCATATTTGACGTGGCGCTCTGTGTGCGACCACTCGCGCGTCGGAGCTTGTCGGCGGTTCCGCGCGCCTTTTCCCATTTCTTTTCGTTTGGAAATGTTTTTCTTTTTCGAATAAATTTATAAATTTTTTAAAATTTTGAACGCTGAAAAAGTTTAATATAGCAATTCTGCTAATTTCCTTTTTATCGCGGTTCGGGGGATATTTTACTTCTTCCTTCGGATGGAAGTTTAGAATTCAGATAAGCGGGGGCAGCTATAGTTTGATTTTAGAAAAATGAAAAATTTGAAAATTAATTTTTTGGAAAAATTGTCGAAAATATTTTGGGTTGTCACTTTGGTCTAAAATTCCGAAGAATTTTTCCCAAAGTCTGATATAAATATGAAAAATTTACAAAATTAATACGAATAATACATAAACGCGATAAATATTACAAATTAATACATTTTTACTTAAAATTAGTACCTACATGCGCGAGATATGTACACAAAATAAAAAAAATCAGCGCGAGATCGCGCATAGATTCGCCTTGAGCGAATTTCCAAATGATTTCATTTGGTTTGGTGCTCCAGTCGTAACTGTTTGTGCCATATTGGAAAGTGACGTATTTTCGTCACGTGGCGCGTCCTGATTGGCTCGCGCTATTCGCGGCAAGACCCTAGTGGTCTCTTAATGAAAATGTTTCAACCTACTGATTGAAACTGTTTGGCGATTTAGCGGGTTGTCCCAATGTACAATGGTGACAACGTTCTCTGCTTCTCGCGAAATGTCCGTAACTATGAACAGACCGGACCATGGTAGTCCTAATTTTTTCTGCTTGTCTACTTTGAGCAGAACCCAGTCCTTTTCTTTAAATCCATTCTGTTTGGACTTTTTATCGAAGTATTTCTTTGATTTTTCGGCAGCACTCTAGATATTTTTTGCAATATTGTCGTAAAGGTTGACTAATTGGTTGGTCAACACAAATTTGTATGCCTCTGCATTGCTGTCTGGCATTACAATATCGTATGCTTTCGATAAGTTTAACCCGAAGGTTGCCTCGTGACCTCTAAGCAACGAAAATAGGGATTGCCCCATGGCTGCATGTGGTGTGGCATTGTAAGCAAACACCACAGCTCTCAAGTATCTTGGCCAGTTATCCTTCTCCTCGATGGCCACCTTTCTGAGCTGTTTGATGAGTGTCTGGTTGAACCTTTCTACCATACCATTTCCTTGTGGATGGTAGGCTGTTGTAAAAATTTTCTGACACTCTAATAACTTGCAGATCTCTTTCATTAGATCTGAGGTAAAACAACCTCCTCTATCGCTGAGTAGTCTCCGTGGAGTCCCGTGCCTAAATACAATAGCTTGTAGAAAAGTATCTACAACGGTGCTAGCTGACTGATCCGGGATCAGTTCAGCTTCAACCCACTTTGTAAAATAGTCCTGAAAGACTATGACATACGGTCTCTTCTCACTGAGCGGAGAAATACCCACGATATCCACTGATACTATGTCAAAAGGACCTTGTGGAATAATTGGTATCAGTGGCGGAATTTCCGTGTTTCCCTGATTAGCCATTTGACAAACTGGACAAAACTTGATCCAGTGCCTGACATCCTTTTCAATTCCAGGCCACCAGAACCGTTTTTTAATCATAGCAAGGGTCCTTTTGAACCCCTGATGAGTCATGATTACGGCACCATGGTACTGGTGCAAAGTATTGTCCCTAAGGCAGGATGGGACGACCACCTGATCATCCGATCCCTGTCCGGCTTCGCGGTATAACACTTCATTTTGGATATAAAATCCACCATGATACTTGGTTGTCCCATTTGGACCCAATCTATCAAAGTACGGTCGTAGTACCTCATCTTTTCTCTGCAAGAGGGCCATGAGATCATCTCTAATTAGCCCTTTTGGTAATTCATCTTCTTTGGGGTCTGCCAAAGTAAACTCTGGTTGTTTTTCTGGGTATAACCAGGTAACTCTTTTTTCCTTATTCTTTTCCTGGTTTTCCTTACTTACCTTTTTGTTGACCTGATTGCCATCAGGCTGGATCTGAGCCTGATTACTCTTCTCCGCTTCTTTCGCCATGCTCCTTGTAGTTACGGCATTCACCAAGTCTGCAGGCGAGTTTGATTCTGGATCACCCTCAGAATCTTCTGGATAAATCTGGGTGAATCTCGGACTCATATCAGTCTTCTGATTCTTCTTGCCCTTTGGCTCTGGATATAACGGAGTACCGTCTTCAGGATTCCGATCTGTCAGAATTCTGAATCTCTTTACCAAATTGAGATGCTTTTTCTCAATTAGCTGTGCCTCAAGATCTTTCAGATTTTCGGACTCTCCTTTATCCTTTGAGAACATGTGTTCCCATTTTGGCGGTATCTTTTCCGTTTGATCATCTGGTTCATCCATCCTGGACAAAAAGTCTGCCATGGCATTTTGTTTTCCAGGCACATACTCTAGCTTATGGTTGAACTGAGAGATGAATGAGTACCATCTCTTCAACTTACCATTGGTCATGGCGTTGACCTTCATTGACAACAAAGGTTTGTGATCAGTTCTTATGATCACTTTATGACCTACTAAGTAGTGCTTGTATAACTTCAAGCCATACACAATTGCCAAGCACTCCCTTTCCGTGGCTGACCACTTTTTCTCATCCGCTTTTAAAATTCTGCTATTATAAGCAATTACCCAGCGGTCTGACTTGGTCTCCTGGTAAAGGATTGCTCCTAGTGCCGTTCCGCTGGCATCTGTCTGAAGGACAAAGTCCGCAGACCCATCCAAGACCGGATACCTAAGGAATGGGACTGACAATAGTGCTTCTTTCAGGCTCCTAAAAGCCTGATGGTGAACCTCCGTGATTTCCCAAACACTGTTCTTCCCAGTTAATTTATACAACGGTTCAGCGTGTTTAGCCAAACCCGGTATGAACTTTTTACACCACTGCAACATTCCTAAAAACCTTTGCAGTTTACGTTTAGACTCTGGGAATGGGAAATCATTTATAGCTTTGATCTTTTTCGGATCTGGGGACACTCCATCGGAATTTAAGATATGTCCTAAAAAATGAACTCTCTCCGGCAGGAATTCACACTTCTCCGGCTTCAAGGTCAAATGAGCCTTTCTTAGAGCTTGCAGGACTAGCTCTAGATTAACTAGGTGTTCCTCAAACGTATTTGAGAACACAATAATATCGTCTATATAAACTAGACAGATTTTCCACACATATGGATGCAAAACTCTTTCCATCATACGCTGGAACTCTGCTGGCGCATTCTTTAGGCCAAAGGGCATGACTTTGAATTGATAAAGCCCTTCTTGGCATATGAAAGCAGTTTTCTCTTTGCTTTCTTCATCCATTGGCACTTGCCAATATCCTGATTCGAGATCTAAGGTAGTATAAAATTTGGCTTTACCTAAACAGTCTAGATAGTCATCCATTCTAGGAATGGGATACTTATCATCCTTGGTAACGTCATTTATACCCCTAAAGTCCACTACTGGTCGCTTGGTACCATCCTTTTTACCTACAAGGAATAACGGAGCTGCCCAAGGCGACTTTGATGGCTCAATTACACCCTTTTTGAGCATATCTTGCACATGCTCACGAACATGTGGCCGTAAATTTATAGCAGTCCTGTGGTACCTTTTTGCCACAGGGGCCACATCGCCTGTATTGATTTTACAGGTCAGGTAGGGTGTAGTAGTTGGCGGATCATTGGGCAAGCTAAACACGTCTCTATATTTTGCGAGACATCGTAGAGCTTGTTCCAATTGCTCTGATGGTATGTTGGATTTAGCCAGCATATTGTACAAAGCTTCCTTGAATGCTTTCTCATCCGATTGAGGAGCTTCAGGTCTAGCTTGAACTGCACAAGTTTGCAGCTTCTCCAAATCCTCAACTATCTTCCCCTTGAGTTGATCTTGGTTATCCGTATCACACAACACTGAACTAGTATGGCCAATTATTTGATTCCTTTTCAAATGGCATCCTGATCCTGTGTTGTTGGATACGATAACAACAAAATCATCTTTTGTACCATCTACTATGGTACTATCAATGTGGAACCTTTCTTCATTCTCTTCAGACTCTATTATGATTCCATTAAGGCGATTTTCGCCTACCTTATCCCAAAGTTTTGCCCTCAGAAGTATATCAGTACCACTAGGTAAGTAGATGGGATTCACACTCACCACTGGCACCGAAACCTTTAGCAGGCAAATCTTTGGCTGGTATTGGTCGGCGGCGCTCATTGTGGATTCCGCGGCGCTCGTGGTCATGACCTCTCCACAATTCGATTGGGGCTGGTCCGGCGTCACGTATATCCGTTGTTGATGGTTGTTGAGCGTCATCGTCTTATTCCTGAAATCTATTATGGCTCCTATCTGAGGATGAGCCAAAAAGTATGTTCCTACAATAACATTTTCACCTGCTTCAGGAATTACAATTGCTTTTACGGGGAACTGTCCACACAATGTATCCATCCTTAATTGGATATACCCATGGGCTTGGACTGTCTTACCCTTGGCTACAGTAACATTTAATATCCTGGGATATTCAGTATAATCTGGGCCCAAAGTTTCTTTCAGAAACTTAGCCGACATGACAGTGCACTGAGCTCCTGTGTCAATTAAAGCCATTGTCTTAGGACCTCCTATAACAACCTCAATGTGGAATGGGGCTGTTCTGGGGTACGTATCCAGCAAATGTTGTTCCTGCGGACTAGCTGGTGTGCCTCTCCTTATTACTTGTACTGATGGTACTACGGGTTGTGGTGCAATTGCATTCATTTGCACAATACTACCTAATACAACATTTGGGCAACTCACTCTCTGGTTTACTTCACCTAAAGGACTCATTTGAGATTGCCTTGCAACCATAACACTCGAATAATCCTTCTGAGGTGGGTGATTTGTGAATTGACCCTGTTGAAGAGTCTGAGTCGGTCCCATAATAGCCTGAGGCGGCTGAGGTTGCTGTAATGCAGCTTGCTGTTGGTATTGCTGCATCTGTTGGAACTGCTTCTGCAGCTCCTTCTGCTTTTTAAACTCCAGAAATTCATTATAATCTGAATTCTGTTGATAACTCTCGTGGCTATCCTGATAACCTGAATAGCCTACATTATACGCACCTCTACCTCTGCTATTATAGTTGGCATTTGGGTAACCTCCTCTACCTCTATAGTTACCTCTAGCAAAAGTGTTGAAGCCTCCCCTGTTAAAGGTAGGAAAGCTGGCTCTACCTCTGCTCCTGCGCTCGGACAATACTCTCAATGTCCTGCAGTCTGCAGTATTATGTGTTATGTTCTTGTGGAACTCACACCATGGCTTTGTCGGATCTCAGGAAACTTGACCTCCCTGACTGGTACTAGGTATGGCCATGTCAGACCGATTTTCCACTTGCCTGTTATCAACCTTTTGCTGGAGCTGGTCGAACCTTTCGACCAGTTGTACCATCTCTTTAGAGATTTTCAATAGAAGAGATTCTTTCTTGCCTTTTTCGGTCTGAGCCCTAGGGGCTTCCCGAACTGGAATCTCTTCTATCTCAGGAGAATCACTCCTTGACCTTTGGGTTTGGGCCTGTACCTGATTACCTACCGTTTGATATGGTTGCCGAAACCTTTGCCTCTGGCCTTGTTGATATCCTTCTGACTGGTTCCTAGCAACTACGGCAATTTCAGGATCATGCCCACTAGGCATACCTACTTCATTAATTACTATAGGATCCTGTTGTGTACCCTTGGGTCCGTATCTCTGGAAGGCATTCCCATACCTACGTTCGATGTCATGAACTTCAACTGCTAGATCATACCAAGTTCTAAAGGTATGTTTTGAATTCTTAAGTTCAGACTGGAACGTGGGGTCACTCTTATATATGAAGGTGTCAATGATCAGTCTCTGTTTAGACTGATAGTCCAAATCACCTTTGACTAGTTCCACTAATATATTGACCCTTTTCAAGAACTCTACGGCCTGTTCATTGGGTCTTTGTTGGATCTCAAATAATTCCCTGGTTAACATTTCCAGGTTACATTCAGGTGCAAAGACATTAATGATGGCTCTCCTGGCCTCCCTATAGGTCATGTTGTCTCCTGCAACAGCCTTCGGTCTACCTTTAGAAAGCCTCAGCAGTGCTTCATACTTAGCTGATTCGGGTGTATCCCTACGGAATTCCCCTTCAAGTGCTGTTAAGAAGCTAAGCACCTGCTGATTTACCATACCCTCATCTAAAAGTTTGGGTAACACACCTTTAACGATATTCCTGACTACAATCTCTTGTGCCAAATTATTTGATGGCACTTCCCTCTGATCATAAGCTGCTGTTAATACTGGATCAAGATCAGAGTTTAGAGATTGCAGCATAACCCTATTTGGATCTCGTTGAGGTGGTACACCTCCTTGATATGATGGCATATTGTCTTTGTCAAACCTGTAATCCCTATATGGGAAACATGCCAATTGATCTGGTCTAAGGGTATTTGGATCAACTATATTTCCTCTACCATCATAGACCACTCTAGTTAAAGTTGGATGCTGTGAAGCTATCTGATTTTGATTCCTGAAGTCTGCCGATTGCTCAGCTCCTTCGAATCGAAGATCTCTAGCTGGACCTCTCCAACTTTTGGGCTCAAAGTTAAGCCTTTGCCCTTCATCAATATCAGGCCTATTACTAGGCCCTGCGCCTGCACTCATTTCAGCAGCGAGACGGTTGTCTCTTTCTGCACCCTTATTACATGGTCTAACCTGTCTATCCGGCTCCTGTCGGCGCCTGTCGGCTTCCCTTTTGTTGTCCTCTGTGGCGGCATTCGCGATTATGTCAAACAAGGCTTCGACGGTCCCTTTTAATTCGCGTAGCTGCGTCGCCAACTCTTGATTGGACATCTCGGGAGCTCTTTCCTGCGGTTGGAATCGCTCTTGTTCCTGGGGAATCCTCTCTAATCGTTGATCGATTTCGGGGTCCCTTTCTTCCAAATTCGGTCGAATTTCGGGCGTAACGACGTCCCTTTTTGGTCCTGCTAATTCGACCTTTGGCGGCGGTGACCTTTTAAAATTTCGCTGTGGCGGTCCATCGGCGTCTGGGTTCGGATTCGCCGGGCCTGCCTCCTGCGGATCGATGGCAATCGCTGGTGGTCGGTCAATTGGTACGCCTGCGTCTTGAGGCGTAAAATGCATTGCATTTTGCTGCAATGGTTGAACCCTCGTGGGAGTTTGATCTGGGATCACTTGGTCCGGAGCAGCATGCCGTTGCTGATCTCCGTCTCCCAAATTGACTAGATTCCCAGCACTCGCCACTCTGGGTGGTGATCTATGCAAAGTATTACCTCTCGGTATCCTTTCGTTAGGCATTTTAAATCCTGCTAACTTTCTGTAGAAACCTGGAGGATTTTCTTTTCTCCTAGTCTGACTACGAAGTTCCGTGGTAAGGAGTTAAAAGCCACCACTTGTTGTGCAGGTCTTTCCTTAAGAGGCGTAAGAAAAGATTGGGTCTGAACTGACCTGTTAGAACTGATCCCTTGGCTAAGCCTCGGTGATAGTGCAACAGTCCGGTTATCCCCAGACCTACAACAACAAAGATAAACTTTGTTCTAAATACGCTGGTCGTCCATCTTTGTCGATTTGCATGTCGATTTCCCCACACGAATTGGCATCAACAGGGTGCCCAACAATTACAAAAGGGTCTATTACAGTAAATAGAGAAATTTTAAAGAGAATTAACGAAATATCTGTACTTTTCAACCTGGCCTACTTGTAAAATGAGCATTTTAGTACTTCTTTTCAATTTTCTGTACGTTTTTCCAATTATTTCATCAAGAATGATTATTGAGCCAAAAATTAACACCATTTCCTTTCTTTCAATGAATTTTTTCCAAACTAGTATAGCTACTAGCAGCAATTATTTATGTGCTTGACTACTCTTCTATACACAATATGATGCAATAATATATAGATTATTTATTAATAAAGAAACATTATGACGTTAAATCATGATTGCACTTCAATATGTTATTATATAGTAACTTCACATAAAACAGACAATAAACAATACAGTTCTGTCATGGCAAAAAATTTGCAAACTTTTATTTATTGAATTTATGATCAAATTGCCTAGCGACAATTATTGGCCATGGGGACCAATTGGCTGACCGTAATGGCCAACGCCTTTGGAGAGATGTTGTGCCCTGTCAATGATGACGTCAGCATCATCAAGGTGTCACCTTTTCCGATGGCTACCGCCCACAATCCCGGAGGATTGGTGTTCTTCATGAAGTTCACCCATGCAGGGGCCTGGTCATAAACTTCCCCGACGATGAGGAGCCGATATCGTTGGATGACGACGAAGAGTGAGGCCGCTTGATGGGCCCACACTGTGAAATTTGGTGTTAAATTACAGACACCGTTTGTAAATAGTTTGTATATAATAAATTGCGCCTTCCTGACATCACTGTTCTAAGGAATGAGTACTGCAATACATGCTGCTCAGTACCAATTTTGTGGTCTTTCAAGAAGCAGTCATTAACTTGAGCTACCTCAAAAAGTAGAATGCAAACCACCAAAATCTTCATGGAGACCATGAGGCAACAATGTATGTTCCTAGTTCTGATCTAATCACTACATTAGCCTGGAAGTGCACATTGCATAACCATAGAGTCCGCACCAACACTGGTTTCTTTGGATCTAGGGGCATTACTGCAGACATCATCATACTCAGCTACTAGTGCCTGCGGCTTGTAGGCTAGCACATCATATGAAGGTGTATTGTTTACAAAAGCATGTGGAAATCCGCCCTGGCTTTTGTAGCACTAACCAAACACTGGATGGTGATGTACACATGGTGCAGCAGTGACGTCTGCAAGACAGTGAATAACCTCTTCATCCAGAAGGGACAGAGTCGCTTTGTGGGATGGCAGTACAGCTCTAAGTACCTTAGAAGATGTAGGAGGATGCAGTCCCACTGCAGGTCAGTGCACTACCCTTGATGGGGTAATTGTCTGGCCTGCAACAAATTTTACAGCACAGTGTCATTATCAATCTCTGGGCAATTACACTGCATCTGTGTCAGGGAACCATGTCATCCTGGATGATTTACAGGTTGCCCTGAAGATCCTGGGAAACTCTCGCCTCATCCCGTTGTGTCCTGACCTCAGGTCAAACACAGTTCGAACGGATCAGGGTCTTCTTCTACGCATCCATAGAAGATTTAATTTGACCCATAAAATGTTCAGATTGGCAAAGGACTCATGTCCCAACCCTGTCAATGCCAAAATGAACTATTTGGCTCAGCAGGCCAAAGAGTTGGAAATTGACAATTTTTGATTCATGTGGCTTGAGCTTTGCTCCCATGCTCAATGCTACCTTGTTCTGACTTGGCAGTTGCTTCTCTTTGACCCTACTTTGGGTGCCCGGGCATATCTGCAGATGAATGACCTGAGGGCGGAATTCACAGGTGAAGCACTGACAATATGGCCATGTCGAAAGGTCAAGACCACGTATGTCTATCACTCATACTGGGTGGGAGACATCTGTTACAAGTATCTTCCTGTACAGGTTGGCAGTACCATTTATTTTCCCACCCCTGGTGGCCCAGATCTCATTGAAGATCCCAATTGTGCCGTGTGACCATCACTTCACGAGGATTTTCTGAAATAGCTCTGGCTGGTTTACTGAATCTGGCACCATCCATGTGAGCAATATACAGCTTGAACTTTTCTAGAAACAGCGCTTCAACGTCACTCATTTTGACGCTCATGCACTTTTTCATAATCAGTTGGGGATGACCCCTTCAAGTTTTGCTTTCTTTAAATAGTATGTTTACAAGACCCATCAGATTGAAGTGGTTCTAAATGGGTTTGAAGGTGTCAGTCCAGCAGCAAACCGCATGATTACTGGTCAGCAACAGAACCTCATTCAGGGCTTACAGTCTGCCCTGAGTGAACTGGTTCAGTAAATTTTTAACACCCTTATCACCCTGACAGTGCTGGCTGTTATTGGATGTCTCATCTACATTGGGCTATCCTACTATCTCAGCTACCACCTGCAGAGAAGACAGGTTCGGTTTGCTAGCAACTTTTCTCCATTGCAAAGTCAAATGCTGGGTTGAATTTCACTATGTGCAGAATGATGTACCATCCAAGTTAGATCAAATCACTCCATGTTTTGTTGTACTGGTCGATGCCAAGGAAACTTCTTCTTTCCTTGACACTGTTTGTCCACGGACTATCATTAGTCAATGTCTTCACAAGGCTTTGATTAAGGAGAGTCAGAAGGTGGCAAGGCATTCCAGCAACATCATGACTTTAATTCATTGATGAGTATCAATGGGGAAGCTGACCATACTCCCCTATCGAGACCCTATGAGATCATGCAGCGTGGAACTCACCAGCCGAACACAAGGATCCATATATATCTCCATGTGTGTAAGACTATGTCTCCTTTCTGGGCACCTGTAGATCTGATTCTAGGACTGGACTTCCTTGAACAGTTTAAGAATATCACATTCGATTACCAACAAAATGTCTGCTGGTTGAATGGGGTAGAACTGCCACTTCTACTGACAATGGTTGAGATTGATCAGGTAGAACCCTGGTGGGAGAACACACATTCACCATCAAGGGCCTCTTACAGGTCTGGATCTCAATCAAGATCAAGGACTTCATCTATTTCTCAGCCACCCTCATGGGCATCCTCTGTTGCCTCACCACGTTGGTCGACCAGAGGTACCCAGACCTCTTCCAGACAAGCTGGTCTTCACTAAATGACCAGGCCAGGGTTGAGTTGCCCTAGACCCCTATCTGGAAACTCTCCAGTTACACTAGAGAAAGGCTGGTTCCGTGAGGCAAGTGATTCAGATGCCCCTGCATCACCTGTGCTGGAAGTGCCACTACTTTCAGCCACATAAGTTGAATCACTAGGAGCTACTCAGAGTTCAGGGGATTGATCAGATCATGTACTTACTGTACAGGTTCATCCCACCCCTCGAACTAATCCAGAATCATCTGTTGGTTATGCTCTGGTAGGGCTACTCCGTCCCACTGGTTTGCCAATTTCAAAGTGGACGAATACACCGGAGTCAAGTTTTGGTGATACTGAAACTGATCCAGGTCATGTAGTGTCAGCCTTCTACCCTACTGAGATGAGGACCCCTCATATCAGAGTTCTCCTGAACAACAGGGTGGAAGCCAAGGCTCTGATTGATACATGAGTGGTTTTCTTGCTCCTGGATCACAAGTTGGCAGTTCAACTACCCAACTTGGTACCCACAGAGGCTAGGGCATGCCCCATAGCAGTCAATGGGTCTCTGATTCTACTACTAGGGACTGGCTATGTCACGGTGACAGTGGCTGATGTCTCTGAACAGATTCAGGTCCAAATACAGGAAAATTTTTCAGCTGAACTAGTCTTGGGGACGAACTTCCGCAAATGGTTCAATTGTGTTAGCTTAAACTGGGAGAAATCCTTTCTCCAGTTTGAGGACTGCAAGGTCCCTTGTGATGGCCTCATTCACAATCCTCCTTCTGCATCTAGTGCACTGCTCTTCAAGGAGTTGATTGTCCTTGAGCCCAGCTTGCTGATGCAATTTACTGCACCTATGCTATTGCTATATACAAATGTACCACCAGAGGTAGCTTTCTTCCCTATGCCCCTCTCAGGAACTTATGAAAGATGGTTGTTTTGGTGAGGGGGTGAGGTGGAGGGTACCAGATCGGATCACTTGTGGGTTCGGGGCTTGGTAAGTATGGCTACGGGCGGTGAAGGCGATGAGCAAAGAATAAAAAAAAATGCTAATCAATATTCAATGAAAAGATGAATGACATAGACCACCCAGAATGCCTGGAGGGGATACGATGATGAATCTCTTTCCCTATTTTATCCAACACTAAACTAAGAACAACAAACTAAATACAATTTGCCTTTATGGCCCACAAAACGATTTATGCAAAACAATTTATACAAGTTTTGATATACATGTTACTATATTTATGAATGTGTATTTGATTATTAATTGTTTACTGTAATTACAAAATAGAAAATAAATGGTAATACCAGTTTAGCTAAGTGTGGTATACTACACCCCTCGGCCCTGGGGGAAACAAAATGTGAATAAGGCAGAAAAGGAGGGAGAAAAGGAAATATAAGGATGGAGGTGGAGGAAAAGGAGGAGGAAGGAGGAAAAGGTGGAATTGGGTTCAGAGGGGATGTCACGAGGATGGATAAAAAAGGACTTCGGGGAGTCATCAGATGCGAAATACTTAGGCCATGATAACCCCCTGGGACTCATCACCACCATGTAGTGACTCCGAAGGCCAGCCACCCTACTGGTTGCTGGGAGCCCCTGAGATTGGACAGAAATAAGAAAGGGGAAAATAAGGAAAACAAAGGAGATAAAGGGGGTGTGAGTCACATTTTGTTGTTGTTTTGGAGAAAAAGGGGAGAATTAATTTGAAAATTTGGTGAGCCAGGGAACCTCTTAGAAAACCTAAACCGGTATGTTTTGTCTGGAGAAATTATGTAAACAACTATTTTGAAGGATACTCCTTCAACACATTCTAGTTTAAATAAATTTTTTGGAATTTTAAATATTAAATTTGAAAAATGCGAAAAAGTATATGAGGATAGTCTTGAAAATGTGAGAAAAAAAGAACAAAAGATTATATAGAAAGAGATAACATAGGCCATTGGTGGCAAACGTAAATCCACACGACACCCAAATGTTCAATGTTCAATAAAGGTTTCGGATTGGCCTGGCCGAAAACGACAATGTTCCAATCAAAAAAGTCTTTCTTTCTGTTGCATATCAAATCAACAAGGCAAGTTGCGACGTGTAATACTTTGAAATTGTTGCCACATTGGAATCCTATTCAATATATCTTTTGCCTTCATGGCCTGCATAGAAATCAAATCTACAAGACGAAATATTGTTCAATCGATGAAAATAATAACCACTCTCGAAAAGCAAAAAAATTGGCAAAAATCAAAGATCGACAATGAAGATTCAGATATCACTAAAGCGACTGTAAGGCACAATAGTTTCAAAAATATCGCAGCTGATCCGCATAAAGTTTTGTAACGGAAAAACGGGTAATACTGTCCAATGGTAAGGCAGCATGAGATTGCTATCTGATCTGAAAAACTGAACGAGATGAGAGAAAAGAAATAATGTACAACATCACATTTTCAATACATTATATATATATATATATTTTTTTTTCTTCTTTTTTTCTGTTTTCACTTCATCACATATCACTGGCGGCTTCGACGGTCGACTACAGTATGAGGGATATAGCCACGATTAACTCTAACTTCAATTTGAGGCGGCAGCAGCAATGGGGAAGGTGATTGGTGGGAGTGTTTGTATCAATCATAGTGTGAGCTAGGATCATCATAATATCGTTTTTGAGGGTAGTTGTGGTGGTATTGATTTTGCCATTTCTGATCTGAGGATTGCTGGCACTCTGATTGGTTAGGGGGCCAAGTGTTTGTAGTTTGGGGTTTAAGTTTGCCCCACGCCCCACTAATGATCAGTGGATTCATCAATTTCTGCAGCATAATTTGTTTATCACAGTCTGGGATGGCAATAGATATTCACTCGCATTCACTCTGATGCAGAGTTTGCAATTGTTCCAAAGCATCTTTCAATTCTGGATTCTTGCCCTGTTGGGCTACCAATCGCAAATAGTTCGGCACAAAATGTTCAGCCCATTGGTAATTTGACCAAATCTTTTGTACTGTTCGCGCAGCGTGGGCCACTTTGTGCAGTAATAAGGCTGTCAAAAGGTTTGTGCCGGTTAATGCAGAAGCCAGCGACCATTCACGAAACCAATTAATACGAAGGGCTCCATTTGTAACCATAGTTCGCTGGTTAATCTTTGCGTCGAATAGTTTCCATAACTTGCAAATGCTCTGTATTGCGTTTGTGTCATTTCAAATTGATAGTTGTTTGCCTTGTAGATCTGGATTACTGCTTGTTGAATATCAGCTAAATTGTCGTCTGATAATGGTAACATGACTGCAGCAAGGAATTCCTGCAGGGCTGGTGTTTCCAAAGATGTTGGACCCTCTCGCTGATCATATAGATGGGCCAAGAATGCATTTTCTCTCATTTCGTTCTCTGCGTCTTTCTGAGCTTGAGCGCTAGTTGTTGGTCTCTGTATAAGCATAAGTTGTTGGTCAATTTGGGCTTTCGGGGCCTTGGCTTCTTCATATTTCTGTTCACGCCTTTTTTGAGTTCTTTTGATGTTCATTTGTGTGCTCGCACTAGTCTGGAATTGTGTGGGAGGTGGTGGTAACAAAGGAGGTTCTGTAGCAGGTGGAATAGTGGTAGGCTGCGATGCTGGAAGACTTTGAGAGCTAGGAGTTTGCACAATCTGTTGACCCTGCGATGATGGAGGATTTGCCAACATAACCAGGAGGTTCAGGCGCACCAATTCCAGTAGATGTATTTCGTCTTGATGCTGCACATACATAACACATTGCTGGCAGCTGATTGGTGGCGTCCTAGGGCGATATTGAGGTATAGGCTGTACTATTGGTGGGGCCGGCAGCGTACATCGGACCAGCATCCAAACTCCTGTGGGTGGTCGAGGAGCTTGTGAGGGTTGAAAAGGCTGCATTGCATTTGAACAAATGGAGGCAGAAGGAGAACTTTGTGGGGCACCCACTGGTCGAACCGTGCCAAAACTTGTGGCAACAATCATGCTACGTTCAATTTCCATCAAAGATGATTTCACCATTGTGACTTGGATTTAAGAATGGTTAATTCTCGCCAGTCTTTGCTCTGCAGCTTCTTCTTCATCTGAAATGGCGTAAATTTCATCTTCTACTTCTACTACATAATCACTTTCTTTGCTTTCTTTAATTCTTGCCGGGGCATGTGGAACATTGGCTGCTATCAGAGGGGGTGGGTTTCTTCCACAATTACCTTGGTCACTTCTTCCGTGTCTTTGGAGTCTTTTGCTGCTTCTGTTTTGGTTGCGTGAGCTGAATATGTGATTCAGCCAGTTCACCGCCAGGCATGGTGGTCTCTGGACCATACAAGTCCTGACTGGTGAGCTCAGTGCCTAAAATGTATTCATTTGACGAGGCCTGAGACACCACGTTTTTGAGATATCAGTCCAATTGAGATTTAGGGGGTTCGGAAGGCAAGGGGGGCACTGTACCTTGCATCATTTGAAATGCTTATTCTCTTCTGGTGTATTCACATCTTGCTTCCTCTTCCATTTCTTGATCAGCTTTTACTTGAGTGGTGATGTCGATATTGATGTCCATTTCTACTATGTGTAGTAGTCGAGGAAGATGGTCATCACCATCGGAGTTGGTCAACAAGAATGGTTCACTAAGACACAATTGTTCCCATTTGCATCACATGGTTAAGAAGAACCAACAATCATCTTGATATTGCTTGTTGATAGTGATATTATCACCTTCAGATCGCCGTTTTGCATGCGTTTCTTCAAAAATAATGAGTACAATGTTGAAACAATTATACATGTAATCCATTTTCTTATTGGCAATGTCGTGGGGTGCCTGAATGATGAGGGTTCCAGATGCCGTTTCATTTTGTTGCCTAGCACTCGGATTAGGCCCATCTTCAATAATTCGTTTAACTAATTTGTCATCAACTTTCAGGCATTGAAGATGCTGTTGAATTTCGGCTTTGATTCTTCGACCCTCTTCAACAGTACTTGGCCAAATATAGTACAGAATCAGGCTGATATCTTTGGGGATTCGACTGATATTCATTTGGTTGGTTGAATCAAAAAAATCGGGAAAATGTTTTAGATGGTTAAGTCCAATATCTCCGGTAAATGTTACTGGATCTTGCACAGGCTTGTTACACGTAAAACGGGGCTTGTAAGAGGGTTGGGCCATCATAGGCCCGGCATCTGATGGATCTGACGATAAATAACTGCCTAAAGCTTTGTATTCTCTGATCAAATCAGGATCAGTTTCCATTCTCCTCTGCATGTCATCGACGAGGGAATACTGTTTGTATTCTTCTTCCTCCCATTCTTCTCTTGTTTTCTTTGGGTTTTGAACTGAAGGCATTGGTTTGTTGGCCCTGTTTACTGTCACATGGTTTCGAAATCTTGACGGGAAAGGGTGGATACACAAAACAATATCGTGATTAATCTTTCGATACGAGCAATGGGAATGCGCTGCTTCTTGATTGATGTGACACATATAACGTTTTGTGGCCTCTTGCCACATATAGAAGGTGGCCCTAGACGAAAATGGTAGTTTATTGGCTGGAACCTTGTACATATCCAAATCTGTGTCAGGAATGGCTTTATCAGGTAAATGTTCATGTATCTGATTGGGGTTATAGGTGATAGAAGACACCATTTGATAGTCGTGAGCAAATGTTGGAAACAGATCTTGAATGTCGCCGCAAAGATGAAAATGCAACATCGCAAAAAATAAATTAAGCCTCAATGGACTGTCCAAAGCTGTGTAGAGTTCTAAATGCTTTGGAACTGTTGGTGCAAGAAGTTGGGTTTTAACTTGATAACTATTAAAGTTTATGATGAAGGGAGTGGGATCCACGCCCAGGAATTCTGAGGCAAGCCCCTTCAAACCCTGAAGTTGTGGCATAATCCCTAACTGGTCAAAAATGGGGGGGGGGAATCCCCGCATTTTTGTATGATCTGCATTTTCAGATCATACAACATCGCATGTATTGATGAGATAAAATAGTCAATATATTCCCGGGGATGGACATATAAAAGCCGAAAGTTCTCAAAATTGCTTGTATATCCTGCTTCATTTGGAAGCCGATGATTATATAATTTTTGATAAAGATTTCCACAGCAATTTTATGCCAGCCCCAGGAAGAAATATGGGCCGCATCAAACAGAAAATTATAACCCACAGTGGTAGAGATTGTTACTAACCGTGCATACATTTTATCGCTGTGCATCAGCAATCATTTCTCAAACATAACACTTTTCAATGCTGCATATCGTAATCCGGAGACTTGCTCTGTGTCAATCCAAATAATCTTTACCCTGGGGAACTGCGATTCTCGCAAATTCTTAATAATTTCCGGAATCATGGTGTTGGTAACGCAAACCTGATTGTATACCGTGGAGATTAGACAATTGAATGTCATATCAAAATACCGATCCAAGTGAAGAAATCGGGCAATCCGCTTATGATTAATATCTGAAAGTAGAAAAGTTAAAGTATTTGGTGGTGGTAGGCAGAGGAGGAAAATAGTGTTAGATAGCGGGTAGGTTATATGTTAACTAAAATTTTACACCACTACTCAAAGCATTAGGCATGAAGACGCATGCACTTGCTTCACCCTACACATAAATTTTGGGATCACATGTTGCCGGCAATGTACATACTTAAATAATAGAAATAAGGTGCATGAGGAGGCATAAATAATATTTGATACAAAATATTTGAGGTCAAGGAGGCAAAGGAGGAGTCCGAGGCGCGAAGAATTTTGAAACAAATATGGTTTTTGAATTTTGGCAGAAAAATAATACAATACCATGATTTCATATCTTTCTGAACGTATTGGCCGACAAAAAACCCAAAATTTACCCCTTTGAGGGATAATATTAATTAGCATAAACAACTTACCGCTGTTGTGGAAATGACAGTTTGTTTGTAAGGTCGGGTTGTGAGTCGGAATAATGGTGTCAACACATGAGTGCTTGCGGGGCATGCCACCAGGTGACACGCCAGCCCACGATTGCATATCCAAACTAAACAGCTTCAATTTGCTATAAGTGAAAAATGAAGTTAAATTTTTGGAGAGTGGATGAAAAATTGGAGAAAAATATTTTTGAAGTGAAATATTATGTAGTTGTGGAAGAAACTGAAGTTGTTTCAATATCACTACATACTTACAAGAAAATTGCTGCGATAAATAACTAAAAATAACCAAATAAATTCACGGGATATGTAAAATCGGAGTTTTTTATCCTAGTGAAAGTCGGGCATGCAGGAGAAGTGAGCAAAACGCAAAATATTTCGGAAGCGAGAACAGAGTGATTCTACAATGGCTTAAGAGTAAAGAAAATTGTAACAATTTACATAAATAATGATAAATGATACCTATTCACGATGAAATAACGCTAACATAAATACATTGATGAGAGAAATCCATACAAAAAGATTCGAAAAAATAAATAAGAAAAGGGAAACGCTTGGAATGGATGTTTTAAAAATCAATAACTGGGTTACTGTAGTGATGGGAAGCGTTTAAGGAAGGGTTTGACCCTGCAAATCGCGACAATGCGGGAATTCAAAATATTCTTAACATTCACAATAGAGATAACCTTCTTATTTTGCTTATTGATTAACATTACAATAAAAGGCCCGCTCCAATAAAAATGTGTTTTACTCTTACCCATTTCACAACACAGCAATACGAGGTCACCTACAGTATAATCACCCATGTGCGCCTTCTCATCAAATTGCTTTTTTGACACCACTTCTGACGTCAGCAACTCTTTCAGGACTTCGTTATGAATTGATGTTAAATTTTCAAAAAGCAAGTACTGACATGTGTCAAAATTATTAATTAGTGGTCCTTTTGCAACTGCCGTGACGTCAACTCTCAGCAGTGGCTCGTGTCCAAAAAGTAGACTATGGGGACTTTTCTTTGTGATCTTGTGAGGTGTGGCTCTATAAGAAAATAACGTGAGGTCTAGGAATTTAGGCCAATCTTCAGTGTTATTATAAGCAAGTTTACACAGGTGATCAATTAGTGTGCAGTTGAAGCATTCAACCATGCTGTTACATGGCAGGTGATAGGCCTTTGTTTGGATTTTTCTCACCTTTAATAAGTCACATACCTCCCCCAGGAGTTTAGATGTATATCCTGATCCTCCATCACTGAGAAGTTGTCTTGGTGTCCCGTACCTACACACCACTAATCTTACAAAAGTATCCACAATACTGGCTGCCGAGGTGTCCGGGATAAGTGCAGCCTCAACATATTTCGTGAAGTAATCTTGAAAAATGATTATGTACGGCATTTTTTTGGAAAAATTTGAGATGTTTACAGTATCAGAGGCAACGATATTGGAGGGAGCGACCGGTTGAATTGGGCATAGTGGCGGGGGTGGTTGACAATCTTTCATGGTCTTTTGGCAAATATGGCAAGACTTGACCCAGTTTTGGATATCCTGTTTAATGCCTGGCCACCAGAAATGTTTTTTTGACCAAAAATGTAATTTTATTAATACCTTGGTGGTCAAACAGGTTGGAACCATGAAAGTGATGCAACACTATTTTTCGCAGAGGTTGAGGTAAAATAATTTGATCAGGTTCACCTCTTGAACTTCTATGTGCAAAATGTTGTAAAGAGAATAAAATCCTTTTACCTGATTCTCCACCTTTTGGCGGGTCTGATCTAGCCTTGGATCTACTTTTTGAGCATTGACGATTAGCTGCTGGGTGAATGGCCATTGGTCCTGGTTTGGTAGATCGTGGGGGGTCGAAAATTTTGTCTTCTTCAAGTATTTCAGGGGCCTCCAAGTCAGATTGTGGGGGTATGGCCAGTTTTTGCCTGGTTTTGGCCTTTGTCTTCACTACATTGATCACGTCTGTGGCCTCTGCTGCTTTTGATGGTGTTGGCAGATCGGTATCTGTTTTGTCAACTTTGTATTTTCGGCTGAGAAAATCAGCAAAAGCATTTTCTTTTCCCCGAACATATTCTACCAAAAAGTTAAAAGAATTTACCAAAATTGACCATTTTTGGAGACATAGATTTTTTTGAGCTAGAGTATTCTTAAACATGCCCATAAGGGGCTTATGGCCTGTTCTTATAATGACATTAGAACCAAAAAGATAGTGGCCATACATTTGAAAGCCATACACTACCGCTAGGCACTCCCATTCAGTAGTGGAGTAGCGCATCTCGAGCTTGGACAATTTACAGCTGGAACAAGCGATTGTCCATTTGTCGGTCGGCATTTCTTGATACAATATGGCTCCAATGGCAGAGCTGCTGGCATCCATTTGTATGAGAAATGTCGCTGACCCATCGTATATCAGGTACCGCAAAAATGGCGTGGAGGTGAGGGCCGATTTGATGGCCTTGAAAGAAGAAATGTGCTGTTCAGTAATGTCCCACTTAATGTCTTTTCTGAGATGTTTATACAAAGGATCTGCCATTTGGGCAAGACGTTTTATAAAGCGTTTACACCATTGGACCATGCCCAAGAATGGTTGTAGGGCCTTCTGGTCCCGAGGAAAATCAAATTCTGTTACGGCTTTAATCTTTTTTGGATTTGGATATGCCCTAGAAAGCTTACCTGTTGTGGTAGAAAATCACACTTTTCACGTTTCAGACTCAAATTAGGGGCTTGAAAACAGTCAAAAACAATTTGTAGGTTTTCAAGATGTTATTCGAATGTTTCTGAAAAAATGATAATGTCATCAATGTAGACAAGACAAATTTTCCAGACATAAAGTTGCAAGACTCGCTCCATTAACCTTTGGAACTCCGCAGGAGCATTTTTGAGACCAAAGGGCATTACCGTAAACTGGTAAAGCCCCTCCTGAGAGATAAACGCTGTTTTCTCTTTGGAATCTGGTGCCATAGGTACTTGCCAGTACCCACTTTTTAAATCAAGAGTTGTAATATACCTTGCCCCTCCCTAGCTGTCCAAGTAGTCGTTCATCCTTGGGAGAGGGTACCTGTCATCTTTGGTAATGTTGTTTATGCCTCTAAAATCGACGACAGGGCGCCAAGAGCCATCTTTCTTTGATACCAGAAATAAAGGGGCGGCCCATGGGGACTGGCTAGGTTCTATTACTTGTTTGTTGAGCATGTCCTGAATGTGTTCACGAACAATATGACGTTGCTGAATTGGTGCCTGATAGTAATGTTTTGCAATGGGTTTAGCATCTCCAGTGTCAATGGAATGCTGTGCCAAGTGAGTAATGGTTGGTGGATCACCTGATAGACTAAAAACACTGCGATTTGCAAGCGAAAATTCGTTCAATTTACCTTTTTCAGCAACATTTAGGTTCACTTTCCATACCATTTTCTCCACGCAAGGTAAAAAACTTTGATGGCTGTTATTAGTAAGCTCGGAAGCATGGTTAGGGGAGGACAGGACCTCGTGCACAAGCATAGCAATTTTGCCTATAATCTCATTTTTGCTTACCTTTACTATTTCGTTTGAATTGTTTATTATGATGACCAGAAAATGTTCCACACGGGGATTAACTAAGTGTGTTCAATTGAAATGGACGAAGATGTATCATCAGATGAAACCATGTAAGGGCTAGGCGTTTTCAGCTTATCTCGCGCCAAGATTGTTCCTAGTATAACATGATCCCTATAAGGGTGAATAAGAATGGTTTTGACGGGAATAATGGGGTGTTCTCCTGCAATTTCATTAATGGTTGACGTTGTTGGCACCGGCGAAATTGCTGATGGTGGGGCTGGAGGAGGCGGCAGTAGTAGTGCCCGTGTTGGTGACTCAGGGCATTGAATATCAAAAGACACTTGTTTTTTGGCAATTGTTAGGGTGCAGTTTCGGAAATCAAAAATTGCCCCAATACTTTCATGAGCTAAAAAGTCCGTACCAAGAATTATCGTAGGTTTGGGCCAAATCAATACAGTATAATGGATACTATGCCTACCCAGTTCCTCCAATTTGGTATAGAAGTTGACGGGTCCCAGAGTAGGGACGCGCTGACCGTTTGCTACTGTAATATACCCTGAGGTGGGCAAGGTATGGGGGTCTGCATGAGTGATGTGTTGGTACACGTCACACCCCATGAGGGAAGTTGTTGCCCCCATATCCAGTAGTGCTAACCCCCTCCAGTTACCAATTTTTGCCTCTATTTGTAGAGGTCGCGTCTTGTAATATCTCTGGAAGAACATACTTTCCTTTGGCATGGGTTGGCGGAAGAATCCAGGAGTCCCATCTGCTGTGCTGAGGGTGGAAATGTTGTTTTCAAAAATTTCCATTGTATCCTGAAAAATCGTAAAGATTTTTATTACCTTTTTTCCATCCAAGGTGTCGCATCGTCACTATAAAACAACATGATTTCATTTTCTTTACCATTGTTAGCATTCGATTCTTGCTTACTGGGTACCTGCGACTTATTTCTAGAAGTATTAATAGAGTTATTTTGTATAAAAGGGGCAGCAACAGTTTGATCCTGAGACGAGGTTGAAGGTGTAGAAGATACATAATAATTAGGATTATAATATTGTGGAGGAAACTGGTTTCATGCAGTGAGATTCTCACCTATGCTATGTATATTGGACGTGCGCTGTGGATTACTGTAATACATGGATGGTTTCCAAGTTGTTGGCCTCCCAGGTGGTGTGGTATAGGTACCATAACCACCACGGGTATTAGGTTGAGATGTAAAACAGGGTAGGCTCACATTTGGTGCAGTTGTGCGCGGCTGATATGAATTATCCGGAGTATTACGATAATTAACTGATATATCTACTGTCGGATTTTGCGCTGTGTACTCTTGCAACTTCACACGCTGCTCAGTTTAATGGCCAAACATACAGTGGTAGCCGCAATAGAGGCGCGCTCTAGCCAAACCTGGTGGTTGCAACCCTGCAGGCTGTGCAGGAGTAGGCTGTGGTGCAATGTTGGTTTTCTGCAGTAGATCTATCAACTGTCCCAGAAGCGCATTATTAGTCAAAATTGCATCATTCTTGGATTGCAGCGCGGATGCAGGGGTTTGCATCGGGATTGGGGGTGTAGGGGCTGACTGTTGCTGATGCCACAAGGAGTTATTACTGTAATTACCGCATGGGGGACCCATGTTTTGACTACCCCTACCCCTATAAGAGGTATTGCTATTAGAATTTCTAGAATTACTACCTTGAAAACGGCTGTAGGTTTGTGGCCGAGGTGCGGGATCCTGATTTGCAACATGGCTTACTTGTTCTGGTAGTTTTGCCTCGTTTATTGCTAATCGATGATGCTTTTGTAGGTGCTGCTTAAATAACTCATCTTGTATCTTTAATTCCTTTTTGAGATTGTGGCAGAATGTCACTAAATCTTGTAAAGAAACAATTTGACCTTTATGTTTGTCCATGGTGGCCTGGATCACTGGCGATGATTTGCTGTAAAATTGTGTTATAATCATTTGGTCACGTTCTTTCATCAGTTCTGTCCTGGAAAAGAGTAGGTGCATATGAATATAGACTATTTACAAATTGCACACAACTTTCCGAGTCTCCCTGGGAGATAGTTGACCATTCTCAGTGAAGGTTGCTGAGAGTACCCAGTGAAGCTAAAAAACTCAAAATAATTTGCTTAGCATTGTCATAGGAAGCAAGATCTTCCATAAAATGATGTACATCATGATACGTGGTTCGTCTCAAAATTTCCAATTTGACATTTTCAGGCAAGGGCAGATTGTCTCTAAACTGTTGATCTGAAGTCTTAAAAAACTGTAACACTAACTTTGGTTTAATGCCCATTCGCAAAGTAAAGTTAGCTATGCCCTGTTGAATCTGGTTCGAAATCTGCAGCATTTCTTTTCGTGTCAATTGAAAAACATTGTTGCTGATGTCAACATCGGTAGGGTTATTGGTCGACAAGGTGTGGGGTGGATGCCGTAATCCATAGACCCCTTGCTCAGTGGGCAACGGGCCCAAGGCATGGGAAGAGGAGGGCAAGTTTGAAGTACTTACAGGAAAATTATCCATCTCTAAATCCCTGATTTTCTGTTGCTGCGCAACGATTTGATTTTGCATTTGCCCCAAGATGACCATCATTTTTTCCATCTGCACGGCAATGAGGTCTAGCTTGTCTTGCACCATGGGGGTGGCGACTGACGGTGGCTGTGCCATCTGCTCCGCAGCATCGGGCAGCGTAATTACTGGTTTGGCTGGTACTTTCGACATTGGTTTCAAACCCGCGAGGACATGATAATACTGATCCTTGAAACGACCTGGAGTGAACCTTTTTGGCTCGATTTTCGATGTGAGATGAAGAAGGAAAAATGAAAGGAACTATATGCAAAAAATATGAACAAAGTATGTATGTAAATACAATAAATAGGAAGTGAATAATGTACAAATCAATAAATACACACAATAAACAACAAGTAAACGACTTACCTTACTTACCTGTACCTCACCCGATCCAGACTGGTATGGTCACCAGTGAAAGATGGTTGTTTTGGTGAGGGAAGTGGGTCAGGGGGGGTGCAGCGGAGGGTACCAGGTCGGATCACTTGTGGGTTCGGGGGTTGGTAAGTATGGCAAGGGGTGGTGAAGGGGATGAGCAAAGAATAAAAATAAACCCTAGTCAATATTCAATGAAAAGATGAATGACATAGACCACCCAGAATGCCTGGAGTGGAGACGACGATGAATCTCTTTCCCTGTTTTATCCAACACTGAACTAAGAACAACAAACTAAATACAATTTGCCTTTATGGCCCACAAAACGATTTATGCAAAAATATTTATACAAGTTTTTGATATACATATTACTATATTTATGAATGTGTATTCGATTATTCATTGTTTACTGTAATTACAAAATATGAAATAAATGGTAATACCAGTTAAGCTAAGTGTGGTATACTACACTTATAGCAGTGTATATTTTGCTGGTACTGTGAGTGTGTTGACCAATGGTCACATACCCTTACAGGTAGTCAACCCGAATACACATTCAGTGGTTCTCTACCTGCACATGATCATCAGTGATATCCAGATTCACACTGATCTCTCATGGGGATTGGTGGTCAAATCTGATACTGTCCTTGATCGGAAGTGGGTCGAGGCAAATGCTGTGATATCCCCTGATATCTCCTCACAGGACAGGACAGCATTGATTGACCTGCTGGTCGCATACACTGACCTCTATGCTATTGATGAGAAGGACACAAGTTCCACTGGCCTTGTGCATCACGAGGTCTGCATGGGAGACACCCGCCCAGTCCACCGATTACCTTACAGCACTGCACCCAAGGAAAAGGACCTCATCATGCAACAAGTCAGATCGCTCCAGGAAAAAGGTATTATTCGGCCTAGCACATCACCGTGGGCTACGAATACCATCCTGGTGCATAAGAAAAATGGGTTGCACCAGATGTGTGTGGACTTTTGTGGACTTAACAAGGTCATGAAAAAAGGATGTCTATGCTCTCCCACTGATAGATGATAGCCTCAACACACTAAAGGGTATGAAATACTTTACTATCCTTGATCAGGCTAATGCCTACTGGTCCATACCTATTGCCAATGCACGGACAAGGAAAAGATGGCATTTGATATGCCTATTGGACTTTCCGAGTTCCACTACCTGCCTTTTGGCCTCTGTAAGGCCCCTGGGACATTCCAAAGTCTCATGGACCTGCTCCTAATGGGAATACAGTGGCATACAGCATTGACCTATCTCCTTGACATCTTGGTATTTGGGAACTCTCACACCCAGATGCTTGAGCGCCAGATGGATGTGTTTACCCATCTCAGTCAGGGTGGAATGAAGCTCAGACTGTTAGGCTGCTGTGGGGTTAAGATGATGTAACCGGCCTTTGGGTTTAGACAAAGGAAGTTGCAACAGTTCTGACCACAGGCAAACAAAAACAATAAACTAAAAACTCTCTCACATGTTTCACCAGATACTCCCCAGTACTTCACCAAACCTCAGGCAGAACACCTTGGCACGTACATCAGGAGATCCTACCCAAGTCTCCAATCCTAAACTTATAAAATCCTCCACTACACTCACAAAACAATACAAGTTACTGGTCCAACTTGTATTGGGAAAATGGCGGTGACACAAAAAATAGCAATAAGAAAATTATAAAAAACGACTTTGGCAGGGATGCTCCAAATAAAATCTTAATATTTTCACAATGAATGAAAACATAAAAACACAGGAAACAGTGGCTACATTTCTCCATGCAAATTTTCCTTTCTTTTTCTGCCACTTTTTGCCGAGTCCTTCCCCCTGCTCACCGATGCCGGAAGCTGAACACCTGCACCTGTGGCAACCCGGACATCCCTTGGCCCTCAAAACCGACCAATGGGAGGTGAAAACCTTTCTGCAGCCTGGGTATCATACTGAGGCCCCGACTGCATAACAGTTTTCCCCTCGGAAAACAAATTTTTTGGGCTACCCCTCCAAGATGTGATCCAGCCCCTACCAGGTCCTTCAGGTGACAGCAATCAATCCATTCGGCAGGGCACTCCTTTTCAGGCTACCAGTACGACCACAAATGTAGTTCAGCCAGGACTTTGACGTTGATCTGTGCCTAGATCCGGGGCGCCGCCATTCCTCTTCTCCCGTGTACTGGTTTTTACAGCATAGGGGTTGAGCTACCACAGGTGCACTTCCTCTAAGATCAGCTGCTCACCACATTGCCCCGTCCAATACAAATCTACACAATAAAAAATATTTTTATAAAATATTTCAATTTTACCTGATTTACAAAATAATTTTATAAATGCAAATAAAAATTATCACGTCTTCATCTTTTTCAGGCCCTGAAATTAACGAGAAAAAATATGAGGGCTATATACACACCCGAAATAAGATGGACGAAAAGACGAAATGGGCAACTTTTGGGCACTGGGAACGAGAAAAATTTAAAAATTTAAAGCAACAATAAAACGAGATAATATATTTTTTTTGGTTTTTGTGTTATATTTGTGTTTTTGTATTTTTGTATTTTTTAAAATAAAATTTGTACGAAATAACAAATTTTGGTCCAAAAATTGAGCGGATATATAAAATTATTGTTGCCCGCCACCACCATAACCGCCATATTGGAAGCTACCACGGTGAGGATAGGGACCACCCCGAGCTCCACAACCCCTGAGGAATCCCCCAAAAACTCCTCAAGGTTGGGTCACACGAGGGGCCCCGGCCTTCACCTGACCTCTATACGGTTGCACATTGACCATTCTGAAGGACTCCAGAAGCTGAGGTACTGGACCTTCCTTGACTCTGTTGATTCGCATACGGCAATTTAAATACTCCAGGCTGTTGCGGACCCTGCAAGTGAGATGACTGTCATGAGTGCTGGCTCCTAGTCCTGGACGTATCTCAAGGTTGCCTTTCTGTTGAAATGGGAATCTTGAAGGGTTCACCCTCCTCATCCTCTGCTTTCTGGAACTTACCAGAAAACCTCAGAACCATATCAGACAACCTTCTCTTTGCTGCCATATCCATTGCAGTTTGTTGGTGTTCCTGCATTCCGTTGGCATATGCTTCCCTGAATGCAGTACTACCCTCTCCCCACAAGTAGATTGAATAGTACTTTTCCATCACAAATGACTTGGCCCCTGCATCAACTGCACCAAAGTGTCTTGGGCCCAACTGCTGTTGTTCCAACTTTTGCAGCACCATGGTACATAAGTATCTCACGGCTGCCATCACTATCTCTGCATCAAAATGATGAAACCAATTGGGCATCAATTTGAGCCAAACATACTCCCAAACGGGCTCAGGAATGTTTATGTGATCATACAGGAAACCACCTTGAACTTCAAAGTGATCCCCATAGTTCTCATAAAGCTCCTCTACTCCATTATTCACCAATGCTCAGATGATTTGATTCCTATCATCATCCGGCATATCCTGAGCAAAAAATTCGATCACCTCCAGTGTCCAAAAATCTATCCTTCCTTTCACAACTGGAAATTCCTTATGGACGTCCCAGTAGTCTCTCAAAACAGAACTCAGGTACTCCAAAGTTACTTCTTTATCTCTACTTCTCTTGACCGGCTTAGTCGGTTCCGATGTATAGGGTTTATAAATAACTTTTTTCCCAGAGGAACTGCTCTGGGTCTGCTGAGAAGTCTGCTCCACTTTAGACATGGGCTTGGCCAAAGTACCTTTCGTCGTTGCACTTACCTGAGATGCAGTCAATTTACTGGGTACCTTGGCTGAAGCTACCGTCGACTGAACTTAGTTGAATCAGTAAATAAAGTCATGGATCCAACAAATTTTGAGTCCACAGACCCAGAACTTCCTGTCTTCTGTCCTTCATCATCACTTATTTCAATCACATCTTCCCCATCTCTCCTTTTAGCCCTATTGGCCTTTCGGGCTATCTTTCGCCTTCCTAACCTTTTAATCTGGTTGTCCGTACAGCCCTCTTCTCTAAACTTTCTATCCTCCTCAGCCGTATAAATGTCTGGTATACCACCATCTATTTCTGGATCTCTTGGCGCTATTTGAACTGCGGGCACCGCCTTGCTGATGGCAGGTTGGATGGCCTGCGTACTAGCTGGCTGTGCCGCCAATTTTGGGATATGATAAGCAGTAGGCGGCTTGGCTGGAGTTTGCATGGCTGTAGGCGCTGCCAGAGGCATCAGCTGCGCCGTAAAACCAGCCAGTACTCGCTCCAGCTGCTTCTGCTGCTGATCTAATCTCACTTTCAGCTCCGCAAGCTATTTTATAAAAATCTCCTTCTGTCTCTCGATTTCTTTCTCAGCTTGTTCCCTGAGCCTTGCTTCAATTTCTTCTATGGTTGGACTTGCAGCAATCATTATCAGATTGCTTTCATCCACCATCTGTTCAGCCCTAACATCCATCCCAGAAAGTAAACTTTCTGTCTGATCTACCAAGGATGTTACCTGCATTTCTTGATCAGGTTGTATCAATGATTCAACAGTGACCTCCTTGTCCACTTCTAAATCATCTCCTTCCTGATTTAAGTCTATGGGGGTGTTGAGGTCTGCAGGTATTGCTTGTTGCTGTGCTTTTGCTGCAATAGGCTCAGCCTGCATCCCCTGCACCTGATCCATCTTACTCTTATCAACTCTAGATTGCTGACTTGCTGTTGTGCTTACCTTAGTGCCTGTAACCAGCACTGACGGTTGCTTACCTATCGGCGTCACCACAACCTTATCACCAATATGGGTAATCTGGATTCCTGGAGCATCAGACAGCAATGTTGGCTAAAATAATGGTGGTTCGTAACCTTGAACATATTCTGGTTGATACACCAACACGCTTCACTTCTGATTTTCTTTCGTAGCATCCTCGCTCATATCTTTCGGGGTATCGCAGACCTGGCACTCGGACAGCTATTTGACAGAAATAAAATCTTTGGTAGCAGTACGGGTTTTCCTTGTACTGCGGGCATTCCACCAAATACTTCAATCTTTCTGCCAGTCTTTGCTCCCACAATTTTGTCTTCGGCAAAAATCAGATCCGCATGAACCGGAAACAATGTCCTCAACAAGTAATTGCATCATCTTTGGTTGGCGTATGCACTTCTGTCACTGGAACACTATTCAAAAAAGATAAATACTGCCCGTATTTATCTCCCCTCTACAACATCTTCAACATTTCTTCCTTTCCTTCGGGGCTAAAGGATCTCAAATAGTTGTGGTCAAGGAGAGAGGTAAGGTACTCATCTGCTTCCACTCTGCAATGTGGCCAAAATAAATGAAACGAAAGGGGAAGTTTATTGCACACTGGCTCCAAATTCTTAAAATTGTCTTCAATAAATATTTCAGAATATAGAGCGATATCCATGCTCCAGTGTTGTTTTACCTACGAGTCTTTACCATTCCATATTTGGACTGGTTCATACTCGTGGTAATCAACTTCTAGAGATGTTATCTCCAAAAACTGTTTAGTTTCTTTCCTATACCTTAGGATATTTTCATACAAAACCATAGATACTGGTTCATCAAGTCTACTAAAACTTTTCCCTTGATTAACCATATCCACTACCTTCTTCGTAATGTGAGCTCTAATCTGCTTTTCTGACAAAGCTTCTTTAAACTCTTCATCTTCACTTACTGTATCATAACTGTCCACATTCTTACTTTTCTCCTTGATGGTATGATCTGGATGAATACCTTTAGGGATGCTTACATCTCTCCCTCTGTTTGGATTCACTTCGTAATGAGGGAAGCTGTACTCCATATAGCCTCCAAATGAGGTATCCATTAGGGCAGCCATATGGGCATCCATCTCCTACCTCATTATGAGCTATACAGCCCATGATTGTGGCTCTTCCACTTCCGGGCTTCAACAAAAGGTTTGCGGGAGTCCCAAAAACTTAGCTCACATACTCTTGTGTGACTTTTTCTGTATCAAAACCAATAATTGGCTGTCCTCGAAACCGACTATCCTTCATGGTTTCGATCCTCTCAGCCACCTTACCTATCTCTACAAATTCCAATGGAAATCATCCGAAATTTGTTAGGAACCATCCTTCTAATTCCCCGACTCTGACAACTCATTTAACGTTGTAGTCTAAAACTTCAGACAAAATATTTACCCAAGCAGACAGACATCGGCTAGTTTCTACCTTCACCACAGATAGTAAGCACAAATAGGAAAAAATTTGCAAGCAGGGGACAATAAGGTACCAAACATATATTGGGTTAGTGTTGGCAGATAGTTAAACACAAGTGCGGCCCTGACTTCTACCTTATATGGGAGTACACACACAGACCACCTGCATCTTCCATCACTCGACTGCATGCCATCTCAATCCAACGCCCAAAATGGCATATCCAACCAACGAATTAAGAATTTCCAAGAAGAATTTAAAATATACTTACTAATTTACCCAAAATGAGGAAATTCATAGAAATTTAGATAAAGATGGAATTTTAAAATTTAAATAATTTCAAAATTATCTACCCCTAATCGACTAGTTGCTACACTCAACTCCTTCCCCATCACATAGACGAATTTATTCAACTCACTATGTGTGTAGAGGAATGATGAAGTTTGGCAAAAAGTCCAAATCTCATTCTATGGGCAGCTTTGCCACACTCTTTCAAGTTTGACAGAACAATTTTTTTTACCACTAAATTTTGAGAATTGCCTATGTTGTGCAGGTCTTTCCTTAAGAGGCGTAAGAAAATATGTATGGTTCTGGTCTGAACTGACCTGTTAGAACTGATCCCTTCACTAAGCCTCTGTGATATTGCAACAGTCCGGTTCCCGAGACCTACAACAACAAAGATACTTTAACCTCAAATGCGGGGCCTAACCAAGGAGCTCCACAGTCTCCTAGCTGAGACAAGGAAACCCCTCAGGGATAAACTTACCTGGGTATAACCCGTAAGGGGTTTCCCAAAGCTTACCTGGTGCAAGCTGGCGCCTGGGCCTCTGGCCCTCCGCCTTTGTCGATTGGAGTAATCTAAATAAATAAACAAATGTATTAAACAATAAATCCGATGAAATATGTAAAAGAATGTGGATAAACCACAGTGAATAATATGTAAAAACAAGACGAAATGCTGGGAAGTTTTAATGGACGCCAGCAAAAATTATATCAAGAATAATATAAAAAGACGATAATACTGAACAAATGATTTCACTATATCCTTTTGGTCTTTCTTTGGCACTCCATTTCTATGCAAATGTCTGCGCCGCTGGTCGTCCATTTTTGTCGATTTGCATGTCGATTTCCCCACGCGAATTGCCATCAACAGGGTGCCCAACATTCCTGGGGCGTCGAAACCAACCTACGGGAGGTAGAAAAAAAACTTTCGGCCAAGTTACCCTGGCATTAAAAAGCATTAATCAAAAAGATAAAATCTACTGCTCTGGCTGACTCCTGATATAACAGTTTGTCTCACTCAGACTCCCGTTTCACAGTCTGTCCTAATCTGACTCCTGTGCTGGTCGTTGGACACAACGAATACTAAGGGCTTTGCCGCAATGGCTGGCAAGTGATGCCCATTTTGACTTCGGCGTTGATGGAATAACCTCCTGCCCTAAGGAGTACGATGGTGACGTTGGTGCCGAATGTGGTCGATTTCGGGCTCGGCCACTCGGTCTGCATGCTGTGGCAATTCTTTGGCGGTGGGTCTAACCGCATGCAAATCGATTTCCCGCGTCTCTATTTTTTCTAAATTAAACTAAAATACAAGATTATATTACGATACAAAAAGACGACGCGGGAATGTACGGATATCACAAAATTTAAAATGCGCTAAAAATTGAGCAAAAAAAAATGTGGCCAAAAATTTAAAATGTTTTTGCGGTTGCGTTTTGCACCGGTTTTGTCGAAAAGAGAATTTTAGTTGGCCAGCAGCACCGAAAATTTAAATAATATTTTTGGATTTTATAATTTTTTGATTTTTCTTCTGATTTTTTGTGATTTTATTAGTGTTTTTGGATTTTATATTTTATGAACTTAATAAAAATAAATGTGAAAAGATGATTTTTGGGCCGAAATTTGTGCGGCTATTTACTGCTGCTGCCGGCCGCCTCGGTAACCTCGTCGAGGTCTACCTCGATAGTATCCCCTCTGGCCTGGTTGGCCTCGGGTCTGACCTCCATCCTGGCCTTGATTACGGCCTTGTTGGCTTCCGCCGCGTCTACCAAGCGGCTCGTAATTCGGATTATGGAACTGGGCCTCTGGGTCTTGACCTTGGTATTGCCAGGTTCCTCAGCCTCTATAGGGTCGCTGAGAGCGCCCTCTGAAGCCTCCTCTGGCCTGACCTTGGTCATACCCCGGTCTAGCCCTGTACGGGGCCGGGTTTGAGAACATATCATCTCTCCCCTGCTGCCTTTGTGTTGGACCACTGCTAGTGGAGCTGCTGCGCTGAGGTTTTTGAGTCCGGAAAGTGGAGTTTAAAGATTTTGATGATATTGATTTTGATCAAGAAAGCAGACTTTTATAAGAAGTGCTAGCAGCCTCACTATACGACCTCTGGCTGGTTGCAGTAGACGATTGTTGTATCCTCAGTGGTTGTTTCTTAGCCGGAGGGAGTCTAGGCATCTTAAACTTAATTGGGCTCTTGGCAGCCTTTGCTGATATTTATCAGCTTGCAACCTGTCATTGCCTAGTGTCTTCCTCTTAACACCCATCTGGTTTAACCTCTGCGAGCTCATAAAGATGTACTGATTAAAGGCTGCAATGTAGACATCGTCTACGCGGTTTCTCTGGGCCTCAACGACTAGTTGTCTATTTGCAAACGAACATGCCTGGGCATACCACCTACCAATTGCTGTTGGCTTGATTGGTGCGAAATCCAACTGTAGGAATATCATTAGGGTCACGTATCTAATGGCCATAAAGACGTCTGAAGCGTCATAGTCCTAAAGCCACTTGGGGATGAGAACTAAAATAATCCATTCCCAAATTTCCTCAGGGACGCGTTCTCCCTCAAACATAAATCCGCCCTGCATTTTGAACTGTTGGCGGTAATTTTCATGGATTTCGGCCATGGCATCATTGACCATTCTATAAATGATTGGCCATTCCTGGCGATCAAAGGCGAAATAATTGGCGACTTCCGGATTTTCGAATGAGATCGGCCCAATAAGCCGCCTTTGTTCCCGTTGCCACTCTCAATAATCAATCAGAGTTTAAGCTAATTGACCAGGAGTGACAAACTGCTGTGGCTCGCTTTCGGGTCTGTTAACCACCACATACAGTTTGACCTTCTTGATCAACTTTTCCTCCGATTCAAGATCGGGCTTTACCAAAACGCTTACCGCAGGTTTACTACTTTTTGCGGTATTGCTGGTAGGCACGGATTTACTCTTGCCAGATGACATACTAACCTCTCTGCCGATTTTCGATACCGTTCGCGTCTGAGTGTACGAAGCAGTTGCAGTGGACGCTGTTGTCCTATCCGATTTTGTCTGGCCTCTGGAGGTCTCCGTTCACGTCTGACTCTTTGCAGTCTCCGTCCTCGTTTGACTATTCGTAGTCTCCGTTCTCGACTTTTGACTTGTCCAATATTCCGGGGTCGTGGTCTCCTCGGCCGTGTCATAGGCTTCATTTTCAGAACCGGTGGCGGCCACTCCTTGTTGCTGCTGACCTTGAGCTGCAAGTCTGCGTTGTCTGGCCTTACCTATCCTTACGCCTTACTTTTTCTCTGGCCAAGTGTCCGATAAATTTTTCCGACATACCTCCAGCTAACATCTGCCGAACTTTATTTGGGGAATAAACTCCAGGGATTCCTTCCTCAGCAATTTTTCCCCTCTTCATCAGCTCTGTTGCTGCAATAGCTGAATCTGAGCTGTCATCAGCTAATGCCTGCTCCTTCAGCTTTCTCTCAATTGCCCTTTGACGTAGGAATTCCTGCTGCGTCAGCCTTCTTTGTTCCTGTATTTTAGCCTGTAGGGCCTCATGCTTTGCTTGTTTTTCATGATTCTTAGGATCTTTAGCTTTCACTGGTATCTCCTGGGATGGCTCTTGCATCTTTTCCAGTCTGATGTCTATACCCGACATTTTAGTCACTGCTTCATCTATTTGAGTCTGGATCTTTTCCTCCTCAACAGCCTGTTTCTGAGTTTTGACCTCCATCGCATCCTTGTTTTCGGATGTCTGGCCCTCAGATTACAGAATTTCGCCTTCTTCCTCTTCATCAACATCCTCCTCTGAACTGGACTCGGAGTCTGAATTTCGTATCCTCGGCAAAAGCTGCTTTACTCTAGGTGGCAAAACAGATGGTGCCAGAGATACAGATTGCATAATATTGACGACTTCTGGCTCAGGCTCGGCCGGCTGCTGTATCTGAGCTACCTGAGTCAGCTGTGCCACCGCTGGTTGCGTTTGCGGTGGCACCAGGACTACTACTGCAGCTGCTTGCGTAGCAGTGGTGTCCAAAGCTGGTTGTGTTGCTTTGACCACTGGCGCTGGCGCTTGCGGCTGGGTCTTAACTTGTCCCGCCCCTCTGGCTTGCGCTGTTTGGGAAGTAGAGGGACGATTTAATGGTACCTTAGATACCAACTCATGGGCTGGGGTATAAGTTAGCATATACCCAGGCATCTCTGAAGCAATTGTCCTCTCCCGGAAGCTTTTGCTGACAAACTCCCATCTGAGCTCGAGTGGGTTGTGTGGTGCGTAGGTCATTAGATAATCAGTTGGGGATGCGTCTTCCGTCATTGGATACCGCAGTCCCGGTGTCAAAATCTCGAAGCCTACATAGTAAAAGGTTACATAATAGTAAGGGTTTACCTTTTGGCTTCGTCCTTCAATAGCGATTTGTCGTCGCGGATTTGCAATATTTCTTTGGCTTCTCGAAATCTTAGCGGGACCAATCCGAACCGATTCTGCCACGCGTATACCCCTTTCTTGGATGGAAAGCGGGGTTCTGACAGCAGTAGCATTGCTGCTAGCTCTAAATATTAAGCCAGGCGGTCGCCTGACTTCCAGGACATGCGCTTTATCCTTTCCTGTCCTTCTCTAGTATAACTATTTAAAAAGTTATAATTCAGCAGAGCGCTAGTTTCGTAATCACACTCGGCTCTTGAGTGGCATGAACTTACAGATGACCTCTAACTTCGCAAAGTTTCGCTTATCTAACATGCCTGATATTTTGGCCAAATTTATCGTATAAAAGTTGGTCTTATAGGCCTGTCTGTGACCTTCAATACCCACTGGGTAGTGGTTGTTCGCTGAAAACACTTCTTCAGGGCTTTCATCGGGCTTCCCGGCCTGTTGCCAGTCTAGCTCAGCATTTTCACATAACGTCAAAGAAATCTTACTGTTTAAATCCCAATAGGTTCCACCTGACTTGAGATTTTCCAGGATATCCTCTGCAATGTTAACCTAGTCTGGTATTTGAACGTCCTGGATTTCGTTGGGATCACTGTCTTCAGTGTGCCCATCGTCCTTCATCGGTTTATTATCTCTCGGGAGCAGTGGATAAAAACCACTTGGCAGTTGAACTCCCTGAGGACAGATGGGAATACACTCCATGGGTGCGGTATAATAACCGGTGTTATTTCCCTGCATTTGTACGGCCCAACGGTTGTACATTTCACATTTCATCACGTGATAGACCATGTTAGGCTGTACCTGATCGGTTTCCATCACTGGGGTGCCTAGCCCCATCTCTCTATTTACGTTGCCTGGAATCATTAAATACTGCTGGTAAAAGTGTAAGGCAACGGTATTGATCTGTTTGGGATCAACCTTGTCATGATGGAAAATCCGCATTTGCATTAGCAGCTGATCGGCCATGCCATAGTGAATCGCAGCAAACATGACCAATAAAGAGTAATATGTGTCTGGAGCAGCCTACCTAAGCTCTTCTGGCAATATACCTCTAAAGGCAAACCCATCACTGTTCGCCTTTAGTGAAAAGTCATATTGATAAGGGCCCACGTCTATCAAATAAAATTATGTGAACAGTCCCTTTAACTGAAAGGTTTCGGCACAAATACCTGTTTGAAAACATTTTTTCTCCAGGTTAACCCCTATCATGGTTAGGGCGAAACGGTCTAAATCAAAGTACCGACCTTTAGTCTTCCTAAGATGTTCCCTTAAGGGCACAGTTTTATCCCTGTCCTTATTTTCTCGCCCTGCACCACATACGTTATAAATACTCATAACATCCTCCAATACTGAATATCCAGCGAACAGCATGTCGGAAATCAGAAAATCGTGGAGGCTTGTCCATTCTCTGAGTATCATGATCGTGGTATCGATAACGTATGTTTGACTGTTGGTTAGCGCGAAGCTCACATATCGGGCAAATTGTTTTTCCATCGGATTGTCGACCTCTCTCGGTTTGAACAAGGTGGCGACTTTATCCTGATGGACTTTTTCGATGTCAAATCCACAAACTGGCTGTCCTCTGAAGATTGAAACTTCTTGGATGAAGTGGAGTACCTGGCTGACTTTCCCGATGCCTACCATTCTAGGTTCCTTGGGATTAGCCGGCCAGTATCCAAATGTGGCCTTGAACCACTGGTCCAGTTCGTGGATTCGCACAACCCTCTTGACGTTGTAATTGAAACATTATAAGATACTATTAATTTTAGTGGTTATTCCCCTTTTTTCAGCGTATTTTTGGGTCTATACTACACCAGCACCACAACACCAAGCGGGTTAAGTTTCGCAGAAAATAAATTTAGTGCAGGGTTGTTAGGTGAGCCACTGATATACAAACATTGAGCTGGTAGGCAACTAACACCTTACCAAATCTTACCCTTGCTACCTCTATATGTTGGGGAGGGTAGACCTGATCTGATTGTCCACCACTTGATCCCACACCAATCTCTGACCAGCTGCTTGAGCGACCAACTACGCTCCATTTATGGCGCTGAATTTACAATTTTTATAGCGCTCAAGATTGATAATTTTTAATGATTTAGATATCGAAAAAGTGATATAATTTGATTTGATTCAAAAATAATTAATTTTTGATAAATTTTTGATGATAAAACTTTAAAACGGGCTGAACCCAAGGTTCTAGGTTTCCCTTGAATTGTATAGCTCTCGGTGGTATCAGGTATATTTCCAAATTGAAAATTCCCTGCTTGGCTTCGAGCTTCCGCTTCTCAGTACTCCCATTTTTCGTTCCCTCTAAGTTCTAACCTCGTCTGCCCTTTGGGGCGCCGAGTTGGTCTTCCAGTGACTTCTGGGCATTACCTGCGTTTTCCAAAAATGTTTGATAAAAATAAGTTCGAAACTTACCATCAATAAAGAAAAATGGGTTGTCTTGGCGGTGCTGGGCCCTGCCAAATTCAAAGTGGCGCTCTGTGTGCGACCACTCTCGTGTCCGAGCTTGTTGGCGGTTCCGCGCGCCCTTTCCCATTTCTTTTCGTTTCGAAATGTTTTTCTTTTTCGAATAAATTTGTAAATTTTAAAAATTTTAAATGCTGAAAAAGTTTAATCTAGCAGTTCTGCTAATTTCCTTTTTATCGGGATTCGGGGAATATTTTACTTCTTCCTTCCAATGGAAGTTTAGAATTCAGATAAGCGGGATAGCTATTAACTGATTTTAGAAAAATGAAAAAAAATTTGAAAATTTGATTTTTTGGAAAAATGCCAAAATAATTTGGGTTGTCACTTTGGTGTAAAATTCCGAGGAATTTTTCCCAAAGTCTGATATAAATATGAAAAAATTTACAAAATAATCAGGAATTATATAAATGCAATAAATATTACAAAATAATACAAAATGTTTGTTAAAATAAGTACCTGTTAAAATACGTACATAAATAAAATAAAAAATCAGCACGAGATCATGCATAGATTCCCCTTGAGCAAATTTCCAAATGATTTCATTTGGTTTGGCCCACCAGTCGTAACTGTTTGTGCCATATTGGAAATTGACATATTTTCGTCACGTGGCGCGTCCTGATTGGCTCGCGCTATTCGTGGCAAGACCCTAGTGGTCTCGTAACAAAAATGTTTCAACCTGCTGATTGAAACAGTTTGGTGATGTAGCGGGTTGTCACAATGCACAATGGTGACAACGTTCTCTGCTTCTCGCAATATGTCCGTAACTATGAACGGACCAGACCAGGGTTTTCCTAATTTTTTCTGCTTGTCTACTTTGAGCAGAACCCAATCATTTTTCTTGAACCCATTCTGTTTTAACTTTTTATCAAAGTATTTCTTCGATTTTTCGGCAGCACTCTGGATATTTTTGGCAATATCCTTGTATAAGTTGACTAAATGATTGGTCAACACAAATTTGTATGCCTCTGCATTGCTGTCAGGCATTACAATATCGTATGCTTTCGTTAAGTTTAACCCCAAGGTTGCCTCGTGACCTCTAAGCAATGAAAATGGGGATTGCCCTGTGGCTGCATGTGGTGTGGCATTGTAAGCAAACACCACGGCTCTCAAGTATCTCCGCCAATTATCTTTTTCCTCTATGGCCACCTTTCTGAGCTGTTTGATGAGTGTCTGATTGAACTTTTCTACCATACCATTTCCCTGTGGGTGGTAGGCTGTCGTATAAATTTTTTGACACTCTAGTAACTTGCAGATCTCTTTCATCAGATCTGAGGTTAAACAACCTCCTCTATTGCTGAGTAGTCTCTGTGGAGTCCTGTGTCTAAATACAATAGATTGTAGAAAAGTATCTACAACGGTGCTAGCTGACTGATCCGGGATCAGCTCAGCTTCAACTCACTTTGTAAAATAGTCCTGAAAGACTATGACATACGGTCTCTTCTCACTAAGTGAAGAAATACCCACGATATCGACTGATACTATGTCAAAAGGACCTTGTGGAATAATTGGTATCAGTGGAGGAATTTCTGTGTTTCTCTGATTAGCCATTTGACAAACTGGACAAAATTTTATCCAGTGCCTGACATCCTTTTCAATTCCAGGCCACCAGAACCATTTTTTAATCATAGCAAGGGTCCTTTTGAACCCCTGATGAGTCATCATTACGGCACTGTGGTACTGGTGCAAAGTATTGTCCCTAAGGCAGGATGGGACGACCACTTGATCGTCCGATCCCTGTCCGGCTTCGTGGTATAACACTTCATTCTGCATATAAAATCCACTGTGATACTTGGTTGTCCCATTTGGACCCAATCTATCAAAGCATGGTCATAATACCTCATCTTTTCTCTGCAAGAGGGCCATGAGATCATCTCTAATTAGCCCTTTTGGCAACTTATTTTCATTGGGATCTGCCAAAGTAAACTCTGGTTCTTTTTCTGGGTATAACCAGGTAACTCTTTTTTCCTTACTTTTTTCCTGGTTTCCCCTACTTACCGTTTCTTTACCCTGATTGCCATCAGGCTGGATCTGAGCCTGATCACTCTTCTCCGCTTCTTTCGCCATGCTCCTCATCGTTATGGCATTTACCGAGTCTGCAGGCGAGCTTGATTCTGGATCACCCTCAGAATCATCTGGATATATCTGGGTGAATCTTGGACTCATATCAGTCCTCTGATTTTTGTTACCTTTAGGCTCCGGATATAACAGAGTACAGTCTTCAGGATTCCGATCTGTCAGAATTCTGAATCTCTTTACCAAATTGAGATGTTTTTCTCAAATAGCTGTGCCTCAAGATCTTTCAAATTTCGAGACTCTCGTTTATCCTCTGAGAACATATGTTCCCATTTTGGTGGTATCTTTTCCGCTTGATCGTCTGGTTCATCCATCCTGGACAAAAAGTCTGCCATGGCATTTTGTTTTCCAGGCACATACTCTAGCTTATGATTGAACTGAGAGATGAATGAGTACCATCTCTTCAATTTACCATTGGTCATGGCATTGACCTTCATAGACAACAAAGGTTTGTGATCAGTTCTGATGATCACTCTATGACCTACTAGATAGTGCTTGTATAACTTTAAGCCATTCACTATTGCCAAGCACTCCCTTTCGGTGGCTGACCACTTCTTTTTGTCCGCTTTCGAAATTCTGCTATAATAAGCAATTACCCAGTGGTCGAACTTGGTCTCCTGGTAGAGAACTGCTCCTAGTGCCGTTCCACTAGCATCTGTCTGAAGGACAAAGTCCGCAGACCCGTCCAAAACCAGATACCATAGAAAAGGCACTTACAATAGTGCTTCTTTTAGGCTCCTAAATGCCTGATGGTGAACCTCCGTAATTTCCCAAACACAGTTCTTCCCAGTTAATTTATACAATGGTTCAGCATGTTTAGCTAACCTTGGTATGAACTTCTTACATCACTGCAACATTCCTAAGAACCTTTGCAATTTTCTTTTAGACTCAGGGAATAGGAAACCATTAATGGCTTTGACCTTTTTCGGATCTGGGGAAACTCCATCCGAATTTAAGATATGTCCTAAAAAATGAACTCTCTGAGGCAGGAATTCACACTTCTCCGGCTTCAAGGTCAAATGAGCCTTTCTTAGAGCTTGCAGGACTAGCTCTAGATTAACTAGGTGTTCCTCAAACGTATTTGAGAACACAATAATATCGTCTATATAAACTAGACAGATTTTCCACACATATGGATGCAAAACTCTTTCCATCATACGCTGGAACTCTGCTGGCGCATTCTTTAGGCCAAAGGGCATGACTTTGAATTGATAAAGCCCTTCTTGGCATATGAAAGCAGTTTTTTCTTAGCTTTCCTCATCCATTGGCACTTGCCAATACCCTGATTTGAGATCTAAGGTGGTATAAAACTTGACTTTACCTAAGCAGTCTAGATAGTCATCCATTCTAGGAATGGGATACTTATCATAGTTGGTAACATCATTTATACCCCTAAAGTCCACTACTGGTCGCTTGGTACCATCCTTTTTACCTACAAGGAATAACGGAGCTGCCCAAGGCGACTTTGATGGCTCAATTACACCCTTTTTGAGCATATCTTGGACATGCTCACGAACATGTGGCCGTAAATAAATAGCAGTCCTGTGGTACCTTTTTGCCACAGGGGCTGCATCGCCTGTATTTATTTTACAGGTCAAATAGGGTGTAGTAATTGGAGGATCATTGGGCAAGCTGAACACATCTCTATATTTTGCGAGACATCGTAGAGCTTGTTCCAATTGCTCTGATGATATGTTGGATTTAGCCAGCATATTGTACAAAGCTTCCTTGAATTCTTTCTCATCTGATTGAGGAGACTCAGGTCTAGCTTGAACTGCACAAGTTTGCAGCTTCTCCAAATCCTCAACTATCTTCCCCTTAAGTTGATCTTGGTTATCAGTATCACACAACACTGAATTAGTATGGCCAATTATTTGATTTCTTTCCGAATGGCATCCTGATCCTGTGTTGTTGGATACCATAACAACAAAATCATCTTTTTTACCATCTACTATGGTACTATCTATGTGGAACCTTTCTTCATCCTCCTCAGACTCTATTATGATTCCATTTAGGCGATTTTCGCCTACCTTATCCCAAAGTTTTGCTCTCAGAAGTATATAAGTACCACTAGGTACGTATATGGGATTCACACTCACCACTGGCACTGAAACCTTTAGCAGACAAATCTTTGGCTGATATTGGTTGGCGGTGCTCATCATGGATTCTGTGGGGCTCGTGGTCATGACCTCTCCACAATTCGATTGGGGCTGATCTGGCGTCATGTATATCCGCTGTTGACGGTGGTTGAGCATCATCTTCCTATTCCTGAAATCTATTATGGCTCCTACCTGAAGATGAGCCAAAAAGTCTGTACCTACAATTATATTTTCACCTGCTTCAGGTATAACAATTGCTTTAACAGGAAACTGTCCACACAATGTATCCATCCTAAATTGGATATACCCATGGGCTTGGACTGTCTTACCGTTGGCTACAGTAAAATTTAATATCCTCGGATATTCAGTGTAATCTGGGCCCAAAGTTTCTTTCAGAAACTTAGCCGACATGACAGTGCACTGAGATCCTGTGTCCATTAAAGCCAGTGTCTTACGACCTCCTATAACAACCTCAATTTGGAATGAGGCTGTTGGGGGGTACGTATCCAGCAAATGTTGTTTCTGAGGGCTAGCTGGTGTGCCCCTCTTTACTACTTGTACCCATGGTACTACCATTTGTGGCGCAATTGCGTTCATTTGAACGATGCTACCTAATACAACATTTGGGCAGTTCACTCTCTGATATACTTCACCTGAAGGACTCATTTGTGATTGCCTTGCAACCATTACACTCGAATAGTCCTTTTGGGGTGGCTGATTTGTGAATTGACCCTGTTGATGAGTCTGAGTTGGACCTATAATAGCCTGAGGTGGCTGAGGTTGCTGTATTGCAGCCTGGTGTTGGTATTGCTGCATCTGTTGGAACTGCTTCTGCAGCTCCTTTTGCTTCTTGAATTCCAGAAATTCATTATAGTCGGAATTCTGTAAATAACTCTTACGGCTATCCTGATAACCTGAATAGCCTATGTTATATGCACCACTACCTCTACTATTAGAGTTGGCATTAGGGTAACCTCCTCTACCTCTATAGTTACCTCTAGCAAAATTGTTGAAGCCTCCCCTGTTGAAGCTAGGGAAGCTGGCTCTGCCTCTGCTCCTGCGCTCGGACAAAACTCTCAATGTCCTGCAGTCTGCAGTATTATGTGTTATGTTCTTGTGGAACTCACACCATGGCTTTGTCGGATCTCGGGAAACTTGACCTCCCTGGCTGGTGCCGGGTATGGCCACATCAGACCGATTTTCCATTTGCCTATTATCAACCTTTTGCTGAAGCTGATCGAATCTTTGGACCAGTTGTACCATCTCTTTAGAAATTTTTAATAGAAGGGATTCTTTCTTACCTTTTTCGGTCTGAGCCCTAGGGGCTTCCGGAACTGGAATCTCTTCTATTTCAGGAGAATCACTCCTTGACTTTTGGGTTTGGGCCTCTACCTGATTACCTACAGTTTGATATGGTTGCCGAAACCTTTGTCTCTGGCCTTGTTGATATCCTTCCGACTGATTCCTAGCAACTACGGCAATTTCAGGATCATACCCACTAGGCATACCTACTTCATTAATAACAATAGGATCCTGTTGTGTACCCTTGGGTCTGTATCTTTGAAAGGCATTCCTATATCTACATTCAATGTCATGAACCTCTACTGCTAGATCATACCAGGTTCTAAAGGTATGTTCGGAATTCTTTAGTTCAGACTGGAACGTGGGGTCACTCTTATATATAAAGGTGTCCATGATCAGTCTCTGTTTTGACTGATAATCTAAATCACCCTTTACTAGTTCCACTAATATGCTGACCCTTTTCAGAAACTCTAAGGCCTGTTCATTGGGTCTTTGTTGGATCTCAAATAATTCCCTGGTTAACATTTCCAGGTTACATTCAGGTGCAAAGACATTCATGATGGCTCTCCTGGCTTCCCTATAGGTTATGTTGTCTCCTGCAACAGCCTTCGGTCTACCTTTAGAAAGCCTCAGCAGTGCTTCATACTTAGCTGATTCGGGTGTATCCCTACGGAATTCCCCTTCAAGTGCTGTTAAGAAGCTAAGCACCTGCTGATTTACCATACCCTCATCTAAAAGTTTGGGTAGCACACCTTTAAAGATATTCCTAACTACAATCTCTTGTGCCAAATTATTTGATGGCACTTCCCTCTGATCATAAGCTGCTGTCAATACTGGATCAAGATCAGAGTTGAGGGATTGCAGCATAATTCGATTTGGATCTCATTGAGGTGGTACACCTGCTTGATTTGATGGGATATTGTCTCTGTCAAACCTGTAGTCCCTATATGGGAAACATGCCAATTGATCTGGTCTAAGGGTATTTGGATCACCTATGTTTCCTCTACCATCATAGACCACTCTTGTTAAAGTTGGATGCTGCGAAGCTATCTGATTTTGATTCCTGAAGTCTGCCGATTGCTCAGCTCCTTTGAATCGAAGATCTCTAGCTGGACCTCTCCAACTTTTGGGCTCGAAGTTAAGCCTTTGCCCTTCATCAAATTCAGGCCTATTACTAGGCCCTGCGCCTGCATTCATTTCTGCAGTGAGACGGTTGTCTCTTTCTGCACCCCTAACACATGGTCTAACCTGTCTATCCGGCTCCTGTTGACGCCTGTCGGCTTCCCTTTTATTGTCCTCGGTGGCGGCATTCGCGATGATGTCGAACAAAGCTTCGACGGTCCCTTTTAATTCACCTAGCTGGGTTGCCAACTCTTGATTGGACATTTCGGGAGCTCTTTCCTGCAATTGGAATCGCTCTTGCTCCTGGGGAATCCTCTCTAATCATTGGTCGATTTGGGGGTCCCTTTCTTCCAAATTTGGTCGAATTTCGGGCGTAACGACGTCCCTTTTTGGTCCTGCTAATTCGACCTTTGGCGGCGGTGACCTTTTAAAATTTCGCTGTGGCGGTCCATCAGCATCTGGGTTCCATTTCGCCGGACCTGCCTCCTGGTGATCAATGGCAATTGCTGGTGTGCGGTCAATTGGTACACCTGCGTCTTGAGGCCTAAAATGCATTGCATTTTGCTGCAATGGTTGAACCCTCGCGGGAGTTTGATCTGGGATCACTGGGTCCGGAGCAGCATGCCGTTGCTGATCTCCGTCTCCCAAATTGACAAGATTCCCAGCACTCGCCACTCTGGGTGGTGATCTATGTAAAGTATTACCTCTCGGTATCCTTTCATTAGGCATTTTAAAACCTGCTAACTTTCTGTAGAAACCTTGAGGATTTTCTTTTCTCCTAGTCTGACTACGAAGTTCTGTGGTAAGGAGTTAAAAGCCACCACTTGTTGTGCAGGTCTTTCCTTAAGAGGCGTAAGAAAAGATGTATGGTTCTGGTCTGAACTGACCTGTTAGAACTGATCCCTTGGCTAAGCCTCGGTGATAGTGCAACAGTCGGGTTCCCCAGACCTACAACAACAAAGATACTTTAACCTCAAATGCCGGGCCTCACCAAGGAGCTCCGCAGTCTCCTAGCTGAGACAAGGAATCCCCTCAGGGATAAACTTACCTGGGTATAACCCGTAAGGGGTTTTCCAAAGCTTACCTGGTGCAAGCTGGTGCCTGGGCCTCTGGCCCTCCACCTTCGTCAATTCGAGTAATCTAAATAAATAAACAAATGTATTAAACAATAAATCTGATGAAATATGTAAAAGAATGTGGATAAACCACAGTGAATAATATGTAAAAACAAGACGAAATGCTGGGAAGTTTTAATGGACGCCAGCAAAAATTATATCAAGAATAATATAAAAAGACGATAATAGTGAACGAATGATTTCACTATATCTTTTTGGTCTTTCTTTGGTGCTCCATTTCTATGCAAATTTCTGTGCCACTGGTCGTCCATTTTTGTCGATTTGCATGTTGATTTCCCCATGCGAATTGCCATCAACAGGGTGTCCAACACCTAGGCCTTTGTCTAGACAACCCTGGGCTATAACATCCTGCTTTGCCCATAAAATTTTTAGATTAACTAAGTATTCCAATTTAGGTTGCTTACCATCAACTAAAAAGTACTGATTATCTTGTCCCACCTGTGGCTGACCCTAGGCCATGTGGGTGTCCATGACCAGGTATTGTTTTGTGCAGCCTCCATTGGGGTGCCACGAATTTCTACTGCTTCCTTTCCAAACTCTTGGAGTTTGAATAATTTTTTGATAAATTTTTTCAAGAGCTGAAAAATCGACAAAGTTTCTGCTTTCACTACTTTTTGTCTCTTTTCACTCTAGACCTCTGCAGTTTTCCAATTCTTCCAATATTCACTGAATTGGTGGCAACAATTAACTAATTCCTCCAAAAAAATTAATCGGACTCGGGGGAATTTAAGAATTTGGGCCGCCAAAAAATTTAAAAAATTTAAGACTTTTGCGGTGAGTGGTTTTTTACCAAAAATTTTGAGAATATTTTAGATTTATGCGAGGGAAAATTAAAAATGTACGATAAATATGTGATAAATACATGAACAAATACAATTAAATTCAATTTGTACCTAATTACAAAATTCGGGATGAAAAAATATGGGGGGGGGGGTAATCACACACGCACACATACATAGAAAATCGCGCTATGCGCCACGGCAGTCTGTAATTACTGATTTTTGAAACTACAGTAAACTGAGCATCATTCCATGACACATCGTTAGACTGCAGCCATCTGCCAGTCTCGTAGCCAAAGTGCTTTAACCTGCTCATGGATACCACCTGCTTTTTTAGCGGCTCTCTCCAGTGCACGATTTCAAGCACGTTCTCTGATAATCTCCTATTATCAGTAACAACAAATGGTCCTTGCCACGGCAGACCCATTTTTTCTGATAATCGACTTTCAGCAAAACCCAATCATTGATGGAATAATCATGGGCTTTTGCTTCAGGGTCAAAAAACTTCTTACTGTTCTCCGCAGCTTTCTTGATGTTTTGAGAAATGGTCTCATAAGTTTCTACTAGACTTTCGGTTATTATATGCTTTTAAGCCTCATAGTTGATTGGCAGAACTACGTTTCTTGCAACACCAATATTAATGCCAAAATTAGCCTCATGACCTCTCAACAAAGCAAATGGGGAACATCTTGTTGAGGTGTGAGGTGTGGCATTGTAAGCAAAAACGACAGATTGCAAATATCTGTCCCACTTGTCCAAATCCTCTATAGCAACCTTTCGCAACTGCTTGATCAAGGTTTGGTTAAACCTTTCAATCATTCCATTTCCTTGTGGATAGTAGGCAGTTGTGAAAATCTTCTGACATTCCAACAATTTACAAACTGACATCATCAGATTAGCTGTAAAGCATGAACCATTATCACTCAACAGTTTCACCGGGGTTCAATGCCTGAACACAATATTTCATAGAAAACTGTCCACAATGGTTACAGCAGATTGATCCAGAATCATTTCTGCTTCCACCCATTTTGTAAAGTAATCTTGAAATACTATCACATACCGTCTCTTTTCACTCATGGGAGAATTTCCTTTGATATCTACAGAGACTATGTCAAACGGTCCTCTAGGAATAATTGGATTTAATGGTGGTATCTTAACCTTTCCTGGAGTTGCAATTTGACATATCGGACAAAAGCTGATCCAGCTCCGAGCATCTTTTTGGATGCTCGGCCACCAGAACCCCTTTTTAATAATAGCAAGGGTTCTCTTAAACCCTTGATGGGTCATCATCACTGCACCATGATACTGAAGTAGGACAGCCTTTTTGAGAACAGAGGGCACAACCACTTGATCCTCTGCCTCACTAAAAGTCTCTCTATATAGTATCCCTTGATCGATATAAAAGTTACTTTGTCACTTAGTGCTGCTGTTAGCACCTAGTTTCTCAAAGATTGCCTTTAAATCTTTATCCTTTTCTCGCAACTGTGCCATCAAGGCGTTTGAGATAAGCCCTTTCGGTCTACCATCTTCAATTTGAGGGGCTTCTTCAAACTCCTTGTCCATCCCTTCAAAAACTTTTTTTACCTCTTCTTTAGGTTTTGCTTGCCCAGGAGGATGTCCTTTTTCCTCCTGTTGCAAGTTTTTTACCATTTGCCCAGTGACTACCGCCTCAATTTCATATTTCTCAGGTGTTCGATAATTATCAAATTCTGGAGAAATATCAAGTCGAGTCTCATCACTAGCATCATACATTGAAGCCACTGAAGCTGTGGCCATCTTCAAAAAAGTGAAGACTCATACAGTCTCATCCACTTCATCTCCTCTGAGTTTCGGAAGTGTATTCACTAAAACTTTTGTTGGGGATGCACTTACGGTAGCAGGCATCTCATCCATGCAAATTGTGAAAATGGCGAGAAGGTGTCATTACGTGGGCATGACTGCCTTTATAAGGCAATATGTGATACGTGATGATCATTCTTATAAATTTATGTGTATTGTGTGAGCGGCCCGACCCACATTTTTTGTTATTGTTCTGTTACACCAATAAAGTGAGACGGCTGCTTGTTGTTTATTTATCCATTGTTTGGTGGCAATCGAGATTTATATTGGGCCCTATATACTTTTCTGCAGCAGTGTCTCACATCCCCGACTTTTACGAGAACTATTGGGTAAGGATCTCTAAAGTATTCTGGTAGTTTTTCAGGTGCAAGCTGTTGGATTCCTGTTGCTGTATAGCAACTGAAGGTTGTGTTAGATCTGCTAAAGAACTGTTGCACTTTATCAGCCTTTACCAATAGGAAGCTCATTTGAGTGACCTACGGTAGCTAGTTTGGTGCAAGCCAATAAACTCTTTACTCATATTGCTGACCTCCTCGGACTTCAGTAAAGAGATCTAACATAACACTTTATGGTTTTGGTTAATGACTTCGTCTTCAGCAAGAGACTTCACTTCTCCTTTCTGAAAGATAAGCTCCAATTATGGTGGCAACTTTTCTTTCTGTTCATCTGGCTCCTCCTTCCTGGAGAGAAAATCAGCCATGGCATTTTGTTTGCCAGGCACATACTCCAATTTGTGATTAAACTGGCAAATGAATGCGTACCACCCCTTGAGTTTGTCGTTAGTCTGTGTGTTGACCCCCATAAATAATAAAGGTTTGGGGTCAGATTGGATTGTGACCTTTTGACCCAAAAGATAATGATTATAAATTTTTAGGCTGTATACCACAGCTGAGCATTCCCTTTCAGTGGCACACCATTTCCTTCCTTCTGCCCACAATATCGGACTATTGTAGGCTATTACCCAATGTTCTTGGAACCTGGAAATTATGTTTCTTTCCAGGTTCCAGTCTCTTGACATAACACTGTGTAAGGTTTGTCAATGTTTGGGTCTATGGAGATTACAGGTTACTGTAGCTGAATAACCTGCAGATCGGACTGTTTACTGAAATGTTCTTAATTTATTCTTTCTTCTTTAGAATCGCCAACGAAAAGCGAAGACGTCAAGGGGCAAACGACAGTGACAACGATCAAGAAAAACGCCAAGGTAAGTTGAAAAGGAAAATCATAGTCTCGCAACGAAATTATGTTTCTTTCCAGGTTCCAAAGGACGCAAAGCCGGACGGAAAAGACGACGTTTTACCGACGACCCTACGACGAAATTGGGAGCAGGGAAGAAAAGCAGGTAAGCTAGATTTATTAGAAAATTGGTGAAGTAATTTTAACATACAAAACAAGCATATTTATATAAATATTAAGACATAAAAAAAAGCATAAAAACTAGGCATTGACGTCATAAAATAACATAATATTATATCATAATCTAGGTAGGCGTAATCATAAAAAGAGTTGCATGACGTAAAACGAAGATTCTTGATGTAATGGCTACAGTAGGATCGGATAACGTAGGTTTGCCTGTTGTGTGTGCGAATGGGGAAGAGTCGTTGTTTACTGTAGGTTTCTTAATTATCCATCAATTTGTAGCGCCCTCACAACTGCTCTTAATGCAATTCCGCTGGCATCCGTTCGAAGGATGAATGGGGCAGATCCATCTAGAATTGGATATCGCAAGAAAGGCACTGAGGTCATGCTACTTTGAGATTCTCAAAAGTTTGGTAATGTAACTCTGTCACATTCTACGTTCCCTTCTTGCCTGTTAATTTGGACAAAGGTTCAGCTAGTGCTGCTAAGACCAGTATAAATTTCTTAAACCATTGTAGCATACCTAGGAATTCTTGCATTTTCTTAACAGAATACTGGAATGGAAATTCAGTTATTGCTTTGACCTTCTTAGGATCAGGAGAAATTCCATTTGCATCCAATATGTGTCCTAAAAAGTGCACTTTCTGGGAAAGAAATTCACATTTCTCAGGCTTAAGAGCCAACTTCGCCCTCCTCAAGACTTCCAGCACCAATGTCAAATTCTATAAGTGTTCCTCGAATGTATTTGAGAAGATGATGATATTTATGTACACTAAGCAAATTTTCCATACCAAATCCCCAAGGGTTCTCTCCATCATCCTTTGGAATTCAGCCCATGCATTCTTCAATCCAAATGGCATCACTTGAAGCTGAAACAAGCCTTCCTGGCATATAAAAGCTGTTTTTTCTTTGCTTTCCTCCTCCATCACAACCTGCGAATATTCCGACTTCAAATCTAGAGTCATATAAAACTTAGCTCTTCCAAGGCAATCTAAATAATCATCCATTCTCGGGATGGGATATTTATCATCCTTGGTCACTTTGTTTATACCTCTAAAATCAACTACTGGTCTCGTAGTTCCATCTTTCTTTCCAACCAGGAACAGAGGTGCAGCCCATGGTGACTTTGAGGGCTTGATCACTCCCTGATCCAACATCTCCTTTATATGTCACCTCACTCCAGGCCGACTATTAATAGAAGCTCTGTAATATCTCTTTGCTACAGGTCTCGCATCTCCTGTATCTATCTTGCATGTCAGAGCTGGGGTTGTAGTAGCCGGATCACCAGGCAAGCTAAAGACATCTCTGCACTTCAACAAAGACTCTATAGCTTCCGTCTTCTGCTCTTCTGATATTTTCCCCTTAGATATCATCTTGCATAGTGAAGTATAGAACTCTACAGAACCAGATTTTGATAATGCAGGCATTCTTTCCTTAACCATGCAGGTCTGATATTCCTTTTCCTCCTTTATCTTTTTCATTTCCTTCACCTTTTTATAAGTATCATCATCTTCAATTAACATAGATTCTGTATAGCCAATAATTTGATCTCTCTCAAAGGGACAACCAGAACCCGTGGTATTGGAGATTAGTACTACAAACTCCTCTTGTGATCCGTCTACAACCACTTTCTCTATTCTGAACTTCCTTTCAGAATCTTTCGATTCGACAATAATTCTGTTACGTGGCATCTCTATGTTGATCCCAAAGTTTTGCCTTCATTAAAACATCTGTTCCATATGGAATGTAGGTTTTCCCACATGCAACAATTGCAACAGTTGTCTTTAGCAGACAAACTTTTGGATAAACAATTTGATTTATGCAATCAGTCGACGCCACACTGATTTTAGTCACTTCTTCCATTACCGTTTGCACAGTAGTTACAGAAGGAACTTGAACTACGTCAATCTTTTTCTCAATGCCTTGCATCGTCATGGCATTTCTTTTTAAATCAATCACCACACCTAAATCTGGGTGCACTAAAAAATCTGTGCCCAAGATCAGGTCCTCACCTGCATCTGGCAGCACACAACAACATTGACTGGAAAATGTCCAAATTCAGTCTTCATACAAAATGGTACATACCCGTAGGCATGCACAATTTTTCCATCAGCTACAGTCACTTTAAGAATACGAGGGTACACTGTATAATCAACGTCTAATGCCTTTTTCAAGAGCTTAGAAGACATGACCGTACACTGAACTCTTGTATCAATTAAAGCTCTGGTAGCCCTTTCTTTAATAACTACATTTATGTAGAACGGAACTGTTTTTGGATAATTTTCCAACAACCTTTTTTCTATGTTCGTTACTTTTCTTCCATACTTCACATGAGCCAAATCTCTTTCCTTTACTTTCTCTAGAGGTGTCACCTTATCCAGGTGAATAATACTTCAGAGAACCAAACTTGAAGATTTGTTTCTACTCTGATCGCTTTCATCATCCACATCCGTACGGCTTGTCACCATTACGTTATGCGAACTAGGTTGCGACTGGTTTGAAACAAATGATCCAGATTGATCCTGGACGGTACTAGCCTGAATAGCCGGTTGACTAGTTGATGCAGGTAGCATCAACTGAGGCTGCTTCTGCAACTGGATGCCTTGTTCCCTAAGTCTGCAGAATTCCCTGTATCTCTCAAATTCTGGGTCATACCCGTACATTTGATCTTCTTTGGGGAATCCTACATAATAGGCACCTTTCCTCTTCCTCTAAATCCAAATTGAGGTCCACCTCTACCTCTAAAACTTCCTCTAAATGAAGCATTTCTATCACCACCATAATACTGATTAGGCATGCCACGGTTAAATCCACCGCGTTGCTGTTGCTGACGCTGATATGCTAATGTTTTACACTCCTCTGTAGCATGAGTATTATTCTTATGATAAATGCAGTAGGGTCTCTGCTGCTTCAACTGCTTCTGCTCTTCAGCAGACGCAGTCTTCACAGTAGTCAACTCCTTTAAAGCTTCATTCTGAGTAACCTGTAATTTATCCACCTTTTGAACCAATTGTAGCCATTCCTTTGAGAGAATAGCTAAAAAAGACTCCTTGGCCTGCTCCTCGTTAGACTTTTTGACATCACGAGGCGACGGGCCAGGTTGCATCTCTTCAGCATTCTCCTCACCTCTCTCCTCTTCCACTGCCTTTTGCAACTGATTTTATGGTCTTGACTTCATCTGGTTATACTTTTAGTACTTCCATACGGAGCATTCCCTACAAAAGCAATTTCCGGGCACTTCTCCTCCATAGCTACAACTTGATTCACCACAATCAGTTTATCCTTGGCTCCAAAAGTAGTAAATACATTCTTGTACTTCTTATCAATCTGAGTTACGGCGTATGCAAGGTCTTGCCAAGTTTTCATCAATGGCAATACATCCTGCAACTCCATCTGATATAATGGACTACTTATATAAATGAAGGCATTAATAATATTCTCTTGCCTTACTTGATCACTCTGATCTGCATAGACCAGATCCACATGATTCTAACTCTAAGGCTGACTCGCCTTCCTCCTGTTTCATATTGAATAGCTCTCTCTTGAGCATGGTCAAATCATAAGTCGGCCTAAGATACTTTAAAATGTTTCTCCGCGCTTCTGTATAACTTGAGGATGTTCTCACTATCCTCCTTGCCGTATTCTGAGACAACCTTCTCAAACACTCCTTCTTTACCTTATCCGCAGTATTCTCCAGAAATTCACTTTCCAGATCAGTAAAAAATTTCAACGCCTCCATCGGCTTTATACTATCATGTAAAGGTCTATATTTCAAGGCCTTTACCACATCTCTCACATAAACTTCTACACTTGAGCTAGAGTTCCACGTAGATGAACTGCTATTATCACTATCTGAGTAATGTCTACTCCTAGCTCTTGATCTGTGAGACCTCTTTCGACTCTTTGACTTTCTCTTTCTTCTCCTCTCAGGGCTAAAGTCAGCTCTATTTGCGGTATCTCTCCAAGGAGTAGGACGAGAAAACCTATCCTCTCCCTGGGACGATTCGTCGCAAATAGTCACCTTCCTTTCCCTTGACCTCCTATTCTCTGAGTAACCGTAGGCATTCGATTGTGCTTGTTCAGCATTCCTCGAACTCTGCGGCTCCTCAGTCCAAGCTCTATCTCTGGCCAAATATTTGTCTCTATCCTCTTGAGACCTGACATAAACTTCCAAATGAACCTCTCTCTTAGGTTCACTAATTCTCTCAACTCTATTCTCAAGGTAAGAAGACTCACCTATCTTCCTCCGTTGATCATCCTCCGTTTCCTTTTCCTTGATCTGCACGCTTTCGATTACTTTGATCAATAACTCGACCTTCTTCTCCAGCGCGTTAATTCGTACGTCTTTGGGATCGACTCGATCCCTCTGCTCCTCTCGCCGAATAAAATTCGCCATTTCGGGGTCGTATCGCCTCAAATATTTATCGTCGTATAAATCAGCTGGCGCGTCCTCATAATATTTGTCGGAGTTCATGTCCACCATGTTTGACCTCCACGCCGGTTTCGACTTCCGTCTAATCTCCTCCAGCGTCTCGGCCATCGGATGGACCAACTTCGGGGGTGACATCGGTCTCTCTCTCTCAAAGGTCTGCTGACCTTTGACACTACCACTTACAGTAGTTTCGATCTTGACTTGCCTAGCCATCTCAAAACCACTTCTCCTCAACTCTTCTTCCATTCTTGCCACTTCGGCATTTCTACTCTCTCTCCTTCCTTCAGTCTCAGGCGCCTGTGCTTGAATCTGTTCTACCGCTGCGTGTTCTTCAGCAGAGTCGAGATTCCAAACACTAGGTTCATGTGACCTAGGAGGAGTCCTCAAAGTTTTCCCTACTGGAATACTCATCTTCTTAACTTTTCCGGTATGTAACTGCAAATAAAACCCAGGAGGTTTAGTTATTTTTCTGGTGGTTCTCCAGTTATCCCTCGTGAGAGGCGTTAAGAGTCCACCACTTGTTAGGCTGCTGTAGGGCCAAAATGATGCAACAGTTCTGACCACAGGCTAACAACAACAACAAACTAAAAACTCTCCCAGACGTTTCACCAGATACTCGCCAGAACTTTCACCAAACCTCCGGCAGAACACCTTGGCACGTACCTCAGGAGATCCTACCCAAGTCTCCACTCCTAATCTTATAAGAGCCTCCCCTACGCTCACAAAACAAAACAACTTACAGGCCCAACTTGTATTGGGTGACGACTGGCGACGCCAAACAAATAATAATAAACAAAAATATTATAGAAAGGCGATGGCAGTGTCGCTCCATAAACTAAATCTTTTAACAATGATAAAAAGACACAAAAATCGCGAAACAGTGGCAGCATAAATCTATGCAAATCATCTTTTTCTTTTCGCCACTTTTCGCCGCGTCCAACCGCCTGCGCACTGACACCGGAAGCTGAACACGTGCACCTGGAGCCACCCCAACATTTAGCACTACAAGAGCAAGTTATTTGTTTATTTGCTTATTTATAGTGCACACATGCTAAAATTTTGAATATCTTTTAGTTTCTATTGGTTTTGTCAAATAATTGAGTTTAGAATACGAATTTTTTGAAACTGTATCAAGACAAACAACATGGATCATCCTGAATATTTGTATTAATAAAATTCATGTAGTATGCAATTCGGGCTGCAGTCGAGTAACTGTTCTTGAACAGGGAACTTTGTCCACCAGTGACAATAGCAAACAAAAATGACCATAAATTCCCCGAATGGCAAAAAATTGGACTTCCGGAGTCGCCCTGAAAATTGAAAAATCGAGTTGAGAAACACATTTAAAAAAACATTACTTGATAAGGTCCAAAAGCGGTAGCTTTCATTTTAACCACGGAATTCCAGTCACTAAACAAATTGTGATCCCAATCTGATTCTTGAGCTTGAATTTCGATACATTGCAAAATATTGGAGCCAACAATGGGTGTTGGCTCCGTTTGAGTGGCGCCAAACCCGCAGGTCATGCACAGAGTGTCATCATACAGTTGATATTCTTCCATAATATCTGGTAAGCATAAACCATTAATGTAGCCATTGAACTTGATCTGTCTATTCAACCGAACCAAAACTACGTCTTTAGGCTTGATTCCTTCATCAGGAGGAATGAGAATTTTAGTTGCAATTCGAAAAATGAAGCGTTGAGTTCTGACGCGAATGTCGTGAACACCAAATAAGAGTGAAAAATGTTTCAAATTGATCCTGAAAAAGTACTCCCAAAAAATTTCGGTTGTGTCCCTATACCCGCAATGTCGTTTTTCCCCGAATTTCTTGATTCCCTGAGAGTCCCATTCCCCTGAAGTCCCGTTTCCCAGAATAATGAATAAAATTATCATTTTTCCAAACAATACACAAGTCCCTATTCCCCCAATGTCCCGATTCCCGGAATAATGAATAAAACAATGTTCCCGATTTCCCTAATGATTAATAAAATTTTATTCTCGATTCTTAAAAAAACGATTCAGTCGGTTAAAAAATTACATTTGGTCCATACCTATGGTTCATTTTTGACATGCTTGTAAATATTAAGAGTGGAAAGCAAGTACTATTTTATATTTTTACCTTCTCCTGGTAAAATCATAAGGCTGAAAACTTATGAGTCTACTCAACTTATTTTTGCTATTTTTGGAGTAAAAAATCCTACAATTGATTTGAGTCCTGTATTGGAATTAGTAATGTGTTTGCATGTTCACATCATGCTGGTGTGCATGCATGTAGTTTATGGGCATTGGATTCTGGCCCACATTTTGGTGTATTATTTTTCGTCTACCAGTGGATTATGTTAATTTACGTTCGCGACGTTTTTCATGTATAAGTAGTTCTTGAGCCTTTGGCTAACTGTTCATTCATCTCTTTTCGGCTTCCTTTTTGCGCCGCCAGTAGAGGATAAAGCTACTGACCCACATAACAATTAGATTTATATCACTTGCACTGAAATCTCTGACGCATTTACTTAATTTGCATAAAAAGCATAATTAGGTCCTCTGACTGATACAAAGCTGATTAAACTGATTCAAATGTGAGGTGGTCAGTTTTACATGGCTTGCAAACTCAGGTTCAACACGAGAATTTCGGCTAGCCCATCTCTATAAGCTTGATCCCATTTTTGGCTAGTTTGATCATATGCCTTTTCAGAGTTAACGCCTCTACACTGACCACATTCATTGGATCACAAAGCTCAGTATACCCAGGTTCCGGATTGTTGATGATGGTCATTTTGTCTATCGTCCTTCCACGTTTGTGTCTCAATTTATGACAATTTCGACATTCAATCTGTTCCATCTGTTGACCTAGCGAATTTTTTCCGGGGAAAGATTAAAATAAGTTGGATTCGCCGCACTTTCTCATTTTAACAATTACAATTTTCGATACTTGATGAGAATAAATGTTGCCTGACCATAGTCGTTCATCAAGTAACAAAGCTAATAATGAGATCTTAGTAATTTATTTCTTGACAATGATTCAAATCACAATGACATTTCAATAAACTAATGAATTTTGTGAAAAGTTCCCTGGGAAACTTTTTTGAACCTAGGGAACTCAAATTCACATCCTTTCCAACAGAAAATCTAAAAATTCCCTTTTTCTATTTTCGGCGAGGTGGATTTGATAATTTCGGAGAATAGGAACTTTTTAGGAAAAGGGAAAATAAATTCTTGATTTAAAGCATTCTTTGGGGAATCGGGACATTCGGGAAAAAGAACATTCAGGTAATTGGGATAAACTCAAAAATTGCTCATGCAGAAGTCCTTTCCTAGACATAGCTGTGTTTAAAGACTTAACTTTTCCGTGCTAAAGCTATAATTATTTCTGAGGAAATATCGAGTCTTGAAATACTGATCAGAAACAGACCACAGCCTGTTTTTTGACTTACTTTCCATTTGAATCATCGTCTGACGCTGCATCCAGAAAGCAATGTTTTGCACTCAAGGCCCACATGCCATATTTATCATTCGCCTTTTTTGACACAAGGAATGCCGTGCATCGAACTTTACCTTTTTTGATTAATAAACCAACCCATGGAGCTTGGTACGGTTCGGGCGTCCAACCACCTACGATTCTTTTTTGACGAGTTTTGAATAAATGGTCGGCAAATATATTTGTGCCGCAAAGAAATGGCAGCTGCCTAGTGGGCAATATTTTTGTGCTGGGAATGAAACCTGAAAGAAATCTTTTTACACCATCCAATGATATTTTGACATTCATTTTCTACCAACTTTCATCATCATTAAATTCAGTGTAAATGGATGGCAATAAGTTTGGATCCCAAGCCCTAATCTCGTGATCTTTAAGAATAGACTGGGACAGTAAGCATAAATTCGATACTCGGACAAAACTCGAGGATACACAAAGTCTGTGCCTCGCACATAAGAGTGAACAATCCAAATAATGTTTAATATCGGCAATAATGGCGATGGGATCTGCAGGTTGGAGAGCATTAATAACTCGAGATATTGTTACTCCATCGGCTGGTATAGCTGATAATCTTCTAATATTATGTTGATGCTGGAAAAAAGAAATCTGTTGCAGATTAGCATCGCTTGAAGGTATAAAAGAGTACAAATTCATGATTTCGTCGCTGTAGATTACCCAAAAGAATGACGATCATCTGACCTTTGAGATTTTTTCACTGCAGAGACTGGGAAGGAACTGTGTGGTTTTTTTCTGCCTTTCTGCATTTTCGCCTTCTGTGCCTTAATTTGGCGTCTATCTTAGTTTGGCGCCCTTCAAAACACCATCTTCGATAAATTCAACCTCCTATTCCATTGACCCATGATGAGTTCTCAAAATGAGGTATTTTCAGTAGTTTTGAACGCTGAGTATCGTGGCAGCATTCATTCAGCATAAAAGTCAAAATTCGCATAGATAATGGGCTTCAATGTCTTGAGTTTTTAATTTTTTGCATTTTGTTAGTCTCACGTGTTTCGAAATATCACAGCTCAGGAAAGATGTAACTCTATAGTCCAATATTCAGATACGGAAGAAGATCATGCTCTATATGGTGGCATGAAAACATTTTCTAATCCCTTGCTTCACACATTTGGTGCGATTTTGAAGTGACGAAAAATCCAAAAAAATACAACAATTCGAAATAAACCGAAAAAAGTCATCTGGAGCTTTTTTAGCAGCTTTCCATAGGATGTCGCCGAAGAATTTTTTTCATTTTGTGTAGCCATTAATGTCAAACATATTGTGTTAAAATTTCAATCAGATTTACCTATCGTTTTGAGTGCTATATGCAGATTAATCTCCTATATAAGCCATTGACTAGATGTTGTAAACAATGAAATTGTTCTGATTTTTAAAATAAAGTCAAAGAATGTGGGCACAACCGCTGTTACAATTTCATCGGACTATAGCCTAGTTTTCTTGAAATGCTTGAAAAGCAAATACTGTTTTATATTTTTTAATTTTCTACTGAGCTACGCGTCACGCAAGACTGAACATTTCTAAGCTTGCTCGACAAGCCTTCAACACTTTTTTGAGAGAAAAAGTCTACTGTAAAAGCTTGGTGTGAATAATTTTGGTGACACTGCAAGCTTTTGTCCTTTTTCCAGTTAGCAAGCATTTTATAAAAAAAGACTCTATTTACAAGGATTGTGCAACAGGCTGTTTTTGGTCAGTAATTCGATTGGAATATAAAATCGACTTTCTGAATTTGATGTCACAATATATAATCTAAATATCAGTTGTCTAAGCTTGGTGTTATAAGCTTTGAATATATGGTCCACAGTTGGAGACACCCCGTTTCACACTATCTAACCCTGTCACAGGAAAATTTCTCAAATCATACTAGATTGCAGTGCTATTCCAATACAGCAAACGGCATCGGAATAACACTGACTCGTGGTTTTTCTGTAGATGGATTTCAAACAACTATTCAATTTCCTAAATTTGACGAAATTTTTTTTTGGATCACTCACTTAAAGCATAATATCTTTCTGCAACCATCAAAGCTAAATCAATGAAAATTCATTAGGTACACTTTTTATTCTAATGTATTAGATATAGACGAATTCTGTTTGCTTAGAACTTTATTGGTCGTAGATTTATTCAGATTTAAAAAAAGCATATTTGAATGGCAGTTCAGCGTGTAAAAATCTCTTCAGCCCCCGAAACGGCAGGCCAATCGGACCAAAAAGCCTACAGAATTGAAGAAATAATCTGCAGCATACTATGGCTCAGCATGGTCGAAAAATGCTACAAATGATTCTTTCGGTTTTCGACATTCCTTTAAAAAAGTTTTACTATAGCATTATGTTCTTCATTAGTCTGTTCTTCTTGAAATACTTGCAAATCGAAGAGTAAGAAAAACATTTTGTCATTTTCTCCTAAATCCTATGCCGCATAAAACTAAAAAGTTTGACCTCGCTTAACTGACTCGTAGAATTTTTCGAGTAAAAATATTAGGGTGAAAGCTTTGTGTAAAAGATTTTGGGGTTGGTACTCAATTTTTGTAATTTTTCCGTTTGCAGGCATTTTATAGGAATAACTAAAGGCTTATTTTTACTTGTCTTTTCAGACAGAACGGATTTTTAACAGCTTGAAATGTTCAAATCATTTTTCGGTCGGAAAGGAGTCAAAGTCGAACTTAAGAATTTAAAAAATTATGTCTTAACTGGGCGCCCGTTGCGCTATCAAAATTATTAGGAAAAAACGGTTGAGACAAATCGAATGAATAATAAAGAAAATAAAGTAAAGAATGCAAATATTTTTTAAAATGATGGATGCAGCAGAAATAGAAAGAAATAGTCAGTTTGATACCCAACTTTCATTTAGTCAAAGACTTTATACTGTAGAAAAACGCTATATTTCTACACCAGAATGGAAAAGGCCAAAATTATTTGAAAAATAGGATACTTAACTGCAGAATATTATTGTGTCGATAACTGAGTGCTACTCGAGAAATTTTGACAACTTAAATAGGCTATTGAAGGAAATTTCCGGCTCTTATCTTTGCAACTCAATGATGAAAAAAAATTCCATTGATTACAGTGATAAGTCTACCATTTTTTTTCTGAATTGAACTCATATTGATCATTTAAAAATGAGTAGGGGATAGAAATAAATTTTGAAAAACTTCGAATAAAAAAGTGATCATCAAAATCAATGCCAATGCTGACCTCACCCACATGCACGCTCAAGATTGTTACCTGCAGGGCACTCAGAAAAGATTAATTTTGTCGCATGCTGCCATGCTCGATGTTTACATCAACATCATGCAGGCTACCAAAAATCCCAAATGTTCATCCACTGCCATCGGTGAGAATTCAAAAAGTGTCCACACCATCTGCAATTGCGGCATTCCCTTTACACAAAATGGATTGGCACACTGCTCAGCAAATCAAACATTGGATTATACAGCTTTAATAATACGGAAATTGTCAGTTGACAAAGACAATTAATAGCGACAATGGAATACAATAGTTACCAAGCAAAGGTAACTCTACTCATTTTAGATAGATACAATCAAAGTCACAACTTGGGGTACCAACATGATTGAGGTGTTACAATTGGTCATCTATGGAGCCATGTGACAAATCAACCTTATCCAAGCCATTGATTCAATGCCACCAGCAGCTACAGTCCAGCTGGTGCAAAGTACGCCTGCCACAAGCCAAAACTACCTCAGCAATATTGACCCTGACTTCCCAGAACTCACGGCTGAGGGCATGGGAAAGTTTCCAGACTTCAAGCATTGTATTACGCTTACAGATGATGCCATTCCTGTAGCTTGACTAGTCAGACTAGTGCAGATCACTCACCATGCCACAGTTTAGAAAGAGGTTGAATACACTGATGACATTTGGGAACAACTTACAACATCCAGCCCATGGGCCCTCAACCTTGTTACTGTTCTGAAGCTCGGAGGCAGAATTCAAATTGCCATGAATTTCTGGCGTCTTAATAACTTTGCTGTTCCAGAATGCCGTCCACTGCCACGAATCAATGATTTGTAGTTGCAAGGAGCCACAACATTCACCAAACTCAATTTGTTGAGAGGATATTTCTATATTGCATTGGCGACAGAGTCTCACCCACTTACAGTGACAATAACACCATATGGTTTGTTCCAATACAAATGCTTGTCAATGGGATTGAGGGACGCTGCCTCTGTGTTCCAGTGCCTTGTCTTGCAAACACTTTTGGGATGCAAAGGGTGCATCAGCTACCTCAAGGACATATTGGTGTTCAGTTCCACACACATGCAACATGATAAATGACTACGAGCCGTTCTGCAATGCCTCAGTGACAAGAATTTTTGTCTCAACGTCATGAAATATCAATGTGCTGTCATCAACATTCCATTCTTAGGACCTTTGATATCAAGTGCCGGCATCAAGCCAGACCCAAAGAGCCTCGATGTGATCCAAAGTGTGCTGATCCCACAGTCAATCATCAATGTCCATAGTTTCCTTGGATCAATCAGCTATCTCCACAAATTTCGCCTCATCTTGCCAACCATGCTGAGCTGCTCTAGCCTTTGACCCGTATGTCTGAGCTAACTGCATTCACCAGTAAAATGCTTACCAACCAGGAACAAGTCTATGCCACAAACAAGCCTGAAGCTCAAGGTTGTGTTTGGGCCTGTGAACATTTTTCTAACTTTTTGCTAAGCCAAAAATTTATGCTGGTCACTAATCATCAAGTGCTTGTTTCGATATCAGTGCTATCCGGCAGTGGACACAAAATCTACAAATTTGACAAAATCTACATTTTCTGTTTGGGTTGCTGCAACCCATGCCAACAAAATTCAATTTGATTGTTGCTAAAAATTTCTCGCTCAAGACATTTCGAACAGCTACCTCCAGGGACGACATTTTGTGCCTCATGATCAAATTGGTCAACAAACAGGCCAACCATTGCCAGGACAACAATCTTGCACCATAGTATGTTGTTTGAAACAATTTAGCAGTTGATCAAGGATTGCTGCTCAACAACTAATGAAATAAGCGCATGAAGGACATCGCAGCAGCATCAGAGCCAAAATCAAGTTACATCAAACATATTGGTGGCCCGGTATCACAGCTGAGATCAAAGAGATAGTTTGCCAATATCAAGGTTGTCAAGACTCAGCAAAGTCAAATCCATGAGTGATGATTGCAATGGATCCATTGCTGCTATGGAAAGCCACCTGGGAAAGAATTGTGATGGATGTCACTGAACCATTTGTCATGGCACTGTACCAAAATTGATTCGAGATTGTCTTCATCAATTACCTCTCCAGTTTTCCCAACATTGGATTGTGCCCAGACCACACTGCGGAAAGGATGATCTAATTCTTAATGGAACTTTTTGCCTGCTACAGTAATGCTGCTGTTCTTGTTTCAGACAATGGGCCAGAGTATTGATCAGATGCATTCACCAACTTCCTCTCACAGTGCAACATGCAACATCATGTGATGCCCATTTACCACCCACAGTCAAACAGCCAAGTTGAAGTGTTCAATTGCTCACTAAAGTTCCATGAGCAGGCAATGGATACCTCAAATAGGCCTTTTGCCGCAGCAATAACCGAGCTGTTAGCTCGATTCTGTCCATAACACCTGAATCTTGAAACCTTATCACCAGCAGAAATAATGCTCAATCGACGTGCGGGTCTACTATTTGAACTGTGTCAAAGCATCACACCACAACTCAAAAAATGGGAATGAATTATCTGCTTTGAGGAAAAATGTCAGCCAAAGCAACAAAAGCCTCACCCCCAAAACCCATTGTTCAATATCAGCGACAAAGCCAACAACCAGCCAGCCTTACAAAGAAGGGGGAGTCGCCTTACTCCAATGTGTCGAAATCGTCAATGTCCTTAGCAACTATGTTTTCAAACTGTCCAATGGCAACATCTGGAATGATTGATGCATGTGAAAGTATTACCCACAGATGGTATTGAACATTCTGGCTGATGATATCCGTGAAGATATCCCCGAATTACAATGCTCCACGCAGTCAATCAGCAGCCATGCTCCCTGAATATTTTAGCCTGGTTGAAGAGATTTCAAGAAGGGGACAGTGATGTGTTTGCACTTGCACATTATGTTGGTGCATGTGCATATACTTTTTGGCCATGCAAAATATGCCCATGTTTTTGTTGTATTTTTTTGCCCACAGCAGGCTGTGTAAATTTATATGAGCGTTGTTTTCTGTGTATATATAGTTGGGCCCTTGGCCAACTATTCATTTGTCCATTTTGTCCCATTTCACCTCCTTATCATATTTTATTTACTGTCGTTGTATATGCAAATAAATTATGCAAAAAGAAAGCCAGCATAACGGATTCCACTTCCACTACATTGTATGTGTGGGCCGCTAGTAGAAGATAAACCTGCTGACCCACACAACAAGTCTGTATCATGAAAAAATTTATTCAATAGAGTCAACGAGCCTTCCACAAATTTGGGTAAAATTTTGGCTGCAACTCTCACTGCATCGATCATTTCTAAATTAATCTATTTTCGTGATTAGAAAATCAATTTCGATAATTCTGAAACGGTTAAATAGAGAGCTCCCCAGGGAATGTGTACCATGAAGGAAAATTTTATAGAGTAGGATCAACGAGTATATTTTGGGTAAAAGCCTGGCTGCGACCTCGCTGCATCGATCATTAATGCATAAAGCACATTAAAATAAAAATAGCGAAAGAATGGAAAAAGATTTCTCAGATGAACCAAATCTATAATATAGATGAATAGCATTTGTGCGAAATGTTTTTAGTACAAATGATGAATAAAATACGAATAACAGAGCACGAGAGTTAAATTCAAAAAGAAAACAGGAAAAAAGCAAAAAACTTTGTGGTAAACATTAGGCATGTATAGTTTTCATGTATTATTCATGGTTTTTTCGTCTTTTTTTCTGTTCTTGTTTCTTCATATCACTCAGTGAGGGTTGTATAAATATTAACAGTACCTTCACACTTATGTTTGACTTTCTCGGGCATCAGATTCCCTAACTCTATTAGCATTTATGTATTCCACATTGCCGACGAATTGAATTCTACTAGAAAAAAAACCGTTTTATTGTGAACGGTAGCTTTTCAGCACCTTGAATTCAAAATAGAATTTTTATAGTATGTTCTTTCGTGAACATTGCTGGATAAAAACTGAAAAACTTTTTAGTAACAAAGTCAAATTAATCATCGAATTGAAGTTTCAACTATAAGTCTGTTCAGTTACTTCTCCGTGGTCCTCCTTTCTGGATACATTCACTAACCAATAGTCTTTCTTTTCTAATCGGATTAATGTTTTTTCGTCTTTTTAGTATTTTATTTTAGATTTTATTAGAGCGAGATTTATATCATTTATCAAGTCTTAAAATTCACGTATTAATTTTTGTATAATCACATGGTCGCCAGATTAAAACAGACGCCAAAGTTAGTGTGATAATTGCCAAAATCAGGTGGACTCCAATGTAAGACGCTACATGGGCGCTGAAGTAAAACAAAGGGCCAAATTTCGACATAATTCTTATTTTTGCCTCAAGCACACATATTATAACTTAAGCCTAAGTTCTTTCATTTACCTTGATAGATTGTATGAACACGAATTGAAGGTAGAATATAATTTTTTCAAGCATCATGATGACACGTCGACTTCCACGGGAATAAAACGATCATAACTATTTTCTCATCAGCATTTCAGCTATCTATGCTCAACGTTAAAAAGTCAATAATTCGAGCAACAAAGAATGATCACGTCCATACATGTGACTATCTTAAGTTCAGCCATGGAACTGATGTTTCATTCAGTTTATGGGCTATCTTTGGAGAGCTCAGCTTGCGATGCTCACACTTTTCCCGATACTGGCCAGTGATGGCCACCCATGACACCCCTCAAACACTTGTGTCCATATCATGTCACTCCGGGAATGGTATTCCACATTTAAACTCATTGGATTGAACTCCAGGATTTTCGGAACACAGCGATTTTTGTTGAGCCCTAGTCATGATTATGAATAAGAAATTTTTTTTCAAGGGTCAGCCAGAAGTTTTTTCCAAAAAAAGCTCAGAACTCAGTTAAAACTGATTCTAATGCTTAAAAATTTTTTTTTCATGTTTCTCTGTGTGCTCTATATCAGTTCCAGTGGGAAAAAATTTCTTTCCTAAAAATTTTCCGCATAATGAGATTTTCCTAGTCGTCATTTAAAAATGTGAAAATCCCAAAAAATGAAAATGCTATAGTAGCTCAGCCAGCATTCCGCTGGGAGTCAGCCAGGTTCGTGCCCAGGATCGGGACTCCTAAATCTCTTCAACAGCATCTATGGTCATGAAGGTCATGATTACTCAAATTTCGCTCGCCAGCCACTCCAATAGCTACTGTAGTTGAAGATCTTGAAGGGGTAAGCATGAGTCGCTTGTCTTGTAGCTTAATACTTGAGATCTTTCCTTTTTTGGTGTTTGATTAGAAATATCAGCCCAAAAACACGAATCATTCATTTTTTTATGTTAGGAGGACTACGTCTTGAAAATAAGCTTTGGAACCCTCTTCATTCATGCATTTTAGATCTCTACAGAATAATAAAGTACCAAAAAATAAAGGCAAAATGTATGAAAAGTCAGGTGAGGTATCTGACGAACAAGATCACAAGATATTGTAATTTTTTATTATTAATTCTACACTTAATTTAATCTAACATATTTTATCAAAAGGTACGATAAGAATTGAGCCCTATTTTGGGGACTCTAAGATTATGCACATTTTGCAACATACAAAAAATGATTTATGTCATTTGATTTGTATGATGGAAGATGCTGACTGCATTCCCGCAAACTTTTTATTGATTTAGGCTCAATGGTTGGTGAACGCGATATCACAAACAACTACAAAAAACTGGGAATAAAGGATACATCGACCTCCATTTAAGGGAAAACAATAATGGTTACCATTTTTTGTAAATTCACGTTTACCCTACGTTAATTGACAGAAAACAAAAGTGTTAGACATTTTTCAAGCTAAAGCATTCTCTAAGTAAATTTTTCGTAGGAACAAAATCTTTGATATGTTTATTTTTAAAAGATCGAAGCAGTTCAATTTGATGCTAAATTTTAACGAAATATAAAATTTTGTACTGTAGAAAAATTTAACACTATGCCACGACATTAGGAAGTTAAAAATAATAGAAAAACCACCACGCTGGTCCATTATTGATTTAAATAGGGAATGTTCGTTCGACCCATGAGTAATATCAGAGAAATTAAGACTATCTGATGAAGTTATGGGATGCAGCAAATTTTCAGCTCTTATGTATACCATTCATGGATGAGAAATTTTTTTATTTATAACAGTAATGAGCTTTACTAATTTTTCCTTACTGAACATAGTTTCATGAGATTGCTGCATCGATCATTTTAGAATAAGTAAGGTATACGTTATTTATTCTCTAAAGTAACTCAAGTCACACTTCAACACCCCGAACAAAGCACACTATTTCTTGTCGATGTATCAGACTGGTAAAGTAGTGTGTTTTTGAACTCGACTTTTGCGTGTTGGTATAGAATTTTATCCTAGTAATCTTCTAGCAGTAAATTTTACAAATATTGTTACACAATTTTTGACAAATTCTGATACGCGCAAAAATTACCATTGTCAGTTTGGTTGAAGATATTTAGGTCCGAAAATTTCTGTCCGAAAATTTTTTTTCCAACTTGTTAACTCTCAGCTCCAAAAAGCCTAAGATAGACAGAAAAACATTCATTTGAAGTTAAATTCGCTGGCAATCATTTTGATTTCTTCAACCGTAAAAATTGTTTGGCATGTGCAACTTGTTGGACTTCATGCAAATTCTGTGTAAGTCAATTGTTTGGATGTGTTCATTTTATGATAAATCGATGGAAGTTAAATAATGGTTTCACCTAAAAAACGCTGATACTCATGAAAAATTTATAAATAACTGATTTGGTAGTGCACGACATTTTGAGGGTTAAATGTCACCAAAATGTTTTACCCCTTGTCATGCATGCTGACATAACACACACAAACATAACTTTTTTGAGTTGAGAATTTTCAGGACTCATCGTTTTACTAAGCATGGATGTAGACAACCATTGTATCTATTCATATTCTCATCGATATAGTTCATGAAATAGGAAATCCTCGCTGCCATCACATAAGCCCTTTTGAACACGATGCTCTGCCCACCAATAACCACCGCGAAAAGGAACAACCATGGATGTTTTGTGCGACAAAAAATTGGGCTGCCAGAGTCTCCCTAGAAAATTTAAAAAGTTAGGAGTGAAAGAAGTCGAAATTTCAGTGCCTCTCACAAAATATGGCCCAAAAGCTTTCGCTTTGAGTTTAACCATTGAATTCCCATCACGAAATGACAAACCGCGGTCTGAGTCCAATGGTTGAGCCTCAAAATTTATGCATTGAATTATTTTTGAACCAACTGGAGACGTCCCGCCGACTTTTGTGGCACCGAAACCACAGGTTACACAAGAAGCAGAATTATATGACTCCACTTTTTCGGAAGAATCAGGCAAACACAAGCCATTGATGTAGCTATTGAACTTGACTTGTTTTGCCAATTTGATCAAAGCTAAGTCATTCAATTTTGTTCCTTGATCAGAATGTAAAAATATTTCAGCTATAGTTCGATAGACTGCATATTGAGTAGCAAAGCGAAGGTCGTGAACACCAAACAAGAATCCAAAATGTGTTAAATCGATTCTGAAAAATATTTGAAATAAAATACTATTGAGGCGCATAATCGCTGGAACTAACTTTCTATCCGAATCATCATTCGACAGGTCATTGACCAAACAATGTTTGGCACTTAAAGCCCAAATGCTGGATTTATCAGCCATATTTTTTGATATGATAAATCCTGTACATCGCGCTCTATCATTTTTGATCAGTATACCAACCCATGGAGCTCTGTATGGTTCTGGAGTCCAACCATCAACAATTCTTTTTGGACGCCCACTGGGCTGTAATCTGTGATTAATAGAGCTGGCGCCACAAAGTGCCGGCGCCTGCCCTTGACTTAAAATTGTTGCAGTAGGTCCTGAAAAACCTGAAAAAAAATTTGCAGCTTCATTGCACTAGAGGATGAACGTGCATTCTACCATCTTCGTTCATTAATCGGATATGCACTGACGAGAAAAGTGTATTGTCCCAAACCTTGATTTCACTGCTGCTAAGTACTGCTCTCGATAACAGGCATAGTTTTTCTGCAACCAGGTAACTGATCGACACGCAAGGTTCATGCCTCACGCATAACAACGTACAATCTAGGGGATGATTAACGTTGGAAATTAGGACCATGGGATCCGCTGGCTGGAAAGCGGACATTGGTTGTGATATTGTTACGCAATCACCTGAAGTTGCTGACAGTTTTTTTATCTTCTTTGCTTGCTTGATTATTATTTGTTGCAAAATGATCCATAAAATAAACTTCGAGCTGAGCATCATATCTATCTAGAAAATTATTCTACACTAGACGTGATAATAATGCATAGTGTATGTATAACAATAACAGTATTGTGAAAAACTGGTGTTATTTGAAAGGTGTATTTGAGCACGGTGTCGACTGGATTGATCACCCAAGTAGCTCCGATGAACATCAAATATGGATACAATAGTATAATTCTATTAGTTCCCATTTGTGATCAAACATCAATCATAATGCAATTGTAGTATATCAGAAAATACCACAATGCACAATACAAAGACGTTCGGACTATTATTTCCTATTTTGCTGCTCATGTGTCTTGTAAAAACTATTACATTCTCTAGCATGGAGAATGTGAACATTGGCTAATAATAATACTTGAAAAAAATGGTTACCTTCGATCACGATGTACAACATTTTTTCGAGATGCAACGCAAAAATTTTAACGTGCATCGCAAAAAATCAAGATGAAAGAGTTTTTCGATGTTCGAATTTAATAAAGACGGCAACTTAATTTTTTTCAAGATAAAATCTTGATTTTTTGAAAATTATGTTGAAAGAAATGTGGCGCACTTGAAAAGATCATCATGCATTCCACAAGAAAGTCGATCGTCGAAAAAACTCTCGAGCCCTATTCAGAGATGAAATCGCCGACTGTCGTTGATTCTTAGAATTTGATCAGCAACAGTCGTCGAAATTTTCAAGAATGAATTTATGGAGATGGGCAGCATGCAGATTCATTTTTGCTTATTTAGTAACATACATTGTTTTAATGACAAAAACAAAATAAGGTTGCACTGTCAATATCAACATAAAATTTTGTTCCCAAAAATGTCGATTATATACAAGCAGGGTGGATGTTTTTTGGATTCTGAATTTCTCTAGCTGAAAATTCGTTTGTAATGCATGCTTAGCATGTGAAAAATCGGCGACAGTCTTGAACAATAGAACATTATTCTATTTCCTGGATTTCATCCCCAATCCCAAAAATAAAAATCCGCGACTGTCGGCGGCAAAAACCCTAGGATTTTTTCATTTCTGAATTGGTAAAATCACAGAATCGGCGGCAATTGTCGGCGATAAAAATCCGAGGATTTTTTCACTTCTCTGAATTGGGATTCAGATCGTAGTTTTTTGTGATGCCTCTTTAGGAATTTTTGCGAGGCACGTTTTCTGAATCGTCGTTCTAAACTAACGATTATTTTCAAGTGGTAACAAAATTTTTTTCAGGCGGAAACGATTTTTTTTCGAGTGACCCTTCTCGTATTCCGTAAAACCGTAACAGACACCGTTCACTCAACAAAACGGTAGACGTCAACTATGATCCGATGATTGTGTGCCGCTAGGTTGGCTGTTCCAGCAAGTCTGCTATATACCACATCATGCTAACTAAACTGATACTACCATCTTTTTTCCCACTTTTTCCCTCTACAGTAAAACTTCCAAATTAGCCAGTGTTGAGTAAAATTTGTTGGTGTGTTTCTTTTCTAATTTTGCCCGTGTTTGTAATATTTACATAACCATTCATTTTGTGTTGGTTGTTATCCTGTGGCCTTTTTGGCCAAGTTGCTCAGTCCGTTTTTGCTGGTCGCGTTATTTCGGCTATATTCTTTGTCCATAGTAATAAAGTTTACTTGTGACAACGGAGTCTCATCTGGCCGACCATTCACCACTTCGCGCCCATTATTCACATTTACGTTTTTTCTTTAACTTCCAGTCTTTTATTTATAAATTTGCTTTATCCATTAATTAGTTTTCTTAGACATTTTAAACATCCAGACTCGAAAATATACTATTTATATTTGTACTTCCTCGATTCTTTCCCATGTTTACTCATCCCCAAATTTCGCCCATTTCACAAGTCGACCATCCCAGTAAGTCGATCATCCAGAAGTTCGACTGCTCCCGAAGGTAGACTGCACTGCTATTCAGCATGTCTTTTAAAGCCAAGACTCTTAAGCCTAAGCCGAAGCCCTGAGAGCAATTTGGCCTGGCAAATTTTTATCGTTAAACTGTTATAGAATATGGGTTAGTGTGGTTCTAATCGATTTTGTCAGTGTCCTCAACTTTATGGGATAGTCGACTTACTCAGACGGGTTATTCCCAAGTGAGCAAATTCCCAATCGAGCGAATCCCATGTTAGCGATTCCCAAGTGAGCGATTCCCAAATGAACGAATTCCCAATTGGGCCGTTCCAAACGAGCGATCGAGAATGTAATAACACTTCCTTCATATTTTCCTTGTTTACCTCATATTTTTCTTTGTATGTATTTCTTTTTTCTTTCGTTTTCTGTGTGTATTGCTTATGTTTCCGTTTATGTATGTTTTTACGTTTCCATCTTTTGTCTGTGCTTTCCTTATTTTTCTTCCTTCTTGTCATCTAATTTTTTTTGCTCATAATGAGTTCATTACAAGTTTTCATTTTAGATATCCGTAGTTTTCCGCATAATTCTTGTACAGGTCGGCATGCTTGGGTCTTTCATCCGTGTAAGTGTGAAAATCTCCATAAAAATATAAACAAAAGAATGCTGGAATAAACGAAAGATGAAGAGAAAGGCAACGTTAACAAAAATAGAGACATTAAGAATAAGTAAAAATAGGTGAAAAAGCATCAAAAAAAGAAAACATGAAAAAGTGACAAGAAAAAAGAAGCAAGATAAAGAAAGCAGCAAGGAAGAAAGAAAAAATAATGGGAAAAAAAGAACAAAAAAAAGAAAGAATAAGGGAAATAGAAAGGGAAAAAGATAAAGAAGTAAAAGCAAAAACTAGGATGAAAAGTAGGTAAGAATGAAGAAATGATCACAAACTATAAAATTATATAGGAAATAGGGCGTGCCGAATAGTATAAGAATTATATGGGAGACAATGCTTATTTAAAATGACTACTTGTAATGTATTGCTTCATGAGCAAAAAAGAAAAAAGTAGATGAGAAAAAAAAGTAGAAAATGAAAGAAAACAGAGGAAAAACATAAAAATGAAAAAATATACATAAACGAAAAGAAGTAACACACAGGACGAGAGAAAAAAGAATTCTATACAAAAAACATAGCTAAAGAAGAAAAATCTGAGGAAAGGGTTATTACATTCTCTATCGCTCGTTTGGAATCACAGAAATTGGGAATTCACTCGTTTTGGAATTCGCTCAATTGGAAGTTCGCTCTGTTGGGAATTCTTTTGATTTTTATGCCTAGAATTACACAATCCGATAATTCAAAATTTTCGTTGCTGGGCCTTACAGCATCAATTGCTGCCGATGCAGTCGGATTATTCATCAATCTTGGTAATTTTTTGATCTTTATACCAAGTCGGCTGATTGAAAAAATCTGATTTCTATCTACATATCACGCTTCAAAGTCACATGAGTTCTATTTACCAAGAAAAGTTGAAGCCGTTGAAAAATAAATAAGAGTAGGATAATTCTCTGACTCGACATATCAGTCATTACGTCGAAGGCAAACTTTCCCCGTTTTCATGGAACCGTGAGATCACATATCACATTGTCGATTAGTGTAAACAAGCTTTGTTTGCTTTTTGGTCGTTTATGCAAATTTGCTTTGATGAGGTAAAATCTTATATACGTGATTAAGCGTATAAATTAAGCCGTTTGAGGATGGTAAAACTCAAATTATTCTTCGAACGAAATGAAACTTCTTTTCTTCTTTTTGGTCACGATTTGGGCCGTCGTTTGTCAGGCGCATTATGACGACGAAGGCGTTCACTTTTCTGCGCCTCGTTGGAGTATAGCACAGAGTACGAGAGGAAAATTGAGGGTGAGCTACAGTAAACTTTGAATTATTTCTACTAACTTTCAAACTTGCTCATCTTTCAAGTCTATTTGCGCCGACGGCAGTTGCAAAGGTTCGTCGGACAAAGCGGTCAGTCGTCGGGAAGCGATTCGACAAAATTTGATCGATTTCAGTAATGGTGAACGTTCGGTCAACGACGTCGATCGTCATTTGGACTTGATTTACGAGGCTAAAAAAGCCGTTTTGGCCCAAAACGGCTTGTCGGACGTCATCGAACCGCACAACGACGGTCTTTTCGGCGGCGATTTGTTGTTGAACGAAGAACAAGCGCAATGGGTCATCGATCAAACGAAGAAAAACAATGGGATGGATAGCAACTACAATAAACAAAGTAAGTTATATAAAATATAGTCTGTTTCTTCTCAAAATTCTTGTAAATTGTACAATGAAAAAGTTCGGCGTCGTCTGAGCGACGTTTTTACTGTAGCTGGAAAATTAATAGCGTTCAGTTGAGTATGCTCACAGATTTTAAGACACGATTTCTTTGAGATTCGACCTTGTGTTCCATTGACCTGGAGCTAAGCTGGAAATGATTTATTTTGAGCAATTTTACACGTTTAGTATTGTGCCAGTATTCATTCCGCAAAAGTCGAAATTCGCATAGCCACAGTACCTCATAGCTTTGAATTTTTACGTTCTCATTTTTTTTCTATCTTCTCATTTTATGTTTCAAAATATCACAGCTCAGAAAAGCCAACTGTCCATTAATTGCAGAAGACCATGCCCTACAAACGGATATGAAAAAACTATCTAATCCATTACGCTAAACAATGCTATTTGATCGAGATAAATAGAAAAAGTAATTTGGAGCTGTTTTTAGGTACCTTCCCACATCACGAAGGAGAATTTTTTTCTTGACATCTGTAGCCATTAATGTCCAACATGCAATGTTACAATTTCGATCAGATTTGCATTCCATCTTGGGAGCTGTAGGTGTGTGCACATTTAGAAAGCTGATACCAAAATTTCGGGTCAGTCTGACTAAATGTACCATCAATGACATACAGGAAAAACTGGAAGGAAAAAAAGAAAAGATGTGGGTCGGATCACTGGTACCATTTCATCGATCTACTCACAATTGTTGTGCAGCAGGGGGTCCTGGAAGAGATGCAATAAAAATTCGTGTCTTCAGTAATTTAATTGAAAAAATCGAAACCGCCGTAATATTAAAAAATAAATGTTGGTTGTCGACTTATGCTACAAACTGTGAGAAAAATCCTTAGAGTCGGAGGAGGTACCCTGTTTCACATCACGTGATGAGAGTCAGATGAAAATAAATCAAGTGATAGTAGATTGTGGTGTGTTTCCAATACAGTAAATGGCATACGAATAACTCTAGTCGTTTTCTTGTAAAAAGATACCAAAGAATCACTCTATTTTTAAAATTTTAATCAAAATTTTCAAAGCTGTATTGGTGAAAGCTGGATTAATAAACATTTATCGTTACTACGAGTGACATTTTTTCTCTTACTGTAGGTAAAGATGAATCTTGTTTTTACCGAATTTTACTGGTTGGGACCTTATTCAGATTCAAAGACAACATATCTAGATGAGGGTGCAGTGTGTGCAAACCTCTGCAGCTCCCATTATGGTAGGCATATGGCATTGAAATTTAACTCAATACATTGGACATTAATCGCTGCAGAAATGAAGGAAAAAATTCTGCAGCATCCTGCTTTCTGGGCTTTTTTCCACACTTTTTTGGCACTTTGTGGATCAATAGGTTTATCCTCTACTGGCGACCCACACAAAAAATGTAGTTGAGGAGGTACCGGTTAAGCTGACCGATTTGCACAATTTATTCATAAATAATTGACGGTAAATAAAGGACGAAAGGAAGGTGGAAGAGAGGAATGAATAGTTGGCCAAAGGCCCAACTATTTATGCACAGAAAACGACCCGCACAGAAATTTACATAGGTCCATGGTGGACGAAAAGAAATACACAAAAATATGTAGACAAAATCACATGCCCTAAGACTACATGCATGTGCACCAGCATGATGTGCAGCTACAAACACACCACTTTAAAATAAGCGTAAGAAGTGCAAAATACGAGCTTGGAAAAATTGTTCCATACCAAATTATAGTGAATTGTCTCCTGCATACAATGAATATTCTACATATTTTCTACGCTTCGATATTTTGAATAGTCTGTCCATAAAATAAAATATTAAAAATTGGCAAACTCAAAGTTTAGATTACTGTTTAGTAAACAAATTTTGAATTTCATGCCAAATTTACTCTCGAACTATATTTAGCATGTAAAACTACAAAGTGTACTTGACTTTCAGGTATGATTAATTTTGAACAAGGTAGAACTTCTCAGAAACTACGTCTTAAATGCATACATGCACGTGGGGGGTGGGGGGGTTGGGGGGGTTTTGACCCCCAGCAGATTTTTATTGACCCCCAGCAGATTCTTGCTGACCCCAGCAGATTTGACGCCCCCAGCAATAATTGAGAAATTGATGAAGAAAAATGAACAAGTGAGGAGAGAAAGTCGTCATAAAAATGGAAATGATGCTGTAGTTTAACAATTTTCTAAACAAGGCATACTTGATCCCAAACGAGTAACATTATAACTTTAAAAAGTGCATTCTAAGATAATTATTCTACATATCTGACTAATATAGTTGTAAGAATATGCTGTTCGAACGTTAGAATACCTTTCTTTTCGTTATCATGAACGAAAAAAAATTTCGTGTTCCACCTCCTGTTCTGGCTGACCCCCAGCAGAATTTCTATGCTGTGCATGTATGCTTAAATGACAACAAAAAATCATAAAAACATTTTTATTATTTACAAATATTTCATGAAAAGCAGGAATGTGGCGGAAAAATCGGAACTTTCATTGTTTGCAGAAAAGTATAACAAATATGCTTCCGATACCCACCGTGCTTCCGCCATCGCTTTGGACAGCTTTCCGGCCAATCGATGGCCCAATAAGACGGTGAACTATTTCATTGCGACGACTTTTACGGCCAACCAAACTTCGGCTATAGTCGCAGCTATGAACATGTTGTCCAATGGAACGTGCCTGAAATTCGTGCGCGTCCAGAAAGCAACGGCACCGGTCTTGCAATTCGCCGCGATCAACACGGCCGACGACGGACTGTAAGACGACCAATGAATGGTCATTTTTCCGATTCGAGATACCCTGTTTCAGCAGAGATATATTTTTCCTTTAGTTGCGGTTACGCTTACGTCGGCTATCAACCCAAAAGTGTGAACGCAATCAATATCAATTTCAAGAGTAAAATTTGCGCGCCGGTGAGTTACTGTATCTTAATTACGCCGATGTACTTGCGGATTACTTTCCAGAAATGACAATTTCTCTCTATGCAGCTTATCACGGCTGTCATTGCCCACGAAGGAATGCACGTTTTCGGCTTCATGCACGAACATACTCGCTACGATCGCGATCAATTCATCACTGTCAATTGGACTAATGTTGACCCGCAGGCGGTGGATATTTTCACAAAAGACGATCCGACTGAAGTCAACCCTTTTTGCGTGCCCTACGATTATCAATCGATAATGCATTACGATTCTTACGTGAGACAAAATTTTTTCCCCCGACCTACAGTCACCTACAGTAAAATGACGTTTTTTCCAGGTAGGAGCTAAAGACTACAATTACCCGGCTTTCTGGGCAAAAACGAACGCCACATATTATTTAAACCGTATCGGCAACTATCCAACTCCGAGCAAAAACGATATTTTGATGATGAACAAGCTTTATTGCTTGAATAGTACCAGTGAGTCATGAATCGAATTTCAAGTTTGAAATGTTATCAATATTTGAAATGATTCACTTATTTCAGCTTGCAAGGATGCTTCCTCCAGCTGTGGATTCCAATGTAACAACTGCAGCATGACGGCGGTAAAACAGAAATGCCAACGCAGCTGCAACGCGTGCACTATCGCGCTCAAATGATAACGTGACATCTTCGCAATCTGATTCGCGCAGTTTTACTATAAATTATTTTTCCCTACTCTATCCTATATTTACTGTATTAATGATGCTATCAAATTTCTTCCACATTCGGGAACGGGAATTTCTACTGTCTTTAAAACTTTTTAATATAAAATGAATGAATAAAGATTGAAGTCTAAATGATCGAACAAAATCGCGTCTTCCCGATGCGCTTATACGCCACTTGGGAAGTAGATCGTACGTCGAGCAGCTGCGTTCCGCGATCGTGCGTCGTCGCCTTCGATCGCCTGACGATTTTGAGGAACGTTGTGGAACAACAACGCGACAATAGTTTTCTGACGTCGATAATCGTCGCCGTAAAATTACAGGTGCTCAATAAAAAATTTCATAATCTGAAAAAGAAAGTGATGTTTGGAAATTCTCAAATGTTTTCTATTTCTGAGGTCCTCCCTAAGGGTTCATTCATTTTTTACACTTCAGATTTTTAGAAAAATATGGGAATTGTAGACGACTATTTCCGACTAAATTCACAAAATTTACCTTTTAGGGCTATAAGAGAACGTTACGATCCAATGATATAAACGTCACTGTAAATAACGGCATAATAGACGTGGATTTGGATATTACGTTCACTTTACAAGTAATTTTATTCTTCATTCTAGTCTAAACTAGTGAAATTTTAATTTCTTTTTTCAGTACCCTCATTTTGTGAAAAGAAAATCGATAAATTTATTCGTTATGATCCAAAGACGGAAGAAATACAAAACTCGACCGATTTTGGGTTTCAAAACGTTGGCAGTAGGCGTTATCAATTTAAATCAGGTTTACATTCTTGCTTATCCGAAACAGGAAGTTAAAAGAGTTCGAAAAAATTCAGGTTTTACAAAATTCCTCATCATTCAACCGCGAATTGAATTTGTTTACGAATATCAATAAAAAAATTGGCGAAAAATCGCAGAATTTGCCCGACGCCAAATTGTATCTAAATCATTTATCAACTCAACCTCTCGAAAACGAAGATCTGAAAAGCAAAAGTGAGCAGAAAAAATGAAAATTTCAATTTTTCCCCCGGAAAATTTGAATTCAGAACAGAAAAACAGGTTTTAAGATGTTCTATTTCGATGCCGAAGTCGAGCCCCGCTTCTCGACATCATGCTTTTCTAAAGTTTTTCATCACAGATGCTAACGTTGTTTACGAATCGGCCGACGATGATGACGATGATGATTCAACGCCCAATGAAGAGATGTTGGGCGGCATTGCTTCCGACAACGAACAACAGCACCAAACATCGAAAAAGTATCGACACCGTCGAACGACCATCGCTTCGACGGTGCCGGCGTCATCCAAATCTATCGAAAATGGCAAATTACACCGGCGGCAGAAAAACTTAAAGCAGCGATTCATTAATTTGTTGAAAAGATTTAAAGTTGCAGAAGAGGTGAGTTGGTTGACCAATTTCGATCGGCTGCTCTTTAGGCGACAGGTACCATTTTAATGCTTTTTTGGGGGAAAATCAATATTTTTTTAACCGTTTTTATGCGTTTTTTGGAAAAATTCAATTTTTTTTTTAAATTTAGGGACCCGCACGTGCTTAATAGAAGTTTGGCCAAAACTCAAGGATCGGTTTTTGAAAAATAACATGATTTATCAGAAAATTTAGCTGTTTTTTAAAGTTGCGAGAGGAGTTAATCAATAACGGAATTTCATAAGCATTATTTAAGATAAAATCGATATTTTTGGAAATCGCATGACCCACGGACGCATAATGAGGTTTGGCTAGAATAATTGGATTGATACCGATCAACTTTGGGGGTCTATTTTGCTTGTTTGGGCTTTGACCGGCAGCTACTCTCACGGAAGAATTAGTATTTTCGGAAATCAAACGCGCTAGTAATAGAGATTTCGGAATGTATAGGCATCTGTATTTCATAAAGTTCTTTATGACTTCGTCCTTTTACCAATGTTCGAAACATACCTGTAATTAAGGGGGAGGGGCTGGTGGGGACCCCCCAAATTGCCCAACCCTATACCCAATATCCCAAAGTTGGAAAAATTAGGAAAAAAAGATTTTTTTGGCAGAATCTTTGACTCTTTCGACCCCTCCCCCAAGATTTTGGGTTTACCCCCCCCCCCCAACTGGTCGGACCTCTTACAGGTATGGTACGAAAAACTACAGTTTTCAAAATCACGTGACTCGTAACTCCGCCAACTTTTATTCTTGATGGTAGGGCTTAGAAAACGCCGACGACGATTTGGACGAAGATTTTCGCGGCGACGGAGGCGCTGACTTAGAGGGCAAAAGCAAGGCGCCCACCCAACGCGAAATCGACGATTTATTTGAAGAATTGGAAAATTTGTCTGATTCTGGACCGGAATGCGACGCCGGCGCCGACGCTTTGAGCGTGCGTTCGACGCCCAAACCTCAATTACGCCCATTTTTTAATTCGAACGTCGACGCAGCCTCAACCAACGTTTCCAAAAATATCGGCGGCGTCGCTAGCGAAGAGAGTAAAGAATCGGCCGCAGCCAGCGACGACGCAACGACTAGCGATCAAGAGTTAAGCGATCCACCTCCGCCGCCGACTAAAACGCCGACTCAAAACGATGATCGTCGGCGCAGCGGCGTCGATACTGATGTCAAAACATTGAAAATTGTTCGACCCGTCGCCGAACAATTGTCGACGGCTTTCGGTATTGACGATTTGACATCGACAAACGTTAATCCAGTGATTTTGATAGGCGTTCAAGATGTTACATCACAGGTGAGAAGTATAGAATCAAAAATGACGTCACGAAAAAGTGAAGCCTAGCGATAATTTTAGAATGAAGTATTAGAAAAGGGGGGCGGCATTTTTTGCCTATCAAACGTACAGCTATAGGAAGGAAAGGCGAGGTTTTCTGATTTGTTCTCGAAAAATCAGGTCAGAAAAGGTGGAGAATTCAGCTCTGTATTCAAAAAGGAACGTCATAGAAAAAGCAATGGTGCCTGTTTCTTACAGATATCGGGGCCCTGCGATTTGTATGAGAGGGGTCAGACAACTTTTTTGGGGTCCCGGCTCTCTGATTCCCAAAATTTTATGGGGAGGGGTCTCTGAAGAAAAAAATTTGATTTTTTCACCAAAATAGTCCGAGAAACGGTTGAAAAAATTGATGATTTTTGTCTATAAAAACTGTAAAAAGAGTTTTCATGGCGCGGACCGCCGAGAAAATTGACGTTTTTGAAAACTTTTTGTTTAAAAATTGACATTTACCATCAAAAAATTAACATTTTTCAGAATTTTTCCGACCAAATATATGGGGGTCCCAATGACTACCATATGGCTCGCCATAGGATTGGAAAATCTGGGGGGAATCGCCCAATGGCCAGCCATATGGCCGACGATTTCTGGGAGGAGGGGGTTTCTTTAGCACTTCCTCCCAATTACATGTATGGTTTTTTATCCGTGTCAAAAAAGGCTTTATAGAAAAAGAGGTAGGGTTTTTTACTCTATATCGAATGGCGTCATATGAAAAAAATCACTTTACACTAGTTTTTTCCTAGGCTTTCGTCAACTGCTTAATTGCTAATTGTAAGGATTCGAAAATTTTCATCCTGTCGGCGTTGAACGACGTAAAAACGGTTTTTAACGCGCTTTTGGGACGTATACAACGATTGTAAATCATACTGTGTATTTAGCGTAGACAAACCCGAATCACTGTAATGTTGCCTTTTCCCAGCTGCAATGTAAACGCCGTACATCCGCCTTGCTTGAAAATCGTTCTTGTGGGCGGGGACAAATTTTTATCGATTTGTTTACGAGCATACGTAGAATGTTTGGCGCCGAAACCCAACGAATGGCTGCATTTTGTCAAGTTCTACTTTATCAGTCAAGGTAACAATACCCTTTTGTTCCGACCAATCGAAATTAATCTTTTGCCTTATAGGCGGTTCTACGGTCAATCGATATTTGTCAGTTCTGGATCGGACGTATAGCCAACTTTTTTCGACCAACCAAATTTTAGGCAAGCAAGAAATGACCAATCAAGAGTGTCAGGAATGGGCCAATCGGATTGGCCGGTTTTTGGGCGGGGCTAAATCGACTGTTTGCCTACCGGTAGCCGAAGTTATGCTACAATTGAAAGAAAAAGGGTTCGTTCAAAATATTGACTTTTCTATATAATCTCTTCTGTACATAAACATTGGGGGAACGGTGTTTAACCCTCCTACGTGAGACCCTGGAACACCCCTGACTCGAAAAAATTGTCAAACACTCCCTGATCTTTTTTGAAGACAGTTTCTTGATCATTTTTGTCACACATGCACGGCAAGAATTTTCTAGGGGGGTCCTTCCTTGAAGTTTTTTCCAGAAGGTAGGGGGGGGCGAGCAAAAAAACCAAAAAAAAGTTCCGAAAGCTTGTTTTTCATACAAAATATGCAGAAAAATCATCAAAAAAAGTATATTGGAAAAAGTTCAAGGGGGGTATTTTACAATTTTTTTGGGCCAGGGGCGGTGGCCAGGGTCTCGAGTAAGGGGATTTACCCCCTACCCGTATGTGCATGTATGATTTTTATGCGTATTTTTTATGATTAACATGCTTGTGGCGTTCTCTTTTGATTTTTTTGCTCAGTCACCTCCACCTCTCTGTAAAAAGTCCGGGACCCTCTACCTGAAAAATTCGTGCCACACATGCTTATCTGTTGCCCTTTATTTAAAAGGTCACGGTAATTTTTGCTCTTTTATAGATTCACGGACGAGGCACCCAATGGTTGTTCAACGCAGATTTTTGTGCCATTCGTCGGCGATGTACGTTTAGGTGCGTCCATCAGAATGGATAGTTTTGGTAATAGGAAATTTTGAATTTTTTTTATTTATAAATTTTAATTTTTCTACAGAATTTCATTTTTTAGAAAACAATTTCAAATTCAGTTACGAAAAATTTCAAATTAATAAATTTTCGCAATCAAAAAAACTGAATTTATAATTGGAATTTCACTTTTTTTGTCCAAATTTGAGTAATTTCAGCTAGAAACGTGATGTTAAGGTTAGAAATGCTAGTAAAAATTCAATTCATTTTTTGCATCAATAAATTTATGTATAGAATTTTATTTAAACGATAAAATTTCATTTTAAATTCGAAATTTTGATTGAAAAATTCATTTTTTGAATCGAAAATTGAACTGTTCAGCCGAAGCGTAATTGACATATTTGAATTTCGTTCGAAATTGTATTTTTTGATCGTAATCGTTTTTTCAATCAGATTTTTTTAAAATTCGTTTCCAATGTTGAACGTTATTTACTTGAAATCGATCTTGATAAACAGTGTGTATTTTAGTTGTTTTGTTTGAATCTAGATTTTGATTAAAAAATTTGAATTTCATATTCGGTTGTCAGGTATCAGAATTTAGCAGTTTTGCTCATAAAATTATTTTTTCTTAGATTTTGTTGACTGGAAATTCATTTTTTGCGGTTTTAGTGTTTTTTTTGTATCAATATTTATAGTCTGTTTTCAAGAGTGGTAAGTAAGTACTATTTGTTAATTTTGCCGTTTTCTGCTAAACCATACTTTTGATAGGCCCGAAAAGCCTACTCAACTATCAGTTACTATTTTTTGATTAAAAAGTCCTGCAATAAAAGCTTTGTGTAAAATCCATTTCTTATTATTTTTAATTTACAAAAATTTTACAAAAAACCAGACTATTGTCAAAACTTGATCGAAATATTTAAATTTCGGTCGAAATTCTATATTTTGATGAAAATTATATTTTAATTTTTTTATTGTTCGAAATTCAATTCATTGTATTGGTGATTATTCTATTTTATAATACTAAATAGTTCTGAAGCACCGTTTTTTTTTCCTCGAAAATTTTTTCCACATGAGAACCGGACCCAAAATTTTTTTCCTCATTTTCCAAAAATTTTCCTCATTTTTAAAAACGTTTATAATGTGGCTATGGATGCTTTTTTATGCATTTTAGGAGCATACCCAAGCATTTCGTTGTATTTGGAGTCAGAAACCTTCAAAAATGAGGGAAAAATTGAGAAAATTCTGGTTACGTTAGTTAAAAATGAGCTCATGAAGAATATATTAATGTTGTACAGAAGCAGGTGAAGCATGTTAACGATAGAGTTCTCAGGAATTTATCCGCTCTATATTGACATTTCTGTGGTTCCGATTAGAATCATCTAATTTTATTTAGCTTTTGGTCCGGCGCGGAGCGCCAGAAAAATTTTTTGATTTTCACTTTCTAAAACGCTGGAAAATGAATCTTCACAACGTTGAGAAATAAATTAAAATCAAACTGATGAACTGTAATTTGTTTCAAATTCCGGCGCCGAGCGCCGGAAAAATTTTCGGGTTTTTATATTCTAAAACGCTGGAAAATAAATCTCTCCAACAGATATTCATGAACAGATCGCAGTCTAGTAGTGTCTTCGATCTCCATCTTCAATAAAGGCAAAAGTTCAGGTTGTAAACGTTTGAAAAATTCCAAGTATCGAGAGAAAAAATTGAGAGAATTGATGAAAAATCTCAATTCTGGGCGACATATGGAACCAGGGTTTTTTTGCACAGTCCAGGTTGCAACGTGCAACTTGGGGAAAAATTTTGGTTGCACAGATAAATATTTAGTTGCTCACTCTAAAATCGATAAATTTGCTTAAATTTATTGGAAAAACCATCGCAAACTGTTTTCTTGACATTTCATTCGATCTGCGTCGGTTTTAGGCATTTAAAACCCAATTTCTGAGTTTTGGAGACCAAATGAAAAATTTAATTGAACTAGACTAGAGTAATAAGTTCGGCGCGTAGCGCCGAAAATTTTTTCGGGATTTCAATATTCTGGAACGCTGAAAAATGAATCTTTTCACCTTTTATTTCCCAGACAGAAGGTTTGATTTTCGGTGAATTTAATGAATTTTCAGTGGGACAAACTCAAATCCAAAAACTAGGCCAGCGGCTTTCAAGCGCCAAAAATTTCTAGCATTGTCTTACACTCAAAATGTTTTAATCACATGAAAGTCAAAATTCAAATTTTTTGTGAAGATCGCAAACAATTTTGGGAAAATTATCGAGAAAAATGTTGGTTTTCATCAACTTCGTCAAAAAACAATACAGGATCAAACATTTAACCATAATATGATGATAATTAGAACCTTAAGCACTAACTAGAATGACCTTTTCTAACCGCGTACTAGAATAATATAGAAAATTATAAATTAATTGAAATTTTTTTTTCCATTTTAGAACGCATAAAAATGCATCTCCGGACAGAAAACCCAATAACTTTATCAAAAGAGCAGTCAGGCCTCAAGTTGCACTGTGCAACCTGGCAGAAAAAATTTGGTTGCACAGCCCGAAATTTGGTTGCGGTGTGCAAAATAAACCCTGTGATGAACTGTTAACGATTAGAAAATGAAACGAGCTAACTTGATTGATGGAAACTGTTGAGAATTAATTAGTAAGTCGGAGTAGATATACTAACGGCCGCGCCTGATAGAAAATAGTTAAGATTATACCCATGACCGGCGCGAAGCGCCGCAAAATTTTGAGATTTTGACCCTTTTAAGTCCACCAAAACGCATCTTTTCGGTTTTGAATTCCATAAAATTTTTTTCTCAATGAGAACCATACCCAAAATTTTTTTCCTCATTTCGAAATTTTTTTCCTCAAAAGACCCCATTTGAGGAAAAAAAACGGTGTTCTGAAGTTCCAGTTTTTTAAATCTAATCGAATCTTTCTTAGTATAATTTTGATTGTGAACATTGATTAAGAATACGGTTATTTTTTATATTTGATCACTAGAATTTCATTTTTCGTGACTGCTTCAATTTATTCGTCGCCAATTTTGTTTGTTTTTTTCAGGCGACGAAAGTCAAACTTCAGCGGCGATGACGTCGAATGTCGCAGCCGCCGTCGTTAGTCCGGCGACGTCAAACAAAAATCAAGAATTTAGTCCTCCCGGTTCGCCGCGTTTTCACGCTGACGCCGCCAAAAGTCCTAGTCAAAAGTAAGAGCATTTTTGAACCATACATGTCACGGGGTCCCGAGGTCTGCGGGGGGGGGGTCAGTGATTTCCAAAATCTTAAGGGGAGTCATTTCTGATGGAGAAAAAAATTGTTTTTTCACCTAGAAATTTCGAAAACCGGTTGAAAAATAGTAGTTTTTGTCTTGAAAAAACGTGACAAATATAATGATGATGCCAAGCACCGAGAAAATTGACGTTTTTGAACATTTTTTGTTCAAAAATTGACATTTACCATCAAAAAATTGACATTTTTTAGTATTTTTCCGTCCAAAAGTACTGTGGTCTCCATGACTGCCAGATGGCTAGCCATAGGATTGAAAAATCTTGCGGGCGCCCAATGGCTAGCCATATGCCCGACGATTTCTGAGGGGGCTTTCTATAGCACTCCCCTCAAATTGCATGAATGTTTTCAACTATTTTTCGATAATATGACGAAAAAGGTTATAATTTTTGTATCCGATAGAACACTGTTCAATTTTTCACATATTCCGAAATTTTATTTTTGATGTTGGTTAAAATTTAAATTTTTGAAACTTTCCAAATCACGTTTCCAACTTTTACAGTTTTAACGACGTACAAGATTTACAAATCGAATATTGGACTCAAAACGCTCAGTCGTCGACCGTTCAGCAGCCGAACGCTGCAGTCGCCGTCCTCTGCCGTAAAGATACGCAAAATTTATTGGCGACACCGCCGCTCGTAACTTCGTCGGCTTTGTCGAGCGTCGCCGCCGGTTCGACCTTGATCGTCAAACAAAGCGTCAAAACTGGATTCCGTTCTTTGACGGTTTCGCGCGTGCCGCCGGCTTCGAATTTGTCGTCGGCGCCGGCTGGCGATTCCGGTTTTTTGACGTTGAACTTTATAAGAGAGAAAAAACGCGATAAAGGTGAGTTTTCTTTGCGGTTTTTTACCCTGACATTGTAACTTTACGCTTTCAGTTTTACAAAAATTGGGAATGAAAAAAGGCGAAAAAGATCAGCAAGAGAAAAAGCATACTGTAGAAAATGTTAGTCGTTTGATTTGTTCGTCGACGAAGCAACACGGAGCTATGAAAGGTAGGTGTCATTTTGAATTTTTTCAAATAACGAAAATTCAGGTTTTTCAAATTTTCCAACTTAAAAAATTGGCCATTATGCACAAAAGTTCAAATTTGTGAAATTCATCACATTTTCATACTTTTTGTTGTGATCAGAAGATTGTCGTTTCAATCATGCTGCTATTTTTAGTTTACATCGACGGTGTGGAATGGTCTCAAGTGAAATTTTTCCAAATCTCTACACAATGGCAGACACATGTCAAATTTTTGCCACTAGCTTTGTTTAATATCGATTGATTTCGCAACATACTATTGTCGTATGCGTAGTACGCTTTACACATTTTTTGTGGATTTTCCGCGCTTTATTGTATAATTTATAACAGATAATAAAATTTCAGCGCAGACGTGAGCAGTCTACACCGTTAGATTGTCTTCAAGTTTTTCAATCTGATATCAAACACAGATTCATATTTTCAGTTTATTTGGTAGAAATTCAACAGAAAAATCAAGCAACGGATCGTAAAATATCTTGAACATTGGAAAAATCAATTTTTTCTTCGATATTCCGTGATTTGACTGTGGCTTCATGATTGTAGACGTGCACCATATCGCCGTTCTTGGCCACTTGCCAATTTTGAACCAAACAAATTTGTAGAACTTCCTCGTCTGACAAAAAGAAAAAGAACATTTCACAGCAGGAGTACAAGAAAAAACGAAAATTTCGCATACCGGACAATCCTCCCAATAGAAGTTTTAACATTTGGAAGCTAATATTTTGATAAGTGATATTGATGACGTGGCATATAACTGCGAAATCAGCGTGACGTTAAAAAGACAGCGTAAAGCGCAGCAGTTTACACTTACAATCACGGATAGATTCGACAAATCCTTCGATGCCGTCGATCAAATTTTTGTGCGTATTCAACAGTTCCTGGAAATGGCATAGAAAGATTCCGACTCGCAGAGAAAAAATTTAAAATTGAATTTTACCCAAACTTTTCCGAAATTACAACCTTCCAACAAATCGGATAATTCCAAAACCAGTTTTACAGGATCTTCGCTCATCTGAATTATTGAAGTGAAAAAGTATATAAAACGTTACGAAGTAGTTTATTTTGGAAACTAACATGCACTTGATCAATCAACGATTTGGCTAAAATGATGTCCGGTTTCGGTAAAGCCATCAAACATTTCAATAAAATTCTGCTCGCGACTTCTTTGTTGTAAAGGTTGCCGTTCAATTGATATCTAGAGAGACATTCAGGTTAGAATCATACTCTTAAATGACATGTAAATTTCACTTTACAATTTGAGTATAGTCAAATTGACTTCTAAATCGTACTCATTTTCATCCAATTGAGCGTTCAAACAACTCTCTAACAGGTTCAACGTTTGCGGGTTGTACCTGTCGTAAAGCACAAAAAAGTCGTGACATTACACTTTCAACAGTGAAGAGTAACAGACCTATTTACACCACCCCATTGCGAAACGAGGATTTCTTTGATTTCGTCGAAAGAACAATTGTCGTGCGCCGCCATTCTTCATGCGATAAAAAAGTTAGTTATGGCTTCGATCGGATCGATTCTGCGCTACAGTAAACTCATCATTCTCAATATTAAACACTCTAACCGCATTTACTTCGAGATCGATTTCACAAAAACGACAATCTGCTCTTCGAAGATGAGAATCACGACCCGAAACAATAGTCAATTTTTTTCAAATGCTAATAAATAATAATAGCGCGAAACAAGCACTATTTTAAATTTAACGATTTTTGCCGAACTATATTTCACATGGGAATGAAAATCTGCGAATATACTCAACTGCCTTTGATAAATTATCGAGAAAGTAAGTTCTACTGTAAAAGCTTCCGTGACTTTAATCAATAAATAACTCTACTGTAATCACTTTATCAGTTACTGTAAGCAATAAAAAAATTTTCGTAAGTGAGCGGTAAACGTTACACTTGAAAATTGTCTTGAATAAGCTGGTTAAGCGGCCAAAATTGTTTCACCCCTATTCAGCGAAACACACAACAGAGAAACTCAAAATAGCAGGATTCAATACGGCGATTCTCAAAACAGCGATTCTCAGCACAGCAAAGTGTCTATACAGCGATTCGCAAAAGATCGAAGTCTCAAAACAGCGAAATCTCAGAAAAAATTCCCAAGATAGCGAATTTTCAAAAAAGTTATCTTTAGGATGGAAGAATGGTGATTGGGCGGGGGTAGACTGTTTGGTGCATGGCCTATTTGGTCCTCCATTTCGATCTGGTGGATGCTGGTTGCCACACATTTTGGCATCAATCGCCAGATTTCTGACATCATGGCTCTACAGCGTGCGTTTTCACAACAGTATTATCTTTATTGTTTATTATCATAGGTGACGCTGTAGCGTCAACCTAAGACATATGTACTTGGCCCCCTAAAATCTGACTAACCACCCCCCTTAGAGCAAAAACGGTTATAGATAGAGACATGAGGTTTTTTGCATAATATCCGCCATATGGGCGAACATAAGGGTGACAGAGGTCATTGGGGGTTTATAATCAATGGGTGCTCGGTGCGGCGCCAAAAAAACGGCCTTTTTTAGGGCCCCCATTTGCAGCATAGGTATGCATCTCTGGACCTTGATACTTCTACCCATGCATCTATCAAGTGTCTTCTCGAAAACTTATTTTTTGAAATTATTGACTTGGTCAAATTATATGAGTGATCAAAGTTCGAGAAAATCCCTATCGTTTGGGTTCAAAAAAATCATTTTTCTGTTAAACAGGTGTTATCTGGTTATCTTGAGAAAGAATAAAAATCCAATATTACAAAAGTGAATTTTTCAAACTTTTACTCAAGTTCTCAAAAATCTAGTTCACCTTTTTCTAGCTTGGCAACTATCCAAGTATATTCTTCTTTTTTCGCCCCATCGGGGCATTTTCTAATAAACTAGTTAACATATATACATGCGTTTTTTGTTACTTTTTTCACTTATTCTTTTTATATTATTCTTATATTTTGAGCCTGTATTTTTCTCAGGTTGTCTACTTTTCTTCAATTTGTTTACTTACTTTTGATTACATTATTTTACTTTTCGTTTCTGTATTATTTGTTTTTTGTTCTGCCTTTACTGCTTAATTATTTTATTCATTTCATCTTATTTACATGTTTCATTTTGTTATACTTATTTCATTAATTCAATTCTTTTTGCAATTGAACTCCATATAAAACGACTTAAACAGTGAATCCCTATGATAATTTTTTACTTTTGTTTTTTTCAAACGCTTCGCAAATGTTTTTCTGACAGATATTTTTTGCGATTTTGGAATGGTCCGTCCGTGCATGCGTATCGCAACTGCAGCACAGGAGCATGTGAAACTTAGATGGCCAAATGCAACTAAAAATAGACTATCTCAACTAGCTAAAACGATTTTAATTTACCCAATTTGGATATTTATTATAGAAATCATATGTGCGTTTATTCTAATGCTTTAAATATTCGCTATTTTATGAGACTTCGCTGTAATGGCAAACGCTATTTTGGGTTTCGCTGTATTGGGGACACTCCGTCAAAATATGAGGAGTGGTACTTGGTCGTCCACAGTTTTTTCCATATCGACAATGGACAAACATAATGCTTTTTGATGATTTTGGTCCCTCCTATTCTCATGGAGAAAGCGTTTTTCAACGGTATTAAATTTCCACCAAGTGAGAATTGTAATCAAATAATTGAACCTATTTTTTTCGGCTTTCGCTGCGTTTATAACTTTAATTAAATGGAACAAGTGCGGAATAATTTTTTTCAGTAAGACTGAATGGCATAGAGTCAGCGGCGGACAGCCACAGGAAGGCTTGCTGACATGTCCTGGCCGATTGAAATGAAGTTAAACACACAAAAAGTTCAATGACAGCCCGTCAATTATTTTTTATTCACATCAATTTCATTGCGTAATCTGATTGGCAATCGCTCTTATTATACCACCAAGCGTCGATATCGATTTTAGATTCTATTTTCGGCCTAGAGTACAATTTTTGGCACAAATCGCATAAGCAACTCGCCGGTAGAACATTCGTTGCCGCTTCTACGGTAAATTTCCTTCTCCATTCGAAATATCTATTGTATAAATAATCATTTTTGTCTAATTTCCGCAAATATTCAGCTAAAAATTGCGGCGATTCAAAATCGTCTAGAGCTATAAAGACAAATTTATCTTTTAAATTCGAAGGCAAGAGTCGTTGGTACACTTTGCGTTGTAAAACGATGGGAACGACGGGTAATTGTAAACGTCGAAAAAACTTTTCTGTAACGTAATCTGTACATTGAGCATTTTCTAACGATAAATAAAATTTATAATTCGAAATTTCGGCGTCGTCGAATTTTCTATCGCGGTGGCCGCAACGTCCGAATATGTCGATTTTGATAAATTGGGACAATTTTTCGACGTAAAATTCGCGTCGACTGGTCGTAAAACAATTACTCACAAGCCAAACGAGTAAACCTGTAGAAAAAATTTCGGCTAAAAAAGCTAAGACTCTCAACCATAACTGTAATTAGGGGGAGGTGGGAGTTGGGGGAGCCTTGGTCGAGCTCTATACCCAAATGTCGGAAATCCCCCCAACATGGTCAACTCTATATCTAACCCCCTTCCAAACTCGCTAAAATTTGGAAAAAAGTATTTTTGGCTTTTTCGTGGAAAATTTTCGAAATTTTTCCGACCTAAATTTGGGAAATTTTGAGACCCCCACCCCAAAATTTTTCATTATCCCCCCAAACATACATATAACGGGGCCCCGAGGTCTGGGGGGGGGGAGTCGGACGACTTTTTTGGGGCCGGTGGTCAGTAATTAACCAAAATTTGGAGGGAGGGGTCTCTGAAGGGAAAAAATTTCGATTTTTTCACCAGAAAAATTCGAAAAAAAGTTAAAAATGGTAGTTTTTGTCTAAAAACCGTGAAAAACGTATCCATGGCGCGAAGCACCTACAAAATTGACGTTTTTGACCATTTTTTGTTCAAAAATTGATATTTTTCATCAAAAAACGCACATTTTTCAGTATATTTCCGACCGAAAGTATGGGGGTCCCTATGACTACCATAAGGCTAGCCATAGGATTGGAAAATCCTGAGGGGGAGATCGGCCAATGGCTAGCCATATGGCCGACGATTCCTGGAGGGGGGTTCCTATAGCACTTCCCTCAAATTACATGTATGCCCCCAAATGGTCGGACCTCTTACAGGTGTGCTTTCAACCGTACAATAAAACTACCTTTGTTTTTTGGCGAATCGCCAGAATAAAAATTTTCCGTCATTTTAAATCCACCGTAAGGGCAAAAAATATCCGAATCGCTCCGATATGTCATTGTAAAATCGAAAATTTTGGGCGGTAAGTTTTTCAAACGTACGTACGACATTTCGGGCGATTCGGCCGTATGAAAAACGAATTTTTGTTCACGGGAAAATTTCGACGGCAAAAATTTTGTATCTCGCGCGTGAAAAATGACGGCCGAACTTTTCTCGAACGCGGCTAAATTGTTGGTCAATCGACAATTTTTGGGGCATAATTGGAAATTTTGATTTTTCAAATCTTTAAAATACGAATCGCCGAATAACTGAGTGTAAAAGAGGATAATTTTTGCGTCGTTCGTCGAATTTATAAACTTAAAATCGAAAATTTCGTCGCTTTTCCGAAATAGAAAGTCGTAAAAATAAGAAAATAGGAGTAAAGTGGTTAACAAAATCGCTAAAATTAGACCGGAGAACATGACACTAGAATGGGAAAAAGTTTTTGGTCAAGATATTTTTTATGCGATGAAGACCAGCGAGGCCAAGATTTTTTCCAATACAATATTTTTACCTTTGGTTGGTTGTGGGCGACAGTGTTTCCACATCGGATGTTTAAAAATGCCAGATATTTTAGAAAAAAAGTGCCAGAAAAATGCCAGATTGACTTCAAATAATGCGAGAACAATGCCAGGTTTTCAATGTTAAAATAACGAGACAAAAACTCAAACATAAAAATCCCATAACTGATACTACAATAAGAACTTTATTCAATAATTTGTAGGTAATAGAAGTGGGTGGGGGTACCCGGTTCCCCAAAATTTTGGGCGGGTCCCCAGATATTCCAAAAGTGTCAAAAAAATGAAAAATTTCAAAAAAATTTCCAAAAATAGACAAAAAAAGCTATTTCTTCCAAATTTTTATAGTTTGAGGAGGGCCCCAACATTTGGGCATAGGGTGCCCGATACAGCTGGGGGGTCACTCCCAACCTCCCAATTACAGGTATGGTTAAAACATAACATTCATATATGTTAGCATTAAACAATTTAAACATATTTTCTGAATACCTGTAAGAGGTCCGACCAGTTGGGGTGGAGGGTAAATCCAAAATTTTGAGGTGGGGGGTCCTAACATTTCCAAAAATTTGGCGAGGGGGGGTCGAAAAACCCCCAAAAAAGTCGAAAAAATTCCCAAAAAAGCCACTTTTTTCCGAATTTTTTTCAATTTTTCCGGGTTTGGGGGGTGGCATACCTGTAATTGGGGAGGGGGGGGGAGGTTGGGGTGGCCAACCATATACCCACCCCCCCACAGTTTGGAAAAAATTAGAAAAAACTGACAAAAAAGTTTATGTTTTTAGCCTTTTTTGGGAAAAATTTCGACTTTTTTCGACCTCCTCCTCCAAACGGGTCGGACGTCTTACAGGTGTTGTGCAGGTCTTTTCTTAAGAGGCGTAAGAAAAGATGGAGTCTTCTGGTCAGAACTGACCTGTTAGAACTACTCCCTTGGCTAAGCCTCGGTGATAGTGCAACAGTCCAGTTCCCCAGACCTACAACAACAAAGATAAACTTAACCTCAAATGCGGGGCCTCACCAAAGAGCTCCGCAGTCTCCTAGCTGAGACAAGGAATTCCCCTCAGGGATATACTTACTTGAGTATAACCCTTAAAGGGTTTCCCAAGGCTTGCTGCCTGCAAGCTGGCGCCTGGGCCTTTGGCCCTCCGCCTTCGATGATCGGAAATATCTAAATGAAAAACAAATATATCAAACAATATTTTCAACAAAATACTAAAAAGAATGTGGATAGACCACAGTTGGTAATATGTAAAATAAAGTCGAAGTGCTGGGAAAACTTTTATGGACGCCAGCAATATAACAAGAATAATATAAAAGACCATTATAGTGAACAATGATTTTCACTATCACTTTCGGTCTTTCTTTGGCGCTCCACTTCTATGCAAAAATGTCTGCGCCGCTGGTCGTCCATTTCGTCAATTTGCATGGCGATTTCCCCACGTGATTTGCCATCAACCCAACATCCCTCGCACATCGAAACCGACCTACGGGAGGTAGAAAAAAACTTTCGGCCGGGTTACCCCGGCATTAAAGAGAATTAATCAAAAGAAAAAATCTACTACTCCGGCTGACTCCTGTTTTTACAGTTTGTCTCACTCGGACTCCCATTTCACAGTCTGTCCTAATCGGACTCCTGTGCTGGTCGTTGGACACAACGAATACCAAGGACTTTGCCGCAATGGCTGGCAAGTGACGCCCATTTTGACCTCGGCCTTGATGGAATAACCTCCTGTCCTAAGGAGTACGACGTTGACGTCGGCGCCGAATTTGGTCGATTTCAGGTTCGGCTGCTCGGTCTGCAGGCTGTGGCAAATCGTTGGCCGTGGGTCTAACCGCATGCAAATCGTTTTCCTGCGTCTCTATTTTTTCTAAAATAAAATCAAAATGCGAGATTATATTATACGATACAACAAAGACGACGCGGGAATGTACCGATAACACAAAATAAAAATGCGCTAAAAATTTAGCATAAAATGTGGCCAAAAATTTGAAAATGTTTTTACGGTTGCATTTTGCACCGGTTTGTCAAAAAAGAAAATTTTAGTTGGCCAGCAGCACCGAAATTTAAATAATATTATTGGATTTTATAATTTTTTGATTTTTTTTGGATTTTTGTGATTTTATTAGTGTTTTTGGATTTTCTACTTTATGAAATTAGTAAAAATATGATTGCGAAAAGATGATTTTTGGGCCAAAATTTATGCGGCTGATTACTGCTGCTGCCCGCCACCTCGGTAACCTCCTCGAGGTCTCCCTCGATAGTATCCCCTCTGGCCGGGTTGGCCTCGGGTCTGACTTCCATCCTGGCCTTGATTTTGGCCTTGCTGGCTTCCGCCGCATCTACCAAGCGGCTGAAAGTTCGGATTATAAAACTGTGCATCCGGGTCTTGGCCTTGGTGTTGCCAGTTTCCTTGGCCTCTGAAGGGTCGCTGAGGGCGCCCCCTGAAGCCTCCTCTGGCTTGACCTCGGTCATACCCCGGTCTACCCCTGTATGGGGCCGGGTTTGAGAACATATTGTCTCTCCCCTGCTGCCTTTGTGTTGGACCACTGCTAGTGGAGCTGCTGCATTGAGGTTTTTGAGTCCGGAAAGTTGAATTAAGAGATTTTGATGATGATGATTTTGACCGAGAAAGCGGACTTTTATAAGAAGTGCTAGCAGCCTCACTATACGACCTCTGGCTAGTCGCAATAGAGGATTGTTGTGTCTTCGCCGGCTGTTTCTTATCCGGAGGGAGTCTAGGCACCTTAAACTTACTTGGGCTCTTGGCAGCCTTTCGCTGGTATTTATCAGCTTGCGATCTGTCATCGCCTGGTGCCTTCCTCTTAACACCTATCTGGTTTAACTTCTGGGAGCCCATTAAGATGTACTGGTTAAAGGCTGCAATGTAGACTTCATCTACGCGGTTTCCCTGGGCCTCAACAACTAGTTGTCTGTTCGCAAACAAACACACCTAGGCATACTACATACCAATTGCCGTCGGTGTGATCGGCGTGAAATCCAACTGTAAAAATATCATTAGGGTCACATACCTAATGGACGTAAAGACGTCTGAAGCATCATAGTCCTGAAGCCATCTGGGAATAAGAATTAAAATGATCCATTCCCAAATTTCCTCCGGGATGCGTTCTCTTTTTTGTCTAGGATGGACGAACCAGACGATTAAGCGGAAAAGCCATACCGCCAAAATGGGAACACATGTTCTCAGGGGATAAATGAGAGTCTGGAAATCTGAAAGATCTTGAAGCACAGCTTATTGAGAAAAAGCAACTCAATTTGGTAAAGAGATTCAGAATTCTGACAGATCGGAATCCTGATAACCATCAATCTCACCTGCAGACTCGGTAAATGCCGTAACTACGAGGAGCATAGCGAAAGAAGCGGAAAAAGATAATCAGGCTCAGGTCCAGCCTGACGGCAATCAGGGCAAAGAAAAGATAAGTAGGGGAAACCAGGAGAAAGGTAAGGAAAAAAGAGTTACCTGGTTATACCAAGAAAAAGAACCAGAATTTACTTTGGCAGACCCCAAAGAAATCGAGTTACCAAAAGGATTAATTAGGGATGATCTCATGGCCCTCTTGCAGAGAAAAGATGAGGTATTACAACCATACTTTGATAGATTGGGTCCGAACGGGACAACCAAGTATCATAGTGGATTTTACATCCAAAATGAAGTGTCATACCGCGAAGCCGGACAGGGATCGGATGATTAAGTGGTCGTCCCATCCTGCCTAAGGGACAATACTTTGCACCAGTACCACGGTGCCATAATGATGACTCATCAGGGGTTCAAAAGGACCCTTGCTATGATTAAGAAACGGTTCTGGTGGCCTGGAATAGAAAAGGATGTCAGGCAGTGGATAAAGTTTTGTCCAGTGTGTCAAATGGCTAATCAGGGAAACACGGAAATTCCTCCACTGATACCCATTATTCCACAAGGTCCCTTTGATATAGTATCAGTGGATATCGTGAGTATTTCTCCACTTAGTGAGAAGAGACCGTATGTCATAGTCTTCCAGGATTATTTTACAAAGTGGGTTAAAGCTGAACTGATCCCAGATCAGTCAGCTAGCACTGTTGTAGATACTTTTCTACAATCAATTGTATTTAGACATGGGACTCCACGGAGATTACTCAGTGATAGAGGAGGTTGTTTTACCTCAGATCTAATGAAAGAAATCTGCAAGTTACTAGAGTGTCAGAAAATTTATACAACAGCCTACCATCCACAAGGTAATGGCATGGTGGAGAGATTTAATCAGACACTCATCAAGCAGCTCAGAAAGGTGGCCATTGAGGAAAAAGACAATTGGCCAAGATACTTGAGAGCCGTGGTATTTGCCTATAATGCCACACCACATGCAGCTACAGGGCAATCCCCATTTTCATTGCTTAGAGGTCACGAGGCAACCTTCGGGTTAAACTTATCGAAAGCATATGATATTGTAATGCTGGACAGCAATGCAGAGGCATACAAATTTGTGTTGACCAATCACTTAGTCAACCTTCATGAGGATATTGCTAGAAATATCCAGTGTGCTGCCAAAAAATCGAAGAAATACTTCGATAAAAAGTCCAAACAGAATGGGTTCAAAGAAAAGGACTGGGTTCTGCTCAAAGTAGATGAGCAAAAAAAATTAGGACTACCATGGTCCAGTCCGTTCATAATTACGGACATTTTACAAGAGGCAGAGAATGTTGTCACCATTGTACATTGGGACAACCCGCTAAATGGCCAAATTGTTTCAATCAGGAGGTTGGAACATTTTTGTTACGAGACCACTAGAGTCTTGCCATGAATAGCGCGAGCCAATCAGGATGAGCCACGTGAGGAAAACACGTCACTTTCCAATATGGCCCAAACAGTTATGACTGGAGCGCTAAACCAAATGAAATCATTTGGAAATTCACCCGAGGCGAATCTATGCATGATCTCGCGCTGATTTTTTTAAAATTATGTATATATCTCGCGCATGTAGGTACTTCTTTTTTAAATTAAATATGTATTATTTTGTAATATTTATCGCGTCTAAGTATTATTCATATTAATTTTGTAAATTTTTCTATTTATCTCAGACTTTGGGAAAAAATTCTTCAGAATTTTAGACCAAAGTGACAACCCAAAACATTTTGGCATTTTTTCAAAAAATATAATTTTCAAATTCTTCATTTTTTCCAAAATCAAATTATAGCTGCCCCGCTTATCTGAATTCTAAACTTCCATCGGAAGGAAGAAGTAAAACATTCCCTGAACTGCGATAAAAAGGAAATTAGCAGAACTGCTAGATTAAACTTTTTCAGCGTTCAAAAATTTTTTAAATTTACAAATTTATTAATCAAAAAGAAAAAATTTCGAAGAGAAAAGAAATGGGAAAGGGCGCCCGGAACCGCCAACAAGCTCCAACGCGCAAGTGGTCACACACAGAGTGCCACATTGAATTCAGCAGGCCCCAGCACCGGCAAGATAACCGGTTTCTCTTGATTGATGGTAAGTTTCGAACTTATTTTATCAAATATTCTTGGAAATCGCAGGTAATGCCCGGAAGTCACTGGAAGACCAGCTTGGTGCCCCAAAGGGCAGATGAGGTTAGAACTTAGAGGGAACAAAAAACGGGAGTACCGAGAACCAGAAGCTCAAAGCCAATCAAGGAATTTCCAAACTTGGAAATATACCTGATACCACCGAGAGTTAGACGATTCAAGGGAAACCTAGAACCTTGGGTTCAGCCCGTTCAAAGTTTTACCATTAAAATCTATCAAAAATTATTCATTTTCAAATCAAAGCAAATCATATCACTTTTTCGATATCAAAATCATTAAAAATTATCAATCTCGAGCGCCATAAAAATTGTAAATACAGCGCCATAAATGGAGCCTAGTTGGTCGCTCAAGCAGCTGGTCAGAGATTGGTGTCCGATCAATTGGTGGACAATCGGATCAGGTCTACCCTCCCCAACATATAGAGGTAGCAAGGGTAAAATTTGGTAAGTTGTTAGTTGCCTACCAGCTCAATGTTTGTATATCAGTGGCTCACCTAACAACCTTGCACTAAATTCATTTTCTGTGAAACTTAACCCGCTTGGTGTTGTGGTGCTGGTGTAGTATAGACCCTAGAAATACGCTGAAAAAAGGGGAATAATCACAGAAATTAATAGTATCTTTAATTTTTAGATTACAACGTCAAAAGGGTTGTGAGAATTCACAAACTGGACCAGTGGTTCAAAGCCACTTTTGGATACTGGCTGGCTAATCCCAAGGAACCTCGAATGGTAGACATTGGGAAAGTCAGCCAAGTACTCCACTTTATCCGAGAAGTATCAATCTTCAAAGGACAACCAGTTTGCGGATTCGACGTAGGAAAAGTCCATCAGGATAAGGTCGCTGCCTTGTTCAAAACGAGAGAGGTCGACAATCCGATGGGAAAACAATCCGCCCGTTATGTAAGCTTCGCGCTAATCAATGTTCAAACCTACGTTATCGATACGATGACCTTGATGCTCAAGGAATGGACAAGCCTCCACGACTTCCTCAATTCTGACATGCTATTCGCCGGATATTCGGTACTGGAGGACTTGGTAAGTATTTATAATGTATGTGGTACAGGGAGAGATAATAAGGATAGGGACAAAACTGTCCCCTTAAGGGAATATCTTAGGAAGACCAAAGGTCGTTACTTTGATTTAGACTGTTTCGCCTTAACTATGGTAGGGGTTAACCTGGAGAAAAAGTGTTTTCAAACAGATATTTGTCCTGAAACCTTTCGGTTAAAGGGACTGTTCACGGAATTTTATCTGATAGACGTGGGCCCCTATCAATATGATTTTTCACTAAAGGCGAACCGTGATTGGTTTGCCAAAAGAGGAATATTGTAGGGAGACTTTAGGTACGCAGCTCTAGACGCATATTATTTGTTATTGGTTATGTTTGCTGCGATTCACTATGGCATGGCTGATCAACTGCTGATACAAATGCAGATTTTCGACCATGACAAGGTTGATCCCAAACAGATTAATAATGTTGCCTTACATTTTTATCAGCAATATCTAATGATACCAGGCAACGTAAATAGAGAAATGGGGCTAGGCTCCCCAGCATTGGAAACAGATCAGGTACTGCCTAATATGGTGTACCATATGATGAAGTGTGAAATGTACAACTGTTGGGCAGTACAAATGCAGGGAAATAACACAGGTTATTATACCGCACCTACGGAGTGTAACCCCATTTGTCCTCAGGGAGTTCAATTACCAAGTGCTTTTTATCTGTTGCTCCCGAGAGGTAGTAAACCAATGAAGGACGATGGGTACACTGAAGATAGCGATCCCGACCAAATCCAGCACGTTCAAATACCAGACTGGGTTAATATCGCAAAGGACATCCTGGAAAATCTCAAATCAGGTGGAACCTATTGGGATTTCGACGGTAAGATCTCCTTGAGGCTGTATGGAAACGCTAAGCTATACTGGCAACAGGCCTGGAAGCTTGATGAAATTCCAGAGGAAGTGTTTTCAGCTAATAACCATTACCCAGTGGGTATAGAAGGTCATAGGCAGGCCTATAAAACGAATTTTTATACACCAAATTTAGCCAAAATTTCGGGCATGTTGGATGAGCGAAACTTTCCGGAGTTAGAGATCATCTGTAAGTTCATGCCATTGGCCTATCATTTGGCATTGCCTCATTCAAGAGCCGAGTGCGACTATGAAACTAGCCCACTGCTAAATTATAACTTTTTGAATAGTTATACTAAAGAAGGCCAGGAGATGATAAAACGCATGTCCTGGAAGTCAGGCGACCGCCTGGTTTATTTTTTAGAATTAGCAGTGACGTTACCGCCGTCGAAACCCTGTTTTCCATCCAAAAAAAGGGTATACGCATGGCAAAATGGGTTTGGATTCGTCCCGTTAGGATCTAGAGAAGCTGAAGAAATGCTGCAAATCAGCGACGACAAATTTTTATTATAGGACGAAGCTTACAAGGTGAATCCTTACTATTATGTAACATTTTACTATGTAGGTTTCGACACTTTGACACCGGGATTGCGGTATCCAATGATGGAAGACGCACATCCGACCAATTACCCGATGACTTACACACCGCGAAACCCGCTCGAGCTCAGACTGGAATTCGTCAGCAAAAGCTTCCAGGAGAGAACAATTGCTTCAGAAATGCCTGGGTATACGCTAACTTATACCCCAGCCGGTGAGTTGATATCTAAAGTACCGGTAAATTGTCCCTCTACTTTCCAAACGGCGCAAGCTGGAGGGTCCGGACAAGTTAAAACACAGCCGCAGGTGCCAGGGCCGGTGGTCAAAGCAAAACAACCAGCTTTGGACACCGATGCTATGCAAGCAGCTGCAGTTCTAGTCGTGGTGCCGCTGCCAATGCAACCAGTGGTGGCACAGCCGACTCAGGTAAGTCAGGTACAGCAACCGGCGGAGCCTGAGCCAGAAGTCGTCACAATCATGCAAACTGTACCTCCGGCACCAGCTGTTTTGCCAGCTAAAGTAAAGCAACCTTTGCCGAAGATAGGAAATTCAGACTCCGAGTCTAGTTCAGAGGAGGATGTTGAAGAGGAAGAAGAAGAAGGTGAGATTCTGGAGGGTTAGGGCCAGACATCGGAGAATAAAGACGCGATGGAGGTCAAAACTCAGAAACAGGCTGTTGAGGAGGAAAAGATCCAGACTCAAATAGATGAAGCAGTGACCAAAATGTCAAGAATCGACGTCAGACTGAAAAAGATGCAAGAGGCATCCCAGGAGATACCCGTAAAAGCTAAGGATCCTAAGGATCATGATCAACAAGTGAAGCATGAGGCCCTACACGCCGAAATTCAGGAACAAAGAAGGCTGACGCAGCAGGAATTCCTGCGTCAGAGGGCACTTCAAAGAAAGTTGAAGGAGCAGGCTCTAGCTGATGACAGCTCAGATTCAGCTATTGCAGCGACAGAGTTGATGAAAAGGGGAAAAATAACTGAGGAAGGAATCCCTGGAGTATATTCCCCAGAGAAAGTTCAGCAGATGTTAGCTGAAGGTATGTCGGAAAAAAAAGGAAAAAAATGCTGATAACGCCAAGGTCAACAGTTCGTTCCTGTTAGGGACTACTAGGGTTGAGGCAACCTCTTCCCGCCACTTGGGGCTTCAGTAAAAGTTAGGCTCCGTCCGGGACTTGAACCCAGGACCTTGCGGCTACCGTCCGCAGGCTCTAACCAAATGAGCCAACCGAGCAGCGAGAAAGGCGCTCTCTTTTCGCAATAATTTGTAGTTGAGGTGGCTGCTTTGGCCACTCTCAACACAGGTATGGAAAGGGGGGGGTTGCGTACAGGGTTGACCAAGTTGGGGGTAGGGGTCCCAACATCTGGGTATAGGATTCGAGCAAGTTGGGGGGCGGGGGACCCCCCAATTACCAGGGTTGGCGGGCATTGGGTTTTTGGGTTGAGGGGCTTTTGGGTTGGAAAATTGGACAATTCTGGGTTTTTGTGTTTTTTAAGAAAAAAATTCATTTTTTTCCATTTTGTTCTCAGGAATAAAGTTTCTTCCTGATTTAATAATCAAAATCAGAGTTAAGCCAACTTTAATAACTGCAATGCAGTCTTTTCTGACACTGACATGACAACAGAGTTGAGATGAGATCACACAACAATCAAATCAAATACTATCGTAAATTTTGAATTCAGGAGACTTCTTAGCTTTATTCGATTCGGTTCCTATGACTGTCTTGAGTTGACTTATTCTAATCCAAAAGCTAAACATTCATATTCAATAAATTTAACTTATGTTTGAATTGTCTTTTGGCTGAAGTTGGTTTGATTCGGTAGTTTATCTGAATATTAGGCAGATTTTACTGCTCATGAGTCATGAGTACTTTTGAGCAGTGCTAGTGAGCAATACACAGCATTACTTGTGACTGCTAAAGTCTGCTCACAGCCTTCAGCATTTGGTGAGCTGACTTGAGCAGCCCTAAAATTTTGAGGGAGACAGCAGACTCACTGGAGAAAAAGGCAGCTGACGGCTTTTTGGGTTCAAAAATGGGTTGGAAATGGACCATTGTCCACTAATCAAGTATTCTGGTTCTAAGCAGTATGAATGTTGAAGAAAGAAACATCAAACTTTTTTCAGCCTGCAAAAACACAATTTACAAGAAACTCAATGAATAAATGATCTCGGCAAGTGAAGATGATGAAAAGAATACGTTTTGTTACAAAAGGCTGGAGAGCGGCCAAAAATCTGCTATGCAATATTGGTTGACGGAAAGCAAAACGTGGCGTTCATTCCAAAAAATAGTCTTGAAAGAACGTTTTTTAAGACTATTAATGGCGAACAAGCGAAATTTATTTTGTCATGTTAGAATCACGTGTTTTGCATTTTGGTGTTCACTGCGTCATCAGAGCGTTATTTTTCAACATTTGACTTTGTTCACAGCAAGTTGCATAATCGATTGTCATCTGCATAAGTCGAAAAGCTAGTTTCATAAAATTCAATGCCAAAAATTTTTTTGACGGTGCATTAGTATATGATTTTATTTGTTGTGATAAGGAATCTGTATTTTTGCTTAAAATCAAGAAAAATGATATAAAAATATCTTGCATTATGAAGAATAAAACTTTAGATATGTTGCATTTGCTTTTCTTTCATATTTAATTCAGATCCACATTTGTGAAATGAAAAAAACCCTAATTAAACCCAGAAAAACCCGAAGACCCATAAAAAACCCTAAAAACCCGAATTCGAAATTTTGAAAATGGGTTTTTCCCAACCCTGCCAATTACAGGTATGATTTTCTGTAATATAAGCTTTTTCACTATTTTTTCCGCCAGGCAAGACACGTGTACACAAAATAGAATATAAAATCATGATTGTAACCAGTTACGTAACTTCGACTTTACAATATTTGTCATTGAAAAAACTTGTTCAACTGAACTGACGCATTAGAGAAATTGAAGCAAATAAAAAATTGCAAATGTTTTCAAAATGACTAGTTCCTTGAAAACCCTTTTTGATCAAACACACTAAACTATAAACTAACATGATCACCTGTATGTTCAAATGATTATTGTTTTGGAGGCAATAAGCCTGAACTAAATTTCTTTGCAGAACAAAGTACACGAATACGATCAGCAAAAACGTAATTTTATTTTCGGTTCAAGCAAGGAAAATAAATACATTTTGCTTGCATTCTGCAGTAAATTTGGTTCAAATACCAGAATGCAGAGCCCGTAGAAACTTGATTTTTGAAACATATTGGAATTCAATACAGAAACGACATTATGCCGATCCGGCAGCGCCGCTGGGCGAAAGAAACGACAAATTACCGGATCAGATCCCTACAGTAAAACTCTAGGATTATCAGATACATTGCCAAACGTAGCAACTTGACCTATTTTTAAATAAAATACTTCTAAAATGAAGAATTAACATAAATATGCGGTAATTTAAAAGCCTTTTACAGGAACTTTGAAGTGTAGAATTTATCATTCAGAAAATTCCTGAGTTTTGGTTGAATTTTATCACAAGTTTTAGTTTCATAGGTCGAACGGCTCGACAGGAAATGCTGAAAATATAAAATAGTACTTTCTTTTCGGATTCATTATTTGGAAGCACTTCAAGAAAAACATACTATAGCAAGAATCACTTCACTCACGTACTCTTCATTCATGGCACCAACTTAGAAAATAGTCTCTTCATTCATGACACCAGCTTAGAGCATAGTTTAACAAAATAATACATAATAATAATAATAATAATAATAATATGAAGGCTATAAAATTTGGCACTTTCCATCCTTAACAATTTTTAACCGAAAACATGCAGGTTTCAGAATTGTCTTAAAATTTCTTGAACACATTTTTCGACGTCTTCTCTTTCTTCTTCATCACCGGAATCATCTAGGAGAAAAAAATATTCTCCAAGCAGGCACGTAGTTGAGGAGGGGACAGGGGGGACCGGTCCCTCCTAAAAAAACGTTTAATTTTTAGACTACATAACTGATCAGTAAGTACATCTTGCTAAGCTAAGTTGAATAAAAAGCACTGAACTTTTATTCAACAAGAACTTTACTATACTGTTTAAGACAGATTTTTTGTGGAGTTGAAAAATAGATTTAAATCCGATGTGCAAGATTTACTGTTAGCGATTGAATAACTTTGAGATCCCTTGTCTCCCAACTTATTTAAAATTGAAGCAGTCGAGCCTTCGTTTAATGTTTACGGAGACGGTAGTGGAATTGACAAAACTTTACCTAGAAGTGAATTGATTGTTGCTGCAACTATAGTGAAAAAATCGTCTGTTGTGTTGCTTGAGGATAAGCACAAATTAATTCTAAGGCTATCCACTGATACTTTTCCTGATTCACTCGAATGCATGAAAATTGCTATAACTATTCCAGTTTTTACAGCTAGTTGCGAACGGTCTTTCTCAGCCTTAAAATTGGTTAAGACTTCTTCTCAGAAGAAAATATCGTATAGTCTCACCAGTGCAACGATGCAAAATTCTTGAAAATTCGAAAATAATTGATCTTTTTGCATTGAAAATCAATCGTGTCATTAACTTAATTTTGCTTTTTTCTAAATAATTTACTTTCCTATGTGCATGGATTTCTGCTCTTGCAATAAGCATTTACGAATAACTATCGCAATATATTAATTTCTCAATTGTGCGAAAATTGCAGCTAATAATTTTCTTAGCTAAGTAAGTATGACCAATACAAAGTGATTTTCACAATTCGCTCATATGTATACTTACAAAAAAATTGGTCCCCAAATTTTTAGACCCAGCTAGAAGCCTGTCTCCAAGCATCAAACTACAATGTCTCTGAAATAAATTACCCAAAACCGCTTCCGCCTTTTTAATATTTTCGTCCATTTTTTCTATCATTTTTTGTTCGATTTCGTTCATCGCCGTCGTCGTTAACGATGAAACGTCCAGTAGGTCGGCATCGCGAGAAATTTCTGCTTCGCTGAAGTTATCGGACGACGATTTTTCAGCCGCCGGCGTTTTAACGTCGCCACCGGCGGCATCGTCGAATTGACCGCTTTCGGCGCCGCTTGTTCCGGTCGACGACGTAACCGGCGGACTTTCGTCTAACAAAGATGGCGGCAAACGAGCCACGTTTATCGACGGCGAATCGCTATCGTTTTCCCAATTTTTATCGTCGCCGATATCGGCGGTGTATTTTTGCTCGTATTCGGCGATTTCGCGGTCCCAACTTTCGATCATTTTTTCTTTATCGGATTTTTGGTCATGTGACTTAAATTTTTGATCATCGCTTATTGGTTTCTCATCGCCTTTCGGATCACCTAATGATCAGAAAGTGAACATTTTTGATCGCTAAAAAAGTAGACTTGATCACAAGTTAATTATCGTCAGATCACCGATTTGCCAGAAATCGATCAAATTTCAGCTGATCATAAGGAATTGTTTCCAGATTAGCCAAAAATTATTGAAACTGTATAAGGAATACCCTTCCGCGATCAAAAATCGCCGACTCTAGAGCTTGATCATCAGCAATATTTTCTGGGTCATCGGATATCACTTTAACTTGATCTACATTAAGATAAATTCTTACTCTGATCGACAATCACCGATTTTTGTTCCCTTTTTTCGCTATACCGTTGAAAATTATTCTTCGATTTCCGATCCGCGCCGTTATCCCAATATTCCTCTTGCCGATTATCCCGGCGTTCCGGCGTCGACGGCAAATTTTCCCGACGAATAAAGCCGCCGCGATAGGAATTTTTTTCGTTGTCGCCGCCGAAACCACGATAAGCGTTAAATTTGCGGTCGCCCTCGGTGTTCACGGGAAAACGCGCGTAGGCGTTTCGCTGATCGAACGACGATCGACTAGTATTTTGACGGGAAGGCGGAGTTTCGTCGTTCATGTCGTAAAATCTGTGACCGGTTAAAAAAGGTGCATAGTTGCGATTGGTTAGAGAAAAAGAAAAATCGAATTAGTGGACGGCACTTAGAAACACTGTTAAATAAACGGACTTACAAATATTGTACTACACGGCATGGAAATTTGGAGCGGGCGGATCAAAATTTTTTTCAAAAATGCTCAGGGCTCAGTCAAAATTGATAAGAATACTCCAAAATTTCGTTTTTAGATGTTTCTCAGAGAGATCTTTCAATTTCGACAAAAAATCATTCTTTTCTTCTGATAATTTTCAACACCTCTACATGAAATTTCTGCGTCCTTATGTGATGAAATCTTCAAAGAGCATTGAACGACAATAAGATCATATTTATCTTATGCTTAAATCTTAATATATTTGTTTACAAAATTTACTAGGAAAAAAACCTTACTTCTTACATTTCACAGTACAAAAAAAATTGGAGAAGTTCAACCAAGATTCTGCTCGTGATCATTATCCCTAGTAGTGATGTGCGCCAGAAAAATTTCCATATCCGGATATCCGTGTTTTTTGCACCTTGATATATCCGGTTATTTGGATATTTTTACTGTTGTTTGCAAAGAGGTAAAAAGAAGTCACATATTAAGTAATAATACACTGGGTCAACTACAATACTACAGAACCTTCATCTCGTTTTGATGTTGAAACTTTGTGTAATAATGTAGGGTCTATTCCCAACTGAGCAATTCTCAATTGAACGATTCCCAAGTAAACGAATTCCGAATTGGGGAATTCCAAATGAGCGATAAAGAATGTAATCACACTTCCTCCATATTTTCGTTCTTTCCCATATATTCTTCTTTGTATGTATTTCTTTTTTCTTTCGTTCTGTTTGTTGATTATGTTTTCGTTTATGCATGTTTTTGCATTTTGATCTTTTATCTCTGGCTCATGAAACAATACATTACAAGTTGTCATTTTTAATAAGCATCGTCTCCCATGTAATTCTTTTACAATACGGCATGCTCTATTTCCTATTTAATTTTATCTTTTGTGATTTTTTGTTCGTTTTTACTTATTTTTCATTTTGGTTTTTGGCTTTTTCTCTTTTTTCTTTTGTTCTTTTTTCGCATTATTTTTTCTTCCTTGCTGCTTTCTTTATCTTGCTTCTTCTTTCCTGTCACTTTTTTCATGTTTTTTTCTTTTTCTAATTTTTTCCGTTTCCTTTCTCTTGATGCTTTGTTTCTTCCAGCATTCTTTTGTAGATATTTTTTATGAAGATTTTCACACTTACAACGATGAAAGATTGAAGCATGCCGAACTGTACAAGAATTTTATGTAAGACCACTGTTATTTAAAATGTATTGTATCATGAGCAAAAAAATAAAAAATTAGATGAGAAGAAGGAAGAAAATGAAAGAAGACACAGACAAAAGATGAAAACATAAAAACATACACAAACGAAAACATGTGCAAAACACACAGAAAACGAAAGAAAAAAGAAATACATACAAAGAAAAAAAGGTAAAGAAGGAAAATGCAAAGAAAGTGTTATTAAATTTTTGATCGCTCGTTTGGAATCGTCTAATTCGGAATTCGCTCACATGAGAATACCCCATAATGGAGCACCCAACTTCTCAGTAACCTTTATTTCGTTTTCGAACAGTGAAAATATCCGGATATTTTTTCGCACTCGGACATCCGTTTTTAAAAATATCCGTCCGGATATCCGACGCACATCACTAGTCCCCAGTAAACACCCCAAGAACATGAATGCCTATAACACACTCATGCTTATTTTTATCCCATTCACGACGCCATTCGCCGCCGCGTTTTTGGCGTTCTAAACGTTCTTCGTCGATTTGTCGCCGTTCTTGGCTCCATTTTTCATGCAATATTCGCTCCGATCCGGTCATATTCATTTCCAATTGTTTTTTGGGTGGCGCTTTACCGGAGCAAGGCGGAGTTTGGTTGTTGGAATACAAAAAAAAATCGACCCATGAAAACCAAAAAAGGCGGGCGTTTATTACTCACTTCCTTCGAAAACACTTGACGACCAGAAAATCCGGCATTTTTCTTGTCGTCTTCTATTTCGTCGAAACGTTGAGACCATTTCAAATTCTTTAAACGCATCTGCTTCAGCTTTTCTTCGGAAAAACGCAATTTTTCTTCGGGTGTCAGCGATTGATGGTCAATTTTTGCCTCTTTTTCCGTTGATCTTCGAGGTTTTTCCAGTTTCAACGGAACTCGAGCGTTTGTGTCGTTGGAGGTCATATTGGCTTTTCTGAACGTGAAAAAAGTCCGAAATGATTGCCTCACCGAAAGTCTCGTAGATATAAATGCTGATACATCGTATGGCCAATCACAAATTGGGATAAAATTTATTGAATATAAATATATAACGCGTACGGAATGAACATTTTGCACACTTTGCGACATTCACGACAAGTTTACAAGAATTAAGCCGATACTATAAAACTACAGCGTGATAAAACTTTACAACAAATCGGAATTTTCGCCGCCTAAATTGTCTTCACCGCCGCACAATTCTTTAACGCGGAGTAACATTTTCGTGGTCCACGAATCGAGACGCGAAATTTTGTCGTAATCTCTCAGCGACTGAGTAAAATCATCCAAGTTTTTGGCTTCCAGGGCCAAAATACAATCCTATGTAAATAAACATTTACATTATGCTCTAACGAACTGACGGAGACTCAGTTTACGCTCAATAGTTTATGCTCTCGAGAATCAGTGAAAGTGGGGAATAGATCGTCGTAACGTTTTAAAGCGTGCTAAAATATAAAAATGGCTAAATTTCTATCTAAAGTAAGAAAGCTAATGTTTAAACCTGCGCATCGAGTAAATCCATGCATAAATAGCACAATATGGCTTTGAAAAAATAATCTTTGGCGGTGTACTTCAATAAATTATTGTCGACGGCGGCTTTACCGATCTAAATATCCGAAAAAATTAACACAAAAATTTCCGTATTTTTTTAAGGAAATCAACTTCTTCATAAATATCGATCGCTTTTCGATATTGTTTCAATTCCGCTGCGTATTGGGCCACTTTCAGCAGGCATTTATTAGCGGCGCTAGAGAAAATTTACGTTACAATTGTGCGAATTGATAACAAGTTCAAAAACGCTTACCTTTTCGACTCTTCGCCCTTAAAATAGTCGGCTGCTTTTTCGTAATTATATACCGCCTGATCTAAATCCGACAGATCATTTTCGAAAATTTCCGCCATGGATTGATGGTGCTTAGCCGCCATTGTAAAACGGCCCTGCAAACGAAAGTTCCGTTGAACTCTTTATTTAACACAAAGTGAATAACTTCTCTACCATATCGGTATAAATTTCGGCCGCTTTCTGCAGACAAGAAACGGCGCTCCGCGGGTCGGTTTTTCTATAACAAGTGGCGGCGTCAACGTAATTGGAAGCGGCCTCATCTACAAAAAATCCTTTTTGGCGGTCGCCATTTTTAAATTCAAATTTTTACGTTTGGCGTCGCCTTTGCGGCAATTAATTTCCGCCGATTTGACAAACGATTGACCGGCTTGATCCCATTTCTTTGCCATTTTAAATAAATTAGCCGCTTTAACGTACAATTCGCATGCGTCGTCGGACTTACCGCTAAAGCTAAAAGCTAGATAAAGTTATTTGTACCGGACGAAACAACACGAAACAAATTTTAAACTACCCGCCGAAAATGCCGCCCAAAAACCCACCGCCGCCGCCCAGCGATCGAGACTTTTTGTCGGCTTCTTTCAAAAATTGTAGGGCTTTCGTTTCATTTTCGTCCATTTCCGTTACCCTAAGCTAATGGAACGAAAAAAATACGCTATGCTGAACGAAAAGCAAATGCAAATAAAGGAAACTTGAACTGAATCGACGCGTCAAAAATCGAAAGTTTGTAAATTGACAAAATTTCGATGAATTTTTGAGCTAAAGTAATCTCTGCACGAGAGATCCTAATATCCAGACATCTTATATAATCAAAAACATGCACTTCAATAATCTTATGACCAGATTATCAGTTATAAGTCATGTTGAAATTCATAGTTACTCTCCACTTAAAATCAGAAACTCATGTGAGTATGTTCATGTTGATTCGCTGAAGGACAATGCAAGTTTGAACAAGTATAAGCCACTTCACGAGCGGTATGAGTTTACTATGATTTGTTGACCTTCAAATTTGTTGCTTGTATGTTATTCTCGCTCAGTTTTTTTGCTTGCTGAATATTATCGAGCCAGCCAGCACGCAGTTTTCGCCGTGGTCAAAATTTTTTCTCCTATTTCCTTTCCCCCAAGTCGTTTTTTTCCGCTTAAAAATTCTTATAGACGCTTTATTTATGTGTTTTTGAGCTATTTCAAGCAGCAGGGTTATTTATTTATTCTTGCACACAGCAACAGGTATTTTTTGCACAGGCCAGGCCAGGTTGCAATGTGCTGTTCAACATACCAATTCTAAGAACAAGGGACGACAGGCGGTGACGCGCTTACATGCGCCCCTTTAAAAAAAATATCAAAATTAATTTTTGTTAAATACCTTTTAAAAGCTACAACTGAGGTTGCAGCCTTAACTTTTTCTGGAAGATAATTCCATAATTTAGCACTTCGAATTGCAAATTAATTTTTTCTACAATCAAGATTGTATTTGGGAATGTATAATAGATTCTGTTGGCTAGAACGAGTACAAGATGGGTGTGATCGAAAAAAAATTTGGGAAAATAACCGAGAAAAATCTTGCTTTCCGTTAAATTCGCCAAAAAACAACACAGGATCAAGCATTTATCAATAATATGTTCATAGTTGAAAGCTATAAGCATTTGCTAGGCTGACACTTTCTAACCGCGCACTGGAATAATACAGAAAAATGATTACATAATTCAAATCCGGCACGAAGCACCGGAAGATTTGTACTATTCTACATTTTATAACGCATTAAAATGCATCTCCGGACAGTAAACCTATAACCTAATCAAAAGGGCAGTCAGGCTTCGAGTTGCACTGTGCAACTTGAAAGAAAAAATCTGGTTGCATAGCTCGAAATTTGGTTGCTGTGTGCAACAAAAACCCTGCACAGCAATCAAATTTCGAGTTATATACTACTAACTTCTTCGTGCCAGCTTTTTTGATTCATCGACCATTTTTGAGGAATTTTTTTCGAAATTGAGGAAAATTTCGAATAATTGCGGTAATGGTTTTGCACAAACCTACATTTTTTTTTGCAAAAAGTTTCTAGGTATGATCTGCTTATAAATAAATATTCAAGTGAGTTTACATACATGAGTCAAGCAAGTATTGATTTATAATTATAAATATAACAGGCACTGTTTTTCCCCTGAATCGTACTTAAATTCGGAAAAGGAAAAAAATTTTCGGATTCTTTTTCCATTTGGGAAAGAAAATTTTGGCGATCGGATATAGAAAAGATGCCATTTGGTGCATTTTCGAAGGTCACAATCAAAAGTTATAAGTTTAATAATCATTATTCATTTCGGCTAAATTTTATAAGTCGGTTCCCGGCTATCAGCCTAATTATTGTATATGAGTTGTTTGTTAATTTTGAGCATGGATTACTTTGACTAGTGTAGTGAGTAGACATTTATTTTTCTTTCAAAATTTTCCTTAGGCTTAGACTTAGGGCGCAGCGCTGGTGAGGATCTTCCAAACCAAGTTGTTAGTTGAAATAGTATCAAGGGTCTTAGAAATTGTGTAGTGGTAAACACATTAAGTCCATAGGCTAGAGGACCAGGTTCGATTCTTGAAGTAGGCAGCATTTTTCTGTAGTGAAAAAAGACTATGTGAGATGTGTGCAGATTTTATGCAAATGAGTTCCTGAATGCCATTAGCGCTTGAATTTTCGAGCTGATCTGGATAGCTGGCATCTTGAGGATCCAAAAATGCCAGTTTGGACCATAATTTGGAAGGGAACCGACTTGTAAAAAAATTCCTTCATATCCTTTTTCTTAGCTCAGGCGCTGCTTTTAGCAAGTGTACTTTCACTTATTCAATTTACAATAGTTTTCATCGTCTCAAACGTATTATCTCATGTTTTAATTGGTAATCTTCAATATTATATCTTGATATTTAATAAAGATTCACATTTTTTCCTTGACAAATTTTTTGAGAAAGATATACCTTATGTCCATATCCACATTGGGGGCTAGGGAGCGTGCCTAATACAATGTCTGCATACTCAGACAATAGATACAACTGGATTCAACTCGGTACTAGACGACGTGACTTCCCTCCCAGATAACTCAACTCTCAGCACCAGATCATGATCTGTGTGTTTGAACAGGATAGAAGACTTGGAGGTAGACCATCAACTACTAAAAACTAGATAGTCAAACCACTAGGAAATCAACCAATCAACTTATTATGGAATAATCTATTAATCAAATAAACAAAACCGGGAAATTAACCTTACGAGAAAATCCGAGAAACAACCATCTAACCCAGGAAATCAACCAACCAACTATTAACCAGGTAATCAACCAGCCAACCACTAACCGGGCAATCAATCAGTCAATAAACCAACCATTGAAATTTATCAGACAATCAACCACTCAACAAGGAATCAATCCACCAATCAGGGAATGAATGAGCGAGTCAATCATGAAATCAATCACACGATCAGGGAATCAGCCAACCATTCAGAGGACCAATGAGTGTTTGTATTAGATAATTTTGAGATTTCGATCTTCTAAAACGCATCAGAGGGCATTTTTTCAAATTCTCTTTTATTTCATGGTTCCAAGCATAATTTTGTCCCCTGACCTTCCAGGTTTTTCGGGCTTTTTAGATACACTGGTACGTCCCTAAAAGCATGTAAAATCTAAAATAAGCTTGAAAATCATTTTTGATTGCATTCTGTCTATTTTGTACAACATACTATACATCTGGTTCCCTACCTCTGTTTGACTTGGCAGCGACTGAAACGATTCGGGGACCAGCCAAATTTCTGGGCTGGTTGGTACCAGCTAAAACGATAGGGTTATTATTTCTAGGTATGGATATCTGTGACTGAACTTTTTTCCTAGCGGCTATTTCCATTAGGGTTGTCCCAGGCCGCGAGTCGGGGCTAGGCTTGCCCTGATTCGGGGCAAGATTACATAAAACCAGTATTTTCGATAGGATAACAAGCTCTATTTGTAAAAGAATTAAAGTTTAGAATGTGACAAGTAAATAAAGCACTTCATCTTTAATACGGGTTCACGATTGATTTTTTCAGAAAACGTACAATTATATTCGCTATTCATTATTACTGATGACTAATAGTGAGTAACGAATATAATTGTTCAATTTTTATGAAATGTTTAACTTTCTTCTCGAACTTGTTTCAAAAATTTCTCCCCTATAGTCTTTAGCATGCGTGCTAACGATCAAAAATTTCCATTAGTACGGCTTTAGTTTCATTAGCACTGTGCTAAAAAAATTCTGCAGATAGATAGATAGAAGTAGTCCAGGTACGTGTGCAATGCAGTTTCTTCCGAAAAAGAATGATTTTATTGATACTTATCCTTTCTGACCTATCAATCAATGCATTATCATTAGCTGACATGAAATGAAAAAAAGTTTAGAGATGTATCGGGTCCAAAATTTTACGAAAATCGGGTCCGGGTCCAAAAATTGAGGAATATCGGGTTGGGGTCCAAAATTTTAGGAATATCGGGTCCGGTTCCGGGTCCAAATTTTGAGAATATCGGGTCCATGTCTGGGTCCAACAAAATGGTCGGGTAATTTCGGGTCTCATTTCGGGTCCGGGTACCCGATATATCTCTAATATCTATGTCTGCCCCGACCCCGGTACAATCCTAATTTTCATACATTATAGATTATTCGAAAAACGCGTATTTTGATGTTTTGTTATGATTATCTGACAGTCTAGAACTCCAAAAATTAATTTTTTCTATTCTTTGGTAAATTACCGGATTCAAAAATATAAGAATGTTTCAACAATCTTGAAAAGCATAAATAAACAAGCAGCTGTGAACATTTCTGGGCCGTAAAAATTTACTTAGCGAAAATGGCGAAAAAGCTTTTGCCCATTTCGCCAAGGACGAAAGGCTCCGTGCGAAAAAACAGTGTTAGAAATTGAAATTCGTATTTTTGACGTTTGATTCAAATAGAAAAATTGACAAAATTAAAGCAACTGCCGTCTTGATTTCATTCAGAAGAAAGAAATCCGTAGCCGAAAATTGAAGAAAAATATAAACTTCCTGACTGATCCTGTAGAAATATCTGAATTCTCGCAACATTCCATTTTGTTTTGAATCGTAAACCGTTATCTCGATCAGTTTTTCTTATTTCGCTGAAATTAAAATCTATTTGTATGATTTTAATTTACATTTTAATGTTAAAATGTACTTTTAAATCAGGGTTTTTTAGCAAAATGGGGAGCCATGGCTCCTAAAAATTCGTATTGGCTCCTAAAAATTTGGCGACAATTGACTTGTATAAATCTAGGAATTTTAGCATAATTTAGAAGTGTTCTCAGTTTCGGATTCCAAAAAATATCGCCGCTTCGCGGCACTGTACACTTTATATTTTTAAACATTATTCTGTGATGCTGTAGTTGTGTTTAGGGTATGTGTTGCACAAAATGTTAATTTACACAACAATTAGAGCTTTAAGTATCCTAGACATGAAACATTGATTTGATTTTGATTTTTAGGAGTTTTAACCATCCAAAACTATATTAAACTACGTGTTCGATCGAATCAACATGATGATGTCGCATGACCTATGTATAAAAAAAAATTTTTGCAGACGCCATAGAGGTTTCAGGAATCCGAAACAGCTAAAACGGCAGCCGTTGCCAAACGGTCCCACCTGTTCCTGGCAGAATCATGCTAATCCTCAATGTTTTATTTATCGTAAAATTTGGGTTACTATTAGTACTGTAGAAAAGTTGCATAATTACTTTGTTTTGTAATTCACACCGTATTTATTGGATTTTAATTGTTTTTGATTCTCTTGCGACTAATAAATCGTTATTATTATTAATGGACAAAGGACTCTATAAGATTTAATAATTTAATTGAAATTTTAATACATTCATTAATTACTGATCTAATATGTGAGCCTTATTATTCTGTGTGTGATTGAGAGCGTATTCAAAATAATTGATCTGTTGTGCGAGCTTCTTTGATTTTGAAGAGTGTTTTTGAATAAATTTGTTCAAAAAACTGTTTTTTACTACCGCATTCGTTTGCAAACTTTTTTGTTTGTGCTCCTTAAAATTCAGATTGACCTGTAAAATTTTGATCTTACAACCCAATTGGCCTGTGGAGAAAAAATGAAAAATAAAACCCTGTTTCAAAGGTTTTCCTCATTAATGTTAAACTATACTAGAATATGTTACAGTAGTTTGGAATCCCAATCTCATGCATTGAGAATTCAGCGGAGCTTTACAAGAAAAGTTATGATACTGCATTATTTCGAACCACTTGGATCCAGAGCGATTAGACCTACGACAGCTTCTTCCTTTTATCTCATTACGGTTAATAATATTAATCATTTGAATGTTTTACCAGACGATATATTTTTTCCGTTGTCCGTAATTCAAACCATGCCAATAATACGCTAAAATTTTGATACTGTTAACATTGCTGATTTTTTAAAATACGAATTTCAGAGTCGGATAATCGGGGTTTAGAATTCTCTTGATGGCGGTAGTGTAAATGCTAGTAGTGCAAGCTGCAAAAATGATTTCTGATAGACTCAAAGATTAGATCTGGTATCTTTCTTGAAGGGTAACTTAATTTGCATCGTTAGCTGTTATGTTAACATTTTTCACATTTATTTAATCTTTATATTTACGACGTACAAGGTCGATCTAATTAGTTATTATTATTATTGCACTAATTATTATTATTATTATTATTATTAACGTCATTGTTGTTGTTATCATTTTTAATATTATTATTCTTATTATTATTATCATTATTATGATTATTATTATTATTATTATTATTATCATTATTATTATTATTATTATTATTATTATTATTGTTATTATTATTATTATTATTATTATTATTATCATCATTATTATTATTACTGTTATTATTATTATATTATCAAAACCAGTTAATATGTATGTACTATCCTGAAGAAATCTCAGTGTACACCTCTCCAGGCTGATTGGCCAAGTACATGTATGATAAATACGAAAAAACAACGATATCAAATAGGATGCAATTAGAAGAATCAAATTTTCACAAACGTTTAAATGTATTTTGTTTGAATTTTTTGAAAAATTCAGGATTTTTATTCATGAATTTTTTCCATCGCTCGAAGTTTTCTGAACGCTAAGGTTAATTTTTGTAGCAGTGAAATGTCTTAGAAATATATCGTTATTAAGGCCCTGTCATACTTCACCGCGCGGCGCCACCTGTTGGTATGAATAGGACAACCGGCACCGCGCGGCGCCGCGCGGTGAAGTATGACAGGGCCTTTACGCTTTCTACCGTTGTATAACATCGATTGTATCGTTTATTAGCGCACCATCTGACTTGTCTGAATTTCCACAGTTTTCTAAATTAATGACTAACGCAATATCAGAATAGATACATTCAGGCCTGTGTGGCCAGGAATTTTTTTTAGGAGGGAGGGTACACATTTTTTTGACTTAATTTACTGTAAAATGGGCATTTTTAACTCGAATTTTTCCTGAAGAAAACGAAAACCAAAAACCTTTGCCTTTTTTTAACACCTGAGACATTTTGGGGGAATGGCCCCCAACCCCCCTGCCTACAGGCCTGGCTGGACATCACATCTGCTCGTATTTGGCTAAAACGTGAGCTAATTTACAAAAGACCCATCGGGTTCAAAATTTTACGAAAATCGGGTCCGGGTCCAAAATTTTAAGAATATCGGGTCCGGGTCCAGCAAAATAGTCGGGTAATTTCGGGTCTCATTTCGGGTCCGGGTCCATTATATTTTCCACATGTTATTCCGTGTGACATTATGCAAAAACAATTTCTGAGAGATTTGACCTACTGTTCCATTAACCTATGATAAGTTGGAAATTAATAATTTCTGAAAATGAGATATTTTGAGTTGTTTTATATGCTGAATATTGTGACAGCATATAGTCAGCAGAAAAACAAAATTTGCATACTTACGGCACTCCAAAAAATGGAAGTCCTAAATTTTTTGGCACTCTTCAGTCTGTATGCTTGTTTGGAAATATAAATCTTCAAACGTTCATTATATGCAATAGGTATGAAAGAAATTTTCTGAAATCTTACTCTCTTAAGTGTCAAAAATGAAGTCGAAATAACCTGAACGAGTCATTTGAAACTTTTTTTGGCAGCCTTCTATAAAATGCCACGGAATTTTCCTCCCTCTATTTCTGTAGCTACTGGTGGCCAAGACGTTGTGTTAAAATTTAAATCAGGTTTGTGTACCTTTTTGGGAGCTGTAGATGTCTGCACATCTTGAAAATTGATACAAAAATGCTGTTTGCTGCCATTAAATATGCCATCAACGAGATGCAGGAAAAATTAAAAACGTTCATTGGAATAACTCTTGCGTTTTCTTGTAAAAAAATGTCAGAATGGCTCGATTTCTCAAATTTAATAGAAAAATTTAAATTTTTTGACTTTTCTTCGAAGCATGTCGTTTACCAAATATCAGAGCTAGATGAATCGAAATTTATCTATCTTTGAAGCCAGATTTTTTCTTACTCCTTATATAGGTGATGGCAAATCCTGTTTTGTCAGAACTTTATTCATTCGGATTCAAAAATATGTTTGAAGTGCGGTGCAATGTGTGCCAATCGTAGCAACTCAAAAAACGGCACACAAATCGTATTGAAATTTTAAGATAATATGTCGGAATTAGTCCCTACAAAAAAGATTAAAACATTCTGCAGCATGGGAAGGTGTCCGGAAAGAGGCCCAGGTGAGTTTTTCGGTTTTTTCGCCTACTTTTGGACACTTTAAAAAGTGTAAAACGTGAAAAGTACAACATTAGAAAAAAATTTTCAAACGTTATGTAAAGCCACACAATATACTCTATTTTCGGGTATGACTCATTTTCAACCTATCATATTCATATTCGAACTTCTCACAACAATAAAATGGATGTGAGAGAAACAACATCATATTGAAATCGTTTCGGTTAAGACCATACATGTAATTGGGGGGGAAGTGCTATGAGAACCCCCCCCCTCCCACCCAGAAATCGTCGATCATATGGCTAGCCATATGGTAGCCGTAGGAACCCCCGTACTTTTTGTTGGAAAAATACTGAAAACTGCTAATTTTTTGATGAAAAATGTCAGTTTTTGAACAAAAAATACTCAAAAATGTTAATTTTCTCGGCGCTTCGAGCCATGAATGAATTGTTTTCAGTCTTTTTTTGAAAAAATTACTATTTTTGAACTATTTTTCGGACTTTTCTCATGAAAAAATAATTTTTTTTGCTTGAGAGACCCCTCCCCCCAAAATTTTAGGAATTACTGACCCCCGGCCCAAAAAAGGTCGTCCAACTCCCCCCCCCCCCCCCCCAAGACCTCGGGGCTCCGTTACATGTATGGTTAAGACACAATAAAGTGATTCGAGTCAGTAGTCTCTCGTGAAATATTAGTGAGTAAGCGTCTCTATAATTTAATTTTTGATCCTTAGATTAATATTATAAATAAAAATCAAGATTGAAAAGACGACGACTACGAGGAAAATGGCCGAAAAGCTAATTATGAAATATAACTTGGGTGCTGCAGATTTTAAATCTAAGTCAGTCTCAAGATGATCTTAACAATTAAGTGTTGATTTGTTAATTTTCATATTTCATTAGTTAACTGATGTGTCAGCACATTCGTTAACATTCGTATTTGCTTTCAGCTGAATGACTATTTTATACATCAAACCCGAATCAGATTTGTGACAATTTCATCGGGTCAGGGTCCAAAATTTTAAGAATATCGGGTCTGGGTCCAAGATTTTGAGAATACCTCATCCGGGTCCAACAAAATGGTCGGGTAATTTCGGGTCTCGTTTCGGGTCCGGGTACCCGATACATCTATAATTTACTCTTGAGCTCATTTTTATCACCGTAGGAAATCTGAAAATTGCCACTGTTAAATGAATGTAACTTCTAAATATATCTGTCCTTTTCGTGCAGGAACTGAAATTCTTAGTTTCTCTAATTTTTTTCTGTTTTTTGACCACTTCTGACCTCCATTCCCCGTGAGTCGCACAAGCTGATCCACAAGGCTAACCCTTCTTAGCGCCAAGATTTTTATATGTTTATACCAAATTTCGTGATTTATATTTGAGTTGGAAAGGTTTCTGGAGGATCCCAAATTTTAGAGTTTAAATTCGATTTCGGTGTAGAACTTTTTTTAACCTTTCTCTGGAGTTCATTCTTTTTTTGGCGATAGAATGTCTCAAACACACAGATATTTTACGCAACAGTGTGATTTTTTGCGGCGTCTCGCTTCAATTTGTGTATTATTTCCAACTTACAGGGTGTGGCGTAATGATTGGAGATGCCCCTACAGAAATATACACTGGTAAATGCTAGGAATAATTTTTATATACTAAGTTGTAGAGAATTCAATTCTGCGTTTAATGAACTATTTTTCGAATTAAAATTACCTATCCTGACTCGATTTATGGGCAAAAAATAAAAGCGATCCAAAAATAAACACAAAAACGTGAGTTTGAATAAATCAACAATCTGTTTCAGTGCGATTTGCTTCCCTAACGTGTCGAAAACGTTTTTTAATCGAAGGTAAAAGGTTTTGAAGAAGTTTTGTATTCTAATTCGTTAAAAATGAGATGCACAATTTTTCGCAACGTTTCCATTGAGTAACTTTCTTGACCCTGGATACCCCCTGACCCGAAAAAATGATCAAACACCTCCCTGAACTTTTTTCCAGAGCAGTTTTTTTATGATTTTTATGCATATTTTGTACGAAAACATGTTTGTGGAACTTCTTTGTTCTTTTGCTTACCCACCGGCCCCCACTCCCTCGAGAAAAAGTCCGAGGACTTTCTCCCTTGAAAAATTCTTGCCTTGCATGTCTGAGTAATACGCCTCTGATATTCCTCCCTACAGGGTAGTTTGTCCAGAAGCACTCGGTCCTCAACAATTTCTCCCAAATGTTCGGTGTTGTGCAAATCTGGACTGTAACCCGGCCACATGCCCTTTCCTTAAAATTTCAGATCTCGCTCTCAAAGCAGCTGCTGCATGGTGTTCGCTTTCATGCATGGTGCACGGTCATGGACAAAAGTGGGCGCACCAATGCTTCCAAAAAACTACAGAGCAAATTTCGGATCAGTTTTATTGTAACTTGTTTTACATATAAATATTAACGTATCTGATGCAGAATTGAATTCTCTACAAGTTGGTATATTGCACTTTATTCTCGCATGCAATATGGCTGCAGGGGTTTCTGCAATCAGTATGCATTATGTATTTTTTTGCGGTTTTGTGTGTTAAAAAATGTTTCGATACTTTCTTGAAAATTTATTTTAGACCCCTAATTATTTGTTTGTTTATTTGAAAAATTCCCATTATAGAGTCGATTTTTGATTTAACAGAATCGATTTTTCGGTCAGAATTTACAAATTTTAGCATAAGGTTTTTCGTTTTTTTCTCAACCAGCGAAATCATGTTAACTGATCACGAAAAACGTAAACAAATCAGCGTCCGCGGCATCGCTCAAGTGGAAAATGTGGCCAATATTAAAAAAACGTTCAATCGTCATTTGCATTTTACGATGATCAAAGATCGCAACGTCGCCACGCCGCGCGATTATTATTTCGCTTTGAGTAATACGGTTCGCGATCATTTAATTTCGCGTTGGATCCGTACTCAACAATTTTACTACGAGAAAGATCCAAAGGTAATTAATTAATTAATTAATTAGTACCACATTAATTAGTGGGAAAGGAATTCTCGTGACCTTGTTTGTTTACTCCTAGTTTGTATTTATTTTAGAATTTCGCCATTCTCTTATCTGGTTTTTCGATAGTTAATTTAGGTCATTAAAAATTCTAATCGTAAAAAAGTTTTAGTTACTCCATGTTTTAAAATTTTTTCCATTGATTTGACAACTGCCTTGCAAGAAATTTTTTTTCTATAGAAAAAAGCTTCGACAAATAGAAAATAATGGAAATCTCCTGTTCTTTTACGCATAGAGTAAATAGAAGGCAGCATTTTTGCGAATCGATTTTCTGACGTTTAGCAACGAAAGAAGCGGATGTGGTTATAATATTGAAATAAAATACGAAATACAGAGCAAAAAATTTTTTATTGATTTTTTGCGCTTATTCTAAATTTTCACTTTTTTGATTTCGTCAAACCCAATCTTACAAGTTTTTATTTTTTATAAAATGCACCGAATCTTTAAAAATTCACTTTTTCAATGTTGTTTCTATATTCAGCTTTCAGAATAAATAATGCTTGAATTTTTCATTTCAAGTTCTTTTAGCTCATTAGATTTATGCAAAAGTCCAAGTTTTTTAAGCGGAGCTTCGGTATCTGCGGAGTAAAGCCATTTTTGGGATCGATTGCCCAAAATTTTAGAAAGGTCGGGTCATAGAGGGAGAAAAATTGATTTTTCCACCTAAAAAGTTCGAAAAGTGCTTCAAAATATAGCAAATTTGTGTAAAAAAGCTTAAAAATGATATATATATTTAAAGTGTGAACAGGCGAAAAAATTGGCATTTCATATATTCAAAAATGACAATTTTTTTACCAAAAAATTTCCGACCAAAAGGATGGGATTCCTATGGCTAGCCCGTTTCAGCCATATTATTGGCAAATCTTGAGGGCTGTCGCCACGTGGCTAAAGATTCATGTGTGGAGGTTCTTATGGAATTTTCGCCAATTGAATGTATGCTCAATTGTTTTTTTGTATTTCTAAATTCGGCCACTTGATGTTTCTACTTCATCATGTTCCGCGCCTTTAGTAAGTAGAATGCAGCATATATAGAAAAAATTACAACGACAAATATCACTTTCCTGTCATTTGGCAAGTAAGAAATGATATTTTCTGAAACGGATATGATTACAAAAGTAACTAGTCAGAAAGCAACAATATCCTTCGCTTTATTGATTTTTTAAAAGTCAACAATTTTAATACTTTTCTTCTTTGTATTTCTAAATTTTTATTTATCCGAAACTTGATGTTTCAATTTTTTTCCGCAGCGAGTTTACTACCTATCCTTGGAATTTTATATGGGTCGTACGCTGTCGAATACGATGATCAATTTGGGTATTCAGGCGACGTGCGACGAAGCTCTATATCAGGTAGTTTTGCCCATGGTTATTTTTGTCGCATAAATCGAAAAAAAACTGTTGAATATCCAAATTCGCAACTTGGCATCAAGCCAAATCGCTGAAATTTCGACTTTTTTCGCAAATTTCTCGCGTAAATTTATCAAAAATCACTACTTGGCTCCATACATATACAATAAGTTAATTTGGATTCAACTTATATCGGGTATAAAATTTTGAAAGTATCGGATCCGGGTCCAAAATTTCAAGAATATCGGGTCCGGGTCCAAAATTTTAAGAATATCGGGTCCGGGTCCAGCAAAATAGTCGGGTCATTTCGGGTCCGGGTTCATTCTACTTTTTAAAACGTTAATCTGTGTGATATACGTTTATATCTTCATATAATAAAAGCTAGAGATGTACCCTTTTGAAAATATCGGGTCCAGGTCCAAAATGTTTAGAATATCGGGTCCGGGTCCAACGAAATGGTGGAGTAATTTCGGGTCGCATTTTGGGTCCGAGACCCCGATACATCTCTAGCTAACAATACAGAAAATTAATCACTTTGACGGTGATTTTTTTCTAGTACTAACGTCCTAAAAAGTACGTAGTGCACGAAATTAAGTTGAAAATCAACTTTGATTGCGTTAGGTCTATTTTCTACGGGTAAAGATACTAACATCATATTTCCTACCCTGATTTAGCTTAGAAATCACGAGCACGATTTGGTAACCGACCAACTTTCTGGATTGACTGGTGGCTGGTACCAGGGGTTGATTTCTCATAGCTCCGGAACTTAATTCGTCAGCGAAATTGGCAGATCATTGACGAAATTTCAAAACTTCATCGACGGAATATTTTCATGGGTTTCTCAAAGAAAATTTCGTTGACGAGATTTCGCTGACGAAACTTTCAGTTCGTGAAGAAATTTTCCAAATTTCTTGACGTGGTTGGTCATGGGCAGTGGTGGGTCAAGGGCAGTGGGAGATAAGGAAAATTGAGGATGAGATTGAGATGAGGAAATAATGAATTATGCAGTTGGCATCAAAGTAGTTTCTTGAAATCCACAAAAAAATTTCACGTTCAATTGGCACAAACGAATGCTGATTCCCGATGCTAATTGTCATTTGATGCGATGTAGAAGCTAGGCAAATAGACGAAGAAACGAAAAAACAAAAAAATTTAAAATACATTAACCACTTTGATGAACCAGCAAAATTGAAAGCCTTTATGCTACTGCAAATCACAATTATCAATTCGTCAACAAATAAAAATAGTTCGAAAGCTTTAGGAAACCCAAAAAATGAGGTTCGCGAAATCTCGTCAATGAATTAGAAAATTTTGCTGATAAACTTACTTTGCTGACGAAATTTTCGTCAGCTTTGAGAAACCGACCCCAGATAAACCGATAGAGTTTGTCCAAGAGTGCTCGGCGCAGCGCCAATCGCACCCAATCTTTTTTCAGCTCGGCTTGGACGTCGAGGAATTACAAGAAGTTGAAGAAGACGCCGGTTTAGGCAACGGCGGTTTGGGTCGCTTGGCCGCTTGTTTCATGGACTCGTTGGCTACGTTGGGCTATGCGGCGTACGGTTACGGTCTGCGTTACGAGTACGGCATTTTCAAACAGGCCATAAAGGACGGTTGGCAGGTCGAAGAGCCGGACGATTGGCTTCGATTCGGCAGCCCGTGGGATAAGGCCCGGCCCGAATATATGCTACCTGTTAATTTTTACGGACGTACGGTCAAAGACGAACATGGCAAAACGCATTGGATTGATACACAGGTACCCAAAAAAATTTTTTTCTCGAACTCAGTTTTTGATGTTTTAAAGGAAAAAAATTTTTAAACTATTACTACTTGTGTCTTTGGAAAAAATTTTTGTTGAACTCAATTTTTATTTTTTTATTGCTTTTTTTGAACTTCGTTCTTGGGTTTCGAAAAATGTTCATCTTGAACCGGATTTTTATTGTTTTCAGAAAAAAATATTTTCTCGGAACTTTATTCCTGTGTTTCAAAAAATATATTTTGTTTCAATTCGTTTAAGGTTATAAAATTTTTTTATTTGAAAACTTTACCCTTGTGTTCAAGAAGTTTCTTTGCTAAACTCGTTTTTGATTTTGAAAAAAAATTCTTAAAAATATCTTTTTTCGTCTCAAAATTTTTATCCTGTATACTATGAGAACAATTTTTTTTTAAATATTATTAAGATTTTTTTTGCATGTGACGATCAGAGAAAAATTGGCAAAATGTTAATTTTCAAGTATATATGTTTTATTTCGGAATAGTCGATAAAGTGATAATTTTGTAGTTGGTCTTTGCGATGCCTTACGATACGCCCATCCCAGGTTACCGAAACAACATCGTCAATACTTTACGTCTATGGACGGCTAAAGCCGAAAATCGCTTCAATTTGAATTATTGTAAGTTGAAAAATAATAATTTTTAGCGAATTAAACTATAATTTGTGTATTCTAATCGAAATTTTCCGACAATACTTAACGTCGCATTGTTTTACAGTCAATCACGGCGACTATATCCAAGCGGTTTTGGACCGTAATTTGGCCGAAAATATTACCAGAGTCTTATACCCCAATGACAACGTAAGAATTAAAAATGTTTATGACTCCAGTAATTTGGGAAATTTGGATATTTTTTCTTCGTATTCGAAATCTCAAGTTTTTCACAATTGATCATTAAACGCGAGTGGTAATATACCAAAGGCAGATTTCCCCCCGCCCCCAAATTTTTATCTCCCAAATCTCTCGGTGTAAATTTAGAATTTAACGGTGTAAACTAGATTTTTTGCTGTTGAAATTTCACTTTTTAATATAAATTTCGGGGAAAAACATTTAAGTCTTGTTCATAAAACTTGAAGGTTTTCAAGTTTTTTAAAACTCTTTTCCACCGCAGATTTTCGAGGGCAAAGAGCTTCGCTTGAAACAACAATACTTCCTTGTGGCGGCTACCTTACAAGACATAATTCGGCGTTTCAAATCGTCGAAATTTGCTCAATCGCATAAAAGTATACGGCACGCTTTGGAAAATATGCACGAAAAGGTAGAATTTGATTTTCAACAACGTTTTAAAGTCCTGAACGAAAATATTTACAAATTTTACAAAGCTCAAGTTTCGATCAATTTTTTGTGTGTATTAGGTTGCGATACAATTGAACGATACGCATCCGTCTATCGGAATTCCGGAAATGATGCGTTTGCTTGTCGACGTAGAGGGCTTCCCATTCGAAGAGGTTTGAAGAAAATATTTTTATTTACACAAAAAATTGAAAATTTTGTGTAAGAGAATGAATGAAAATTCAGGCCTGGCAGCTTTGCGTCAAAATTTTCGCTTACACTAACCACACCGTTTTACCTGAAGCTTTGGAACGATGGCCCGTTTCGTTGATGCAAAATTTGTTACCCCGTCATTTGGAAATTATTTACGAAGTTAATCAACGGTTTTTAGAAGTGAGTCCAGGATTACAATACAATTCATGCAGGGCCGTGCGCAGTATTTTTTCATGGGGGGGGGGGGCGGACTAGATTTTTTCACTGAATAGCCCCAGAAAATGTTGATCTTATGCGGATATACTGTGTGCATCACCGTTTTTTTCCTCGAAGATTTTTTCCACATGAGAACAGGACCCAAAATTTTTTTCCTCATTTTCCAAAAATTTTCCACATTTTTAAAAACGCTTATAATGTGGCTACGGATGCTTTTTTATGCATTTTAGGAACATACCCAAGCATTTTGTTGTATTTGTAGTCAGAAACCTGCAAAAATGAGGAAAAAAATTGAGAAAATTCTGGTTATGTTAGTCAAAATAAGCTCATGAAGAATATATTGGTGTTCTATAGAATGGTCCGGCGCGGAGCGCCGAAAAAATTTTTTGATTTTCACTTTCTAAAACGCTGGAAAATGAACCTTCATAACGTTGGGAAATAAATTAAAATCAGACTGATGAAGCGTAATTTGCCTCCCATTCCGGCGCGAAGCGCCGGAAAAATTTTCGGGTTTTTGTATTCTAAAACGCTGAAAAATAAATTTCTCCAACAGATAATTCGTGAACAAATGTTTTGAAATCGCGTTCTAGAGTAATGTCTTCAATTTCCACCTTCAATAAACGCAAAAGTTCAGATTGCAAACGTTTAAAAAATTCCAATCATCGAGAGAAAAAATTGAGAGACTTGAAAAATCTCTATTTTCGGCGACATAATTGACTGTAAACGATTAGAAAATGAAACGAGCTAACTTGATTGATAGAAACTGTTGAGCATTAATTAGTAAGTCGAACTAGATATGCTAACGGCCGCGCCTGATAGAATATAGTTATAATTATACCCATGACCGGTGCTAGGCGCCGGAAAATTTTGAGATTTTGACCTTTTAAAGTCCTCCGAAACGCATCTTTTCGGTTTAGAGTTACTGCCTCAATGGGTGGGGGGCGGCCGCCCCCCCTGTGCACGGCCCTGAATTCATGTTATTGGCATGAACCCGCAGAAAATTTGTTTAAAAATTATCCGCAGTATTTTTCTGGTTTACACTAAAAGTTTAGTTTTTGTCTATGGTTTACAATTCGAAATTCTTTACATTCAACTCTATTTTTGTAAGAACTGAAGTTTACTGTAATTTTTCTTGTTGCAGTAAACTTTGATGTTCGAAGCGTGTAAGTTGCGTTTTATGGCCTGTTGAGGCTGACGTGTGGGAATTTTTAATGAGTCGAGTTTACACTGATGTTTCTTAACTATTTTGAACTCGGGAACGATTATCTATAGATCAATTTTTTCTTGTCACACACATTTCTCGTCCGCCTCAATGCTTGAAGTGTGAAATTTTTTTTTTAAATTTATTCACGCCAGAAAATTTTACAGCAAATTTTGAAAAAATGGCCCGGCGATTTAGATCGCATGCGCCGCATGTCTTTAATTGAAGAAGACGGCGAGAAACGAATCAACATGGCTCATTTGTGCATAGCCGGTTCGCACGCCATCAACGGAGTTGCTGCTTTACATTCGGAAATTATAAAACGTGACGTGTAAGCTAATTTTTTACGCTTTCGCTTCAAGAATTTTCAATTTTGTTCAAAAAGTCGGCTCGAATATTGTTTATCTGGTAATTTCTCGCGTCTTTTTGGTGTAAACGACATTTTTGTCGAAGTTCCAATTTTTTTCAGTGTATGTAACGTAATTTAAACAGGTTCAAAGATTTTTACGAATTGTGGCCCGAAAAATTTCAGAATAAAACGAACGGTATAACGCCCAGACGTTGGCTTTTGTTATCCAACCCGTCATTATCGGATCTGATCGCTGATGTAAGTTTAATGAAAGATTCAACATAGAATTTTGACTAGAAAACATGATTGTGGTATACTTTTCCAATATCATTAGGTCGAAAATTTCGAAAAAATCAGTTTTTCAATTTTCATGTAAAAGTTCAATTTCTTTTCGTAGAAAATCGGCGAAGATTGGATTACGAATCTTGATTTATTGCAAAAATTGAAAGAATTCGATCGAAATCCCGGTTTTCTAGAAGCCCTTCGGCGCGTTAAGCAAGTATGTTACAACATTTTAAATATTAAACATTAGCTACGAAATAAATGGTCAACTTTTTGACAAGGAAAATAAATTACGAGCCGCCCAATGGTTGAGCGAAGCTTACAACGTCGAAGTTGATCCTTCGAGTTTGTTTGATATTCAAGTAATTTTTGCTATATATCATTTCGTGTTAGAATTTTAAGTTTTAAATATTTTAGGTGAAGCGTATCCACGAGTATAAAAGGCAATTATTGAATTGTTTACACATTATTACCCTTTACAACCGGATAAAACGCGATCCTTCCAAACGTTACGTGCCGAGAACGGTTATGATCGGCGGGAAAGTAAGTTTTTCTCCTTCCATTTTTGTTGATTTTCGTAATTTTATCCATTTTTGACGACTTCATGTGCCAAAATTCTCCATCATTTCATTCTTAATTTGAAACGTTAGTTCTATGATTCAAAATTTTTTTCAGGCTGCTCCAGGTTACCATATGGCTAAATTGATCATAAAATTGATCACTTCCGTCGGTGATGTTGTCAATAATGATCCGATAGTCGGCAATCGTCTCAAGGTTAATTCAAATTATTGATTCTTTGTGAAATTCAAATTTCAAGAATTTTTGATGTGTGCAAACCAAACTTCGCATCTTAAAACGGAAAATTTTTTTCAGGTCATTTACTTAGAAAATTACCGTGTAACTTTAGCCGAAAAAATCATACCGGCCGCTGATTTGAGCGAACAAATTTCCACAGCTGGAACCGAAGCCAGCGGTACGGGCAACATGAAATTTATGGTGAGTCGCATTTGGCTGCAGACATGCACGGCTAGAGTTTTCCAATAGAGAGAGTCAAGTATGTTTTTCATACAAAATATGCATCAAAAATATCAAAAAAATTGTCTCGGGAAAGGTTCAGGGAGGGGTGTTTAACGATTTTTTCGATCCAGGGAAGAGTGTTCAGGGTTTCAGGTAGGAGGGATTACCTCCCCTTGAGCACCCTTTGTGCATGTATGGTTGGCTGACGAAAGACTAAATAAAACTTGCGAAATATTTCCGTGGAATTGAAATTTTCCAAGCGGGAAAAAACGTGGAAAAAATAGCACAAATTGTGTCGGTTCGCTGAAAATCGAATTTTTTCTCCGTTCCAGTTGAACGGCTCCTTGACAATCGGAACTTTGGACGGCGCCAACGTCGAAATGAAAGAAGAAATGGGCGACGAAAATATTTTTATTTTCGGTCTAACCGTCGAAGAAGTTGAAGATTTGATGAAGAAAAAGTATTTCTCGCTGTTCTGGTGTAAGATTGATTTACTTGTATATTTTCACGCAGTTACAATTCGGGTGATTTTATATCTAAAAACACCGAATTGAAATTATGTATCGAACAAATCGAAAACGGTTTCTTTACACCCAACGAGCCGGATTTGTTCAAAGATATAGCCAATACGTTGAAATTCGGCGATAGGTAAGTCTTATTGTGAAGTGCAATTATACTGCGATGCAAAGTTTAAAAATCATTGCCAGGTACTTATTGTGCGCCGATTACGAAGCTTACATTGAATGTCAAGACGAAGTTAATCGGGCTTACGAAGTTTGTAAATTCTATTTAAGACACAATTTCTGAGAGGTTTTACCTTCTGCTTCGTTGACCTATGATTGGTTGAAAATTAATAACATCTGAACAAGAGATATTTTGAGTAGTTTTACATGCTGAGTATTGTGACTGCATTCATTCCGCGTAAAAATCAAAATTCGCATGCCCGTAGTAGTCGAAAGTTTGGAATTTTTACATTTTTTGGCGTTTTTCGGTCTGTACATGTATATCGAAATATCACAGCTCAGAAAAGACGTGACTCTGAAGCCGAATATTCATAGCATGCAGAAGAATGCAGGCATGAAAAACATTTTCTAAAACTTTACTTTACACTGTTTGTTACATTTTAAAGTGTCAAAATACAGGTTGAAATTAACCGAAAAAGTCCAATGGGGCCGTCTTTGGACACATTCCCATAGAATGCCGCAGAATTTTTTTCTTGATTTCTGTAGCCAATAATGACTGACATTATTGTGCTAAAATTTCAATCCAATTAATGTACCGTTTTGGGACCTGTATAGGTGTCTGCGCATTCTGAAAGTTAACACAATAATGCTGATTAATTCCAATAAATATGCCATCAACGACATGCAGGAAAAATTCAAAATTCAAATCGTTCAGGTTAGACGAATAAAAAGAAAAAATGTGAGTCGAATCACTGGTATAATTTCATCGATAAATATACGATGGTTTGGCAACAGCATACCTCAGAAGAGATGCAACAAAAATTTCTCTTTTCAGTAATTTGACCAGAAAAAAATCGAAGCTGGCAGTTTGATGTTACGAAGTTAATCTCGGCTGTCTGACTCCAACCTATGTTATAAGCTGTGCGAAAGTGATGTACACTTGAAGGCCCCCCGTTTCACACCACGTGATGTTAGAGTGACGAAAATATAGCAGATGATAGTAGATTGCAGTGCCTTCCCAACAAAGCAAAGAGTATCCGAATAACTCTTGCCGTTTTTCTGTAAATGGATTCCAAACAATCACTCAATTTCTGGAATTTGAAAAAAATTTTCGAAGTTCTCGATTTTTCATTTGAAGCACATTGTTTAGAAATCATCAAACCTAGATCAATGAAAATTTACCAGAACTTCAAGCCACATTTTTTTCATAATATTATAGATTAGGAAGCATCTGTATTCCCAGAACTGTATTGATTTATCATATATCCAGATCCAAAAACATATTTGATTGACAGTGTAGTGTATGCAAATGTCGACAGATGCTAAAACGGTATACGCTGATGACATGTTGCATTCGCAGCTACTGTAGGAATGTAAGAACTATAGAGTAAAGGAGATAAAATTACTCGGCATCATGGTTGAACCCATAAAAAGAATTTTTCTTTTTTTTGCTTCTGATTTTCGACAGTTTAAACTTTCTTGCAGAGTGTAAATGTTCGTTTGTGGAACAATCAGTATATTAGGCTATAGTCTGTTACTTATTTGATAATTCTACAGTACAGATAATAAACGTATCACATGTGCTATACAAGAGCCACCCAGAAAATGCAGTGACTTTTTGGCGATTTCCATAAGTATGCTTTCTTCGTAGCTGTGCAGCTCCTCAAACGGTAAAAAATTTTGATGAAAATTTTAGCAATGCAGTTAGGATGCATTAGCTATGAAATAGGAAGATAAAATTTTGCGGCATCCAATGGAAAGGTGCTCGGAAGCGCTCACGAGCAAGATTTTTCGAATTTTTACGGCTCATTTTTGACACTTTAAACTCTCTTGAAAGGTGTAATGTGCAAAAATTTATAGGAAATGTTACGCCAAAAGATAGCTTATTTCCTCTTGTGTTAAATGAATGTTCATTTATCGAATGAGATCATTCCGATCCGGAAATATCGCTTGGCCAGCAAGACCACTGAAGAATGTCAAAAATACAACAATTTTCAAAATTTGACATACTGTAGCGGTATGAATTTTCGTTTTCAAGTTAAACCAATACAATTAAACTCGGCGCACAAAACTACCCAAAATATTTCATTGTGAGATATGATTAGTTCTCATACTTATCAAAGCGGAGGTAAAACTTCTCAGAAATCGGGTCTTAAAATGCTTGATGACAATCCCATTTTTTTGTTGCTACAGTAGACCTGAATTAAACCTACTTTACACTTTTCGAAAACAGGACACTGAACGGTGGACTCGTATGGCTTTGCACAACATAGCCAGCAGCGGCAAATTTTCATCCGATCGTACGATAAAAGAATACGCCCGCGATATTTGGGGTGCCGAAGCTGCTGCCGAAAAACTGCCGGCGCCGTACGAAGGACCGGCTAGCGAACAAGAGCAGCATAAAAAATAGATACTGTGTGCTTACAGTAAACTTAGGATGTTATCGATTTTACGCGGTATTGATTCTTCGCCTAGCTTGTAGTATTTAGGGGCCTTTTTAGCCCTTTGTTTACACTATGTAGTTTACTAAATCTGTATTTTTGTAGTTTTTCATCCCAATAGTAAATACTTGCGTTTTAGAAATTTTCGAGTAACGTCCAGTCGTGTGGTGTTTACGGATTAATTTCTGGGTATATTGCGCAAGTTTGTACGCTGTATTGAAACGATCGATAAATGATCCTAAATTACTGTAATAAGAATATTGAAATCTTGTCGAACCTTCGATAGTTTTTGTTCATTTCGCTTTGTCCCTTATTTCCTTGCAACTGTGAGAACATTACGGCACGGAAAATGTCAACGACGGAGAATTTACCATTTTCGGATTCCGCGGAACACGAAAATAGGGCTGAAGATCAAGGTGAATGCTATACGCCGATTGCAGGGTTTATTTATTTTACACTTAGCAACCAAATTTCGTCGAGCTGCGCAACCAAATTTTTCCGTCAAGTTGAACTCTGCAACCTCTGATTATTTTATAGGGTTTAATGACCGGAGAAACATTTTATGCTTTTAAAAATAGAAAAATCGAAAATTTTCGGCGCTTCGCGCCTAATTTCAAATCACTGTTTTTCCCCCGGGCCTTTTCCCCAAATGGGGAAAGGGGTCAAAATTTTTTTCCCCATTTTCCCGAAGTCGTTTTTTCGCTTAAAAATGCTCACAGACGCTTTATTTAGGTGTTTTTGAGTCTTTTCAAGCCTTCTGGTGTTTTCAGACCCGTTAATTCATTAAAATTGAGGAAAAAATTGAAATTTTCGAGTTTCAATTCTAATTTACAAGCATTGGATTGGAACAAACTTTCAAGCAAACTATCCAAAAGCATATTGATTTTGAATTACATGAGAAATCGATGGTCAAGTCCTCTATGACGACAAGTGAGAACCCAAAAGGAATGTTAAATTTTTTGGGTATTGATATTCTGCGACGCTGGAAAATCAATTTTCCAAACATTTATTTCAAGCATTAGATTTGAATTTTGTGTTCAAAAGTCGTAATTTCTAGAATTTTACTTGAAAAATTTTAAAACTAGTATAATTTATTAGTAAACTCTCATCTCATATATACTACTTGGTCGAAAATATTTGAGTAAGCAGAGTGTAAATTTCCGAAAGATATTTCTATGAAGCGTTTGAATCGATTTTACGTTAAAAAAGAAATAATTGCATCAAAAAGCTTAGAGACTTGACGTATTGATCTTTCTCGAAAGGAAAAAATGCGAATCTTCATTAAATATCATGATAAAATATTGAAGATTACCAATGAAAACATGAGATAATACGTTCAAGATGATGAAAACTATTATAGATTATATGATCAATGAAGGTAGACTTGCTAAAAGCCGCGCCTGAGCTAAGTAATGCATAATAATTATTATTAAAGTTATAATCGGCGCGAAGCGCCGGAAAATTTTGAGATTATGACCTTCTAAAATGCACCTAAATGCATCTTTTCTGTATCCGATCCCCAAAATTTTCTTCCCCAAATGGGGAAAGAGCCCAAAATTTTTTTCCCTTTCCCGAATTTTTTTTCCCCGAAAAGCACGATTTGGGGAAAAAAACCGTGTTTTAAATCGTAATGGCTGCGCGGTTGGAAAATGTTGCTTAGCTCATGTTTAAAGCTTTCGAAACATGATTATATTATGGATTTATGGATAACTGCTTGATATTGTATATTCTTTTGACATATTTGACGAAAATCACAATTTTTTGAAAAATTATTGTGTCGGTCGTCACAAATTTTCGACATTCGTAAACATAAACTTGCAATTGAAATATGAATTTTTTTCTGATAGAGCTGAAAGGAAAAATCCTGTACCTTTCTTAGAAGTGTTGCTTAATTCGCCTTTCACGTGTATTTTTTTCTATTTACGACATTTTCGTTAGAATTCTCTAAATTGTGTAGAACACATAACCAAATATGAATATTGTGTTGTTCTCGACTCATGTAATTAAGAAATCGAAGGGATTCTCCCCAGCTCAGTCAGACACAGTACCCAAATGTGGAGACACTTCCTTCACATACCTGTATTCAGGATTTTTGAAAAATGGGGGGGGGGGGAGTTTACTGAATAAAAAGAAAATCATTTTTGCAGTAAAGACTATTTTCAGCTAGTTTATGTGTGCTTCGCACAGATTTTGCCTCGAAGATTATTTCGACATAAGAACCAGACCCAAAATTTTTTGCCCAATTTTCCAAAAACTTTTACTTTAAAAAAATTTTTTATCATGTGACTACGGATGCTTTTTCATGCATTTTAGGAGCACACCCAAACATTTTTGTGTTTTTGGAGCCAAAAACCTGCAAAAATGAGGAACAACTTGAGAACATTGTGTTTAGGTTAGTCAAAATGAGCTGATGAAGAATTAATTGGTGTTCTGTAAGAGCAGAGAAAGCAGGTTATTCTCAGAGTTCTCATGGATTTAATTTATCCGCTATTAACGTTTCTGTGGTTCTGATTAGAATTATCCAATTTTATTTAATTCTTAAGGCCCTGTCATACTTCGCCGCGAGGTACTGCTATTTCTATTGATACCGACAAGCGGCGCCGCGCAGTGCCTTGTCACACTTTGTCACGCGGCACCGCTTTTTTACTTTCGGATTTTGCTCTCTGAATGAGAACGTTCGCGAAAAATTTGAAAGCACTGTTGTTTTTTATCGTTTTTGGAACTGCTAATTGTACTTGGCTTATTGTTGAGACAATATTGGGCCGTGGAAACGTGTTTACACCTACTTTGCATATTAATAATTTTCCACATTCATATCTCCATTGTGAATTTTGTAGTCAAAAAGAACCTATAGTCTTTTTTCTGGAAATGCTTGTGGATAAAAAAGTGGACAGCAAGTATCATTTTATATTTATATAATTTACAGAGTCTGCTCAACTGACCCTCGCCATTTTTTACGCCAAAAATTCTATAGTAAATGGTTTGTGTAAACGACTTTGAGGGCGGTTCTTTTTTTGTTCATTTCCTATTTACAAACATTTTATAAAAACGAACTTTACATATTTCAAATCCTCCTGAAAGTCTATTTCTGACAACGTCAAATAATTCCTCGTAGTTCTGAGTGCACGGCCGAAACTTATCAATCATGGATCGGTGAATTTTTTCCGAATGTAGTATACATGCACGCGGAGGGGGGTTTGGAGCTATTCACCCCAGACATGCACGGCAAGAATTTTCCAGGGTAAGGGTCCTTGTACTTTTTATCCAAGGGATAGGGCGTGGGTGAACAAAGAAACAAAAAAAAATTCTGAAAGCTTGTTTTTCATGCAAAATATGCACAAAAATCATCAGAACAGCTGTCTTAAAAAAAAGTTCATGGGGATGTTTGACGATTTTTTTGGGCCAGGGTCTCAGGTATGGGGGTTTACACCCCTACGCCCCCTATTTGCGTGTGTGATTGACCCCCTGCAACGATTGAGAAGATGACGAACGAAAAAATGATCAAAAGAGAAGAGAAAGTCGTCATGAATGAAAATGATACCGTAGTTAAACGATCTATCCAAACGAAGCATACTTGATTCAGAGAAGTAGCGTTAAAACTTTAAAAAATGCTATCCAGGCAAATAATTTCATATATTTGGCTAATATAGGTTGAAAAACATGCTGCTTGTACTGGCTGACTCTAAGAGGCATGCTAAAATAATACTTGGAAAGTGTCATAATTCATGTAAAAAATATGATTGAATTGCATATAGAAATGTTATAGTATGCATCGATATGTTATAGCAACAATATATTACAGCTTTATAACAGATAAGTTGTTCGAAAATTTCGTTTGAGTTGAACATTGAAAGCTGTACCACGCGGCGCTGCAAAAATTAGAAAAAATCTATTCATACTTCCCAGCCGGTGCCGCGCGTCGCCGCTTTTTAGTATGAATAGGACAACCGGCGCAGCGCGGTACCTCGCGGCGAAGTATGACAGGGTCTGTAGTCCGGCGCGGAGTCCCGGAAAAAATTTTCAGATTTTCACTTAGTAAAACGCTGGAAAATAAACTTTCGCAACGTTGAGAAAAAGATTAAAATCAAACTGATGAAGTATAATTTGTTCCCCATTCCGGCGCGCGGCGCCGGAAAAATTTTAGAGTTTTTATATTCTAAAAAGCTGGAAAATAAGCTTCCCCAACAGATATTTGTGAACAGAAGTTCTAAAATAACAGTCTAGAATGATGTCTTCAATTTCCATCTCCAATAAAGACAAAGTTTTATGTTGTAAATGCTTGAAAAATTCCAGTCATCAAAAGTAAAAATTGACCGAATTGATGAAAAATCTCTATTTTCGGCGAAATACTGACTGTTAACGATTAGAAAATGAGACGAGCTAACTTGATTGATAGAGACTGTCGATAACTGCTTAGTAAGTGGAAGTAGAAATGCTAACTGCCGCTCCTGATAGAAAGTGGTGATTATTATACCCATGTTCGGAGCTTCGCGCCGGAAAATTTTGAAGTTTTGACTTTTTAAACCCCATCAAACGTATCTTTTCAGTTTTGAATTACTCAAAAAATTTATCGTCATTTCCATAATTTTTTCTCAAAAAGGGAAAAAAAGGTGGTGCTCGGATTGTTGGCTAAATTCTATGTTTGACGAAAAGTGTATAAATATATTAATTTAATTTGGGAATTGTGATGTATAGGTGCAATTATATTGCTGAAAATTTTATTCTAAAATTCATTTAGGGGGAACTCTCCTCCCTAAATATACACCTGTCCCTTCAACTCGAAAAAATTGGGCAAAAAATGACTTTTTTCAGAAAATTTTCGGTCTTTACGATGTTTAGGGACCCGCAAGATTTTAGGAAACCAGGTACCCTCTCCCAGCAATTTTAGTGTTCCCTCAACGGAACGGATGTCTTACATGTATGTTTCGACTCAATCAATAGTCGAATATATGTCGAAAAGCTAATGCTGAAAAAATTGAATTTTCAGCGCCTCCCGCTTCCGCTATGGACACCGACGAACAACAGCAACAGGCGTCGGCTCCATCCGCCGCCATCGAATATCAGTTGAATACGGAGAATATCGATTCGTCGTCGACGACTACGCCTTCGGTCGCCGACGTCGTCAAAAACGAATGCGGTCTAGAAATGCCGCCGCCTGCGACCATCGTCGAAGTGGTAATTTTTTCGACAAACGAAACTTGCCCAATAAACACAATTTTTAAATTGAATTTTGTATAGGAGCCGCCGCCGCCCGCTGCTCCGAAAATGACGACCGAAACGCCAGCGGCCGCCGCCTCCGCGCCCCCGCCCAAGGAAGACATGAACGCTTTGTCGACCAGAATGTATTTGGATCAAACGGTCGTGCCTATTTTGATGTGCGGTTTGACGGCTTTGGCTAAAGAGAGGTATATTTTGGCGCGAAAATCGAAATTTGGCGCACAAAGCTCAAATTCAGAAGTGAAAAAATCCTAGGATATTTGTCGCCGATTCGGTAGAAATTTCATCGGCGACTGTTCCCGATTTTATCAATTCAGTAATGAAAAAATCCCAGATCTTGAAAAACGTCGAGTGTGCATGTTTACACCATACAGACACGGCAAGAATTATCCAGGAGTAAGGTCCTTGAACTTATTATCCAGCGATAGGTGGGTGGGTGAGCAAAAAAAGTTCTGAAAGCTTGTTTTTCATACAAAATATGCACAAAAATCATCTGTTTGACGACTTTTTTCAGGCCAAGGGGGGTGGCCAGGGTCTCAGGTATGGGGGTTTACCCCCACTACACTCTATGTGCACGTATTGTTTACACAATCCAGGTGTGTGGGCAGAAAAAATTTTTTTTTTGTTTTCAGGTGCAACCTTTTTTTGTGAAGGAAATGTCTATAATCGTTTTCCCAAGAATGTTATCTTTTTTCATTGTGTCCTTATACGCCGAGCATGCATTTTACCGAAAGTCCCGATTCTCCGAATGATGAACAAAATTCCCGTTTTTCCGAACAATGCATTAATACTTATTATCCAAACGTCCCGATTCCCCAAATACTTTATAAAAAAGTTTTTTCGATTCCCCGAATGATAATAAAATTTTATAAATCGGCAACTGTCGCCGACTGAATCCTAGGAATCGGCGATTTCATTCCTGAATAGGGCTTAACATGAAAAGTTTTTAGTGCTCTATCTTCTTGGAAAAATCAAATTTCCGGCTTTAAAAGGTTTTTACTGTTAAGACTACATTTTTGAATTTCTGATTTTAAGTTTCAAACCTTCAAAATAAAATTTTGCCGCAAAGATGTTTTTCAAAACGAATTATTTTCCAATTTTTGTAAAGCCTTTAGTTATACTTTTTATGTTTAATTTTTTACAGGCCTCCGGATGCTATCCAATTTTTGGCCGATTTTCTAATCAAAAATAAAAACAAATACAATACAAGCAGCGCCGCAATCGCCGGTGATCAGAAGTAAATTTTTCCGGCTATTCCTTTGTTCACGCGTTGATGAATTTTTGTTGCTTAAAAATTTTTTTCGTTATAAATTCGCACGTTAAAAATTTCATTTTGAGAAAAATCCGTCATTGTTTTGTAAAGACACTAATTGTAAAAAATAAATAATTCGTTATATTTACGAAGCGTTACGCGGTTGGCTGTTGAATTTTCACGTATATTTCGGAAAATATAGCACAGAATTTTAAACGGGTGCGCTGGGATCGATAGTGAAAAAATTTCTAACGTGGAAGCCGTTTCGAATAAATAGTTCGTTTTTATAAAAGGCTTGTAAAGTGTAAATCGACAAAAATTAGATGTCTTCGAAATCGTTTAGACAAACCTTCGACTGTAAAGTTTGCTTCGCGAAAAGCTAAAGGTTGGTGCGAAACTCAAAACACGGAAACGGAAATCTCAATGTAGTGATTCTCAATTCATCGAATAGTAAAAATTTCTATGCATCGGGGGAAACGCACACACCATTTTTATAATAGATATGCAAATTAGGTAATTAAACTCGTTTTGACAGTTGAGATTTAGTTGATTTAGCCATCTAAGTTCCACATGCTTTTCTCCTGCAGTTGCGGTAGGGTACCATTCCCAAGTGAGCGAATTCCCGATTGGGCGATTCCAAACCGCTAATAACACTAAGATTTTCCTTGTTTTTTCGCATTATATTTCTTTTTTCTTTCGTCCTGTGTGTTGCTTATGTTTTCGTTTTTTACATTTTTATCTTTTGTCTTTCATTTCTTGTCATCTACTTTTTCTTTTTGTCCTTTGAAGCAATACATTACAAGTTGCCATTTTTAATAAGCATTGTCCCATATAACCCTTTTACAATTCGGCACCCTCTATAATTTCCTATTTAATTTTTGTTTGTTATTTTTTCTTTATTCTCACTACTTTTCATTTTAGTTTGTTGCTTTTACTTCTTTATCTTCTTCATTATTTTTTCTTTCTTTCTTGCTGCCTTCTTAATGTTGCTTCTTCTAATTTGTCACTTTTTTCATCTTTTTTTCTTTTTCTAATGCTTTTCCACCTATTTTCACAATGTCTTTATTTTTTGATGATTTTTTATTTCCTCCAGCATTCTTTTGTTTATCTTTTTATGAAGATTTTCACACTTACAACGATAAAGGACCCAAGCACGCCGAGTTGTACAAGGATCATATGGGAAACTACGATTACTTAAAATACGAGAAAAAAAAACAAAAAATTAGATGGCAAGGAGGAAGAAAAAGAAAGAAAGCACAGACAAAAGATGAAAACGTAAAAACATACTTGAACAAAACCGTACATTCTCGATCGCTCCTTTGGAATCGCCCAATTGAGAATTCGCTCAATTGGGAATCGCCCTCATATGCGAATCGCCCGATTGGGAATTCTCTTAATGGGGAATCGATCCCATTGGTATTCGCTCAATTGAGAATCGTTCAATTGGTAGTTCGCTCACTTGGGAATCGCTCACACGAGAATACCCCACGATAGGTATGCCGAACGGACCGTTCCAAAATCCCAAAAAATATCTCAGAAAAAAATTTTTTGCAAAACGTTTGAATGTGCTCTGAGAGTTTCGTTTGCAGAACAAAAATCAAATAATAAAGACACGAAAAGTAAATTAATGTAATAAAAAGTCGGTAAAAATGGAACAAAAGTACACAACCTGAAAAAATTAAATAAAAACTGGTTCAAAATATGAAGAATAAAGCTTATGCTATACATGCCGTAACATCAGAAATCTGGCGATTGGTGCCAAAATGTGTGACAACCAGCAATGTGTGACAACCAGCATCCACCAAATCGAAAAGGAGGACCAAATGAGTCATGTGCCACTTTGGCCGCCATGTCCACGCCTGTCAATGTTTGCGGCGATTGCATGTGCGACGCGCCCTATTGCGTTAAGGCAGATGCAAAGCTTGGGGCTGAAATTTCGACAACAAAACAACAAAAACAGACCGAGACCTGGGCATCAAGCTTGACGAATTCATCGCCAAAAATGAGCAAGATTGAATTCAACGAAAGCAATTTTCCTTCTTTTTTATGGGCTCTTGTTCTACTACCACTGTTCCACTACGGTGAAAAAATATGATAACATGGTAATTCCTCTTGTTGAATCTAGAAAAAATTTTGATTCGTCATTTTAGTAAAACCTCTGAAATTGATGCTAAAATGCTAAAATTCTAAAATAGCAACTCCCTGCCTGCTCAGGAATCCGACAAACAACGAAAATTTGGATCCTTTTCCGCAATTGCTGCATTTCGAGTGAAAAACAAGCATTTTTAACGTGTTTTTGAAAAATCTCGAAAAAAGCATCGTTATGGAAAACCAATATGTTCAAATTTTTCGTGTAAAATAACCTCCCTTCTGCTACTCTTGTTAAACTCAAGGGCGCCCTCCGCAAAAGCCGTAGCCTCAGAAATGCACTTTGAAGGGTTCCAGTATAATATAAACATATAGGAGGCGGAGTAACGCCTTTGATTTGCTAGTTTTTGAAATTTTCATCTTTTGACGTGCCATAAATCTTGATTTTTTCAAGGTGAGATCTTGATTTTTTCCAAGATGCCATCTTGACTTTTTCAAATTGTCATCTCGATTTTTCTTAAGATTATCCTGAAAAAATGTTGCACATGAAAAAATTGCCATGCCCCTGAATTGAAAGTTGAACATCGACAAACTTTCACATCTTGATTTTTTTGCGGTGCATCTTCAACAAATGTTGTACATATTCGAAGTTAACGATTTTTTTCGAGTGGTAACAAATTTTTTCAAGTGGTAACGATTTTTTCAAGTGGTCCTTTTTGTACGCCGTCCGGACTGCTTTTGATTTCTTATCGAACGTTCGAATATAATCACAAATATGCTGATCATCGAAATTTATTATCATCCGACTTGTTTATCGTATGTACATTTCATAACAAACAACCCTTGAAATTTTCTTTAGCAACTTTCAAACTACACTATCCGGTGGCCGTTACCGCCACGGACCCAATACCGCTACTTTTTTGAGGAGTAAGCGACAGGCTCATATTACCGCCACCAAATAAATTTTCGTTAGTAAGAATAAAAATTAATTTGGTGCTTGCAGGACGCTTAATCTTCATCTTTTGCACATGGCTAAAAATAGTTCAATGAAGTACGAAAGCTCATGGCAACACAAACGTTACGAAGACTTGAGACATCAGGACGCTAGGACATCCGGAGCATCCAGTAGAAACTAGGAAGCGGGACATTAAGGTGTAGACATTAGACCGTAGAACTGCGGACGCCAATGGCTTAGGCTTAGGCTTAGGCTTTGACTGCATATTCTTAGAGGGTCTGCCGGTAGTCCTGACCATCATATACATGCACAGCATGGAATTTCTGCTGGGGGTCATCCAGGAGGAGGAATAGGGTGGAAATTTTTCTCTTTCGTGGTAACAAAAAAAGGAAAACCCAAGCAGCATAATCCTGCATCTGTGTGAATCCATTCGTTTTTTTCGGCACTTTTAAAGTTTCAATTTTACTCCGTTGGAATCAAGTATGCTTTGTCTAGAAAAACCATTAAACTATAGCATTATTTTCATTCTTATGAGGTCTTTCTCTTCATTTTTAAATTTTCCTTCATCATCTTCATGGTCAATGATGTGGGGGGTTGAATCTGCGTAAAGTCAGTTAAAATCTGCTGGGGGCCCAGGCCCACCAGTCCTCCCCCATGTGGGCATATGTTCCTGACACCGGGTAGAATCCCAGGACAATCTTGGCTGATCTCTACCCAGAATCGTAACTTTTTTGAGAAATTGCTTACTATATTTTTAAAAATTTTCCCAAACATAAAATGCCATAAAATTGTGCAAAAACCTAGTGAAAGGTATACTTCTGTGCATTGAAAATTACAAAATTGTTTCAAAATGCTTATTAATTAATCGAATTAAATGCCTTTGGGGAAATTTCGTTTAAAGATCTTGAAATTTTTTAAAAGACAGTTCAACTATTTCACTTAGAAATGAAAAAATCTAAAACAAAGTTTTAGAGCATGTGGCGATTTCTGGCCGGCGCTTTGACCACTTAATTCTAGCGAAAAAAATGGCACTACTGACTAAAAATTTACAAGAAAATTGGGAAAGGGATGAAATTTTCAAAATTATGGTGGTGGTTCCTGTAGTCTGGGGGAGGGGATAACCGAACTCTGCTTGGAGGTCCCCCACCCATCCTCTTGCATGTGCTCGATTTACCAAGAATCACATTGTGCCATTAAAACACCACAAATTCAAAAAAGTGTCATCACCACTGGCGTTCAAGGATTCTCTTATATGCAACAAAAAAATTTTTCGCAAGTCCTAATGCCCCTGCGTCCCAATCGCTTGCGTCTCAATGTCTACGTCATAATTTCCGTGCATCCCAATGTCCGTGTTTCCCAATGTCCGTGCGTCCTAATGTCCTGCGTCCTATTGTCCGCGACCGAATTTATGTGCAAATTTTTTGCATTATAATAATGTCCTGCGTCTTAATATCTTGCGCCCTTACGCCTGCGTCTTTGTGTCCTGCGTCCTAATGTTCGGCGTCCGAAAGTCTGCGTCATAATATCTTGCGTTCTAATGTCCCGGCGTCAAAATATCTTGCGTCTTAAAACGGCACAGCGCTCTTCATAATTTATAATTTTTCACCCTATACCCGTAAGAATTAATGGTCTTCATCTTTCTCCACGAGATTTCCTGCAAACGTCATGAAAATGTCTGTGAACCTTATTGATTTATCAATTGCTATAGTCCATTCATTTTGAAATGATCGACGCAGCTATTTCACGAAAGTAAGTTCAATTCCGAAAAATAAGTGAGCTTATTACTGTAATTGGTAAGGTAATTTTTCGTCAGTAAGCAGCAAACAGAACAGCTGAAAATTTCCTTGACCTGGTCAAGTGGTCGAAATTTCTAGAATAACGCAGTTTTGTCCGAACCAATAATTGACAAGCATGATTTTTTTCAATGATATTGGCCTTTCCCATGCTCATGGAGAGCATTGTACTTTTTCTACAGTATAAAGTTTTCCACTATGTAAAAACTGCGTATCAAATTGGACTTAATTTTTTTGTTTCCAATGCGTCTATCATTTCAAATTGAATGGATTATAATAACAACTTGACAATATTTCTCTTTTGCTGAAATTTCCTGGGCTATATTGCGCAAATTCTAAAACGCTTACTAAACACGTAAATTTCTGTTTACTTTTTAATTTTTGCTATAACTGCAATTTAGCATTTTTCTAAATTTACTCGAATGGAAAAAATTAAAGGGGTTACTGATTTTCGGTAATTTTATCTTATCAGTCGACGTTTAAAATCCAGCAAGGAAAAATACCATTGCCGCAGCCATTTTTGTTCCGTACCGTCAACCAGCTATGTTTTGGGCTCTATTGCTGATCACTGCTTTTGTTAGTGGAGCTTATTCGGATTGCTGTTACGAATCGTGTCAATCGAGTGGATCTACGTTTGCCTCCCTGTTTTCGCCCATCAAGGTTTGCGGCGATTGCACTCGGGGCACGCCCTTTTGCGCCCGTGGAAAATGTAACATTTTCGGCTGCAATTGCGATAACGGCTGCCGCAAGGGGCTCTGTCAAGGAAAAGCGGCCTGTTTGAAGAAGCTGACAGACTTTGTCCATCAAGACAAGCAAGGCTAAATTATTGAACGAAACCAGCGTTCATTCTTTTTTATGGCTTTCTCTGTTCAATTACCTAGTAAACTTTTTCATTATCGACCATTATAATACAGTAACATAATATAACAATATTGTAGCCCTTGAGAAGCCGTGCCTTCATCGTGCACTCGAAATTTTTTTGAATAGGGTGTTTTGCTACAATATTATTATATTGCTAAAGTATTTGCGGAACCAGAGGATTCGAAATATGTACAGTATAAATTGATTACTGCAGTCCCAAAACTTTTTTCGAACCATAGTTTTGTGTAACCCTTAACGTCCTGTTTAGGGTCGAATCGACCTAATATTCATTTTTTGATGTCATTCCTGAGTAATTTTGTCCATGCAAACTGTTATTCATCTACTTTGAAGGATAACAGATCCGATGAAACAGAATCCGCCGACATATATACCTCGGAATCACTCAAAACTGATAAATCGCGAATAATTTCTGACGCTTTTCATTTAGGCATTGTGTAAAATATTTGAAAAATAGGGTGTAGCCAGAAGTCGAAGCTGGGTTACCAGCATTCCGGACTGATGTGCTCACCACTAGACCACCACACCATGAGGACATCAATTTCTTATAATTTTCATTGTGTAAAATAACCTGAAACTTCCTTATAATTTTCATAGCGTTAAATAACCTGAAACCTCAACCTGAAAAGCAAAAAATGTTAGTTTTTCAAAAATTCTCAAAAATACATCATGCTAGCAATGAAAAGAATTTTGACGAAATATAGATGACTGCATTAACTGAATTTCTCGGAAAAATAGATCTCGGACGCGAAAAATAAAAAAAAAACCAAAAAAATCGAAAAAAATTCAGCTCCGGACGAGAATTTTCATTTTTCGGCGCTGAATACAGTATACCAACCACAATTTGCAGCTTTTCTTGAAGCCTAAAATCTTGCGAATCAAATTAAAAAACGATGCTGTTTTTTATCGCGACTGCATTTACTGAGGCTATATATTTTTACTACGCTGTATATACAGGACGTTAAGGGGTAATCGATTTTATCTATTTTGATGAAGTAACAGCTCATAATTATCAATTTCAAAAACCAGACCCTGTCTCTTTTCATCATCAATATTACAGGCGATCTAGCATCATTTGGATCTGTGATCCGAATATTCCCAATGATACATTGCACGGGGTTTGTCGATTATGTCAAAATATTCTATTATCCATGGCACAAATTTGACATCATTTTCGGAGGACACTTAGAATAAAAAAGTATTCTTGGAACTATAGTCCGAAATAGAAAATTCTCAAATTTTTTACTTTACGAATACCTACATATAGCCTGTTTTTCTTGAAATGCTTCCAAATAATTAAAGTGGAAAGCAAGTAGTATTTCAGATTTTCACGCTTTGTTGATAAACAATATATATCATTGAACTGAAAATTTGTGAGCATAATGACCTAACCCTTAGAGATTTTTCGAGCAAAAAATTTTACAGTAAGAGTTCTACGTAAACGATTTTGACGACAGTACTGATTTGTGTCACTTTTCTATTTGGAAACATTTTATAAAAAACAGACTATAGATATGCATGAGAGAAAAACTGACAACAACTGTTTTGAACGTTTCGTTCACAGTAGTTGCTTGATTTAACCGTTCTTCATGTTCGGAGATTGGTGTACTGTGAAACCAGCTGTTGATATAATACCTCGCCCATCCACCGCGTTAGTGGACATTGCCAAAATCACCCTAAAAATAGACTTTAGCTGCTCTAAAGGACCCCATATGCAGAAGTTCCACATGGAAAAATTTGAGCGTTTATAACGTGTTGTAGAAAAGAGAGAAGTAACCCTTCTCAAAATATTCAGATTCCACAGCAGGCCTCAGCTGGATTGCTAGCTAGAGCAACTGGTTTCAGTGTTGAGCTAAAGTTGTGATTATGGTGTCAAGCAAATGGGGGGGGGGGGAGGGAGGTAAGGATGGTTAATTCGATCTTTGGGTTTACACAAAGGAGAATGCTGCTCCACACAACTAACAATAAATAAAATGATAGACTTGATATGGAAACTTTATAAGTCTACAGTAAAGCTTGATACGCTCACAAAAAAACACAATTTACTGTGTCCAGCAATACCGTGGACGGTAGACACCAAGTCAAAAGTAAACCAGAATGAATAAAAAAACACCAAAAATGTGGAAAGTGGTTAAAGGGTCATTTATACGGCGTTTTTCGGTGGAACGCAACGGAAAGGAATGCAAACTGAACGAGAGGGAAATTTTCGTTCCATTCGGTTCGGTCTAAGGTTATCATCGGTCATTTTCTAGAAAATTGCAATTATCCTTTTCAATCGAAAGTTGATTTTCAGGCTGAACGTTTCAAGCTGTTTGCGATCGGTTCCGTTCCGTTCTGCCGAAAAAGGCAAGTATAAATGATTCTTAAGGTGCCGTTTATATTCTCCAAACGGAATCGAAGAAATCGTCAACAACTTGAAACGGTCAGCCTGAAAGTCCACTTTCGGTGGGGAAGTATAATGCAACTTTGCAGGAAATGACCGGCGGTTACCTCCTACGTTCCATTGATTGCATTTCGTTTCGAACCAATGTCCCTTCAATTGCATTCTGTTCCGTTCCATTCCATCGGGAAAGGCAAGTATAAAAGGCCCTTAAAGCCGGTTCATACTTCTACTCGGTGAGCAAATTTACACAGAGCATGCTCGGCGTTGGTTCATACTTCATGAGCAAATCTTTCCCCTAAAATGCATACTTATGAATATTTCTTTTCACTTATAAACCATAAAATTGATACGTTGAATACTTATTTCTTCCAGAATTTCGTTGAAGGCACGGTATTTTTTCCTAACGTCCTTGTAATCAGGTAATTAAACGCTCCACAGGCATTCTTTTTCACTAACAAGTGTAGTATAATCAAATTTTTTTTGTTTATTCCAAACTTTATTTGTTCTAGCCTATTTTTTGTTTTTCTTTCTCATGTATCGCATTTCCAATATCTGCACGTCTGTTTGGCTTCTGTTTCATTTTCTGTTGTTTTTCCTCATTTTTTAGACCACCCAATGCACTTTTTTTTCGCGACGTTTTTCGGCCAACTGTTCTTTGTATCAGTTTTCACCGTTGTCTTAAAAACGTTTATTTTTTCTGTTGGTGGAGATTCGTTGTTGTTGTTTTTCGTAGCCCACTGGTGAGGCGTCTTTTCTTTCTCTTTTTGTTCTTAATAATAAATCAGGCGCCAACCTACAGTAGCTCGGTGGACTTTGTCCAAAGCAGAACCCGGTCCCTTTATCTCCTACTATCCATAGGCAAACCATTACATGGTGCGTTAGCCGGGAAAACCAAGGAAGACAGAGAGTAGGAGTCGCCAATGGTCAGACAAGGAGGAGGAGTTGCGAGTCTAGTCTCAAAAGAAAAAAATATACATTGGTCACTTAATTTGTTTTTGTCAAAATATCGGTCGAATTTATTTTTGCGTTCCCTTTCAATTTTCGGACATGGATGCGTCGAATATTGGTAAGAAACCAAATTTTGTTACTGTTAATATTAATGATATTATAAACGCGCCATCTGACTCGCCCTGGTTTAAACAACTTGATAATGAGTATGGCGTGAAAGTTGATCCAGCTGACAAAGAGGCGTTAACAGCAGCATTACAAAATTATGTTGTTGAAAGCTTGAAAAGGTCTAAGAAAAGGTATAAGAATATAGACACCTTTATGTTCAAGTTGCCTGTTTCTGATGAAGAGTGTGCTGTAATGAATGATGCTAGTAGTGTTCCAAAACAATTTTTTGGTCCTACTGATAAAACTGATCCAAACTTATCGGAATCAGAAGATGAAGAGTCCACTAGTGCACATGTAAAAACAACTAATCATCCTTTCACTCATAAAAATCTGAACACTGAACTTGCGTCTACAAAACACTTCGAGGAAATGATAACTGAATTAAAGGTAAGTAGTGCTGAACTGAAGCAGATCTTTAGTTCTCACTTTGTTGAGCTGGCTCAGTTGAAAGACGTTTTCTACAATTTTAAATCTGCCATGGAACTCGACATCGAATTTGTTCTATCTGATGAGTTCAATAAAATTCGTTTCGAAAAATCTCAAACTTTCTCTGATTTGAAACAAAATTTTGAATCACGTGTGAAAGAAACGCAAGGTTCTATTGATCGTCTCGATAATGTGTGTAGGGATTTGTTCTCGAAAATTGATGGTCACGTTTCGACTTTGTATTCTGCTGTCGATTCGAACAGATCGGAGATCAAGAAAATTCAGTCGCAACTTTGTCAGAAGAATCTCGATTCAGTTGATGATGATGATGTTAAAAACATTTCTGGGGCTTCTCAAGCAAATCTTGAGACTCCCAAGCACAATTCTCATGCTAAACAGTTCGAGTTCGATTCGCCAAATAAAATAAATTTGTCACATACTGATAAAGATAATTTCAAGGTTCCGCGTCAATTCAAGTGTTGTAATGGTTCTTCCCCTGAAGAATTTCTCGAATGGTTGGCCAAACTCGAACGTACAGCTCATATTTCAGACTGGTCTGATGAGTATAAATGTTGGCTTGTAGTTAACTTAACTGAAGGTCGTGCAGCATCCATTCTTGATTCTATGGAGTTAGATTGTCGGAAAGATTGGACAAAACTTAAACAGGAGCTGGTTCAAAAACTAGTTCCATCTCAGCATTTTGACAGGCTCAAAAATGAGTTGCGTCGAAGAGGTCAAAAGGTTGATGAAAGCATTCTAGATTTTTCGAAAGATTTCAGAGAAAAAGCTAGAAATGCTTATATAAACAAAAAACCTGGTTTTGACGAATCGGAATTGGTTAATTTGTACATCGAAGCTCTGTGTGATGAAAATCTACGCCTAGAACTGTTCAAACAGAAATGTGCGACCTTGGATGAAGCAATTAATTTTGCTGAAAACGAAATTTCGCTCCGTCAGTTAGCTAAACTCCGAAACTCGCGTTTATCTTCTACCAAAGGTTTTGAGGGTATTGGTAAAACTAGTTCGCCTAAGAAAGATTTCGAATCCAGGCAAAATATTCCATTTGGTGCCCGTAAACCTAACCATACTCAATCTTTTTCATTCCAAAATCCTAATCTTTTCCAACAAAATTCTAAAAATTTTCATGGCCCTACATCGTCCGATTCCAAATGTTTTGGGTGTAATCAGCCAGGCCACTATAAAAAAAGACTGTCCAAATATTAGTCAGTCGCGTCCGTCTGTTTGTTTCAATTGTAATGGCGAAGGGCATAGAGCTTATCAGTGTCCGTCTGCAAGAGTAAGAGCACCTGGACAAAATCCTGGAACTTCTCATGCTACAAATTCGAGACCTACGACAAATTCTAATTCTAACGGTACTTATCGAGCAAATCACCGATTTTCCTCTGCTTTTGGTGTTATTGCTGAACAAACTTCAGCTGTGAAACATGCTAATACAAAGTTACATGCTAATATCTATGTTCATGTTGGTGAAAGCAGAACTCGATGCTACACCCTTGTAGACAATGGGAGCTTGTGCAACATTATCCGTTTAGATTTTCTCCAGCTTTTACAAGATAAAGGCGAGAAATTTGTTTATAAGTCGACCAATATCACGAGTATTAAGAGTTTATCAGCAGAACCTATTGCAGTTCTGAGTGAAGTTTTCACTGCAATCACATTGGGCAAAGGTCATAATTCGTTCACTTTCAAAACGTCATTCCTACTTGTTGAAACCCTGCCTTACAAAATTTTGCTGGGTGCAGAGGCCATGTCAGATGGTAACATATTTGTCGATATTCCTCAACGGTTGGTGCGAGTAATTTGTCCGAATAGTCGCGAAATTCAAATTCCTTTTGTATCTAAAGAGTATTCCTCATCTTTTGTCTGTTCTATAACTTGTGAAAGTACTGTAGTCGTTCCACCGAGTTCAATAGTCTACGCTTATGGCCTAGCCGATGAAAGAGTAGATGGTGTCACTGGTTTAATGGAAAGCATTTCAAAATTTTCAACAAAAGACGACTTCTGTGGCGCGAATTCGTTTGTGGAAGTCAGGAATGGACGCATTCCTGTCATGTTTGTGAATTTCGGAGGTAACGCGTTGTTGTGTGAAAAGGGTACAGTGGTAGGAACGTTATTTCCACTGGACCAGGAAAGTGTTGTCGCCCGAGCTAGTTGTTTTGCCGGCTTAGCCAATGTTGTGGCACAAGTAAGTGGGTCGCTCCCAGATAAGGAACAGGGTGTTCCAGTGTGTTCTTCACAGTGCACAGTGAATGAACATTGCAGACAGGGTTCGTCGAGTCAGACGCCTGTGGAAGCCAGTGGGACTGGTAAGCAGATTCTGGTGGAGGGTTGTCAGGATGACCCAGTATTTTGCGAAATACTATCTTCCTCCACTGGAATGGATTCAGTTTTGAATGAAGTTGATAAAAATGAGCTCGTGGCGTTTTTGAAGCAGAATTCTGATCTGTTTACAGAAGTAACAGGTAGAATTGGTCGTACCAATGTTGTGAAACACAATATTGATACAGGTAACTCGAGTCCATCTGTGCAACTGATGAGGAGAATTCCAGAGGCACAGAAGGTGATAATCGATGAAGAAGTGGAGAATATGTTGAACACAGGTGTTGTTCAGAGCTCATGTAGTCCGTACAGAGCTAATTTCGTTTTGGTTCAGAAGAAGGATGGCACATGGAGGCCATGCATTGATTTTCGAATGCTAAATTCCATAACCAAGAAAGATGTCTATCCTCTTCCCCGAATTGATGAGACTCTGGATGCATTGGGAACTGCAAAACTTTTCTCCACTCTAGACTTGTCTCATGGATACTGGCAAGTAGAACTGGAGGAAGAAAGTAAAGAAAAGACTTCATTCGCCACCAGAAAAGGTCTTTTCGAATTCACAGTGATGCCATTTGGATTATGCAATGCACCATCGACTTTTCAAAGACTCATGGATGTCGTTTTAGGTCGCCATTGCTGGAACTTTTGTCTGGTGTACTTGGATGATATCATCATTTATTCCAAGTCATTTGCAGAACATTTGGCACACTTGAAACAAGTGTTCGACCGTTTGAGAGAAGCAGGGTTGACACTCAAAGCGAAGAAGTGTCTTTTTTGTAGAAAATCGGTACCCTTTTTAGGTCACATAATATCACCTGAGGGGATAAAACCCGATCCGGCTAAAATCGAATGTATTCAGAATTGGCCCATACCACAGAACAAAGAGGAGCTGTCCTCTTTTTTAGGTTTTGTACAATATTACCGTCGTTTCATCCACAACTTTTCACAGAAAGCAGCAGCCTTGATGGATTTACGTAAAAGTAGTCATGCTTTCGTTTGGACTGATGCGTGCACTGATGTCTTTAACAAACTTAAAGCTGAGGCACTTAATTATCCTACTTTACGTTACCCTGATTTTACAAATCGATTTATAGTCTATACTGATGCGTGTGACAGAGGCATCGGAGCTGTTCTGGCGCAACGAGACGATAATTGTGAATGGGCCGTAGCTTATGCAAGTAGGATGCTTTCTGATTCAGAGAGAAAGTTACATATAAATGAAAAAGAAATGCTTGCTGTGTTTTGGGCGATTACCAATGTTTTTCGTCCCTACGTTTTTGGTCGCGAGTTTGATCTTGTGACAGATAGTTCAGCTGTCACAGCTTTGAAAAAATATAAGGGTAATAACGGCAAGATTCTGAGATGGCAACAAGAATTAGGTACTTATCAATTCGTTCTTTATCACCGTAAAGGTTATGCAAATTTGAATGCAGATGGCCTCTCAAGACGCCCGGATATTGCTGATAACTTTGGCAATATGAATTTAAATGACGAACCATTAACATATAGTGATTTTCAGTGTCAAAAACAATCTTTTTGCGCTCAAATTGTAGGATCACAATCTTCAGAACAAACTTCTGGGATGATGCCACTTGAAATTACTTTCTCGAATGCAGCAAATGTTGCTTCTTATGTAATTGATAGGTTAGACCTTATTAAATTCGAGTCTGACTGGCCTAAAAATTGGGGCCTGGATCAATGGAATGATCCGTTTTGTAAACCAATCATGGTGTATTTAGTACAGTATGATATACCAGAGGCATCAGCAGAATATGAAGTCAAATTCAAAGACTTTGTAGTGGCTGATGATAAACAACTTTATCGTCACTTAATATTCTCTGATCTAGAACAGTGGCAGTTAGTTGTTCCCCTCAAACATAGGAACACAATTCTAGAATATTTTCATGATTCTGTCTTTGGTTGTCATATGGGAATGGTTAAAACATTGAAGAAAATACAAAGTAAGTACTGGTGGTCATCTATGTGGTTTGATGTGCAAGAGTGGGTTCAAACTTGCAAAATCTGTCAATCAGTAAAAAAAGGTAAGTTAGGTAGGTCCCCACTGAACAGCATCACTCCTGGTAGAATCCTTGATTTGATTGCAATGGATATTCTGCAATTACCGGCCACAGAAAGCAACCTCAAGTATGTCATAGTTTGTACAGAATATTTCTCACGTTGGGTTATAGCTAAAGCTCTGGACAATATGAAAGCCGAAACTGTGGCAAAATTTTTGATAGAGAGTGTGATACTACAACATGGCGTCCCAAAAGCTTTGCTAACAGATCAAGGGAAACAGTTCACAGGTGCTGTAGTTGTGGAATTATGTAAGTTACTTGAGATTCACAAGGTCCTTACAGTGCCATATCATCCTGAGACTGATGGCTTAGTTGAACGTTTCAACCGAACGTTGATTTCGATGCTAGCTACCAGTGTTGAAGCATACAATATAGAATGGCCAAAGCTTCTACCATATGTTGTGTTCGCTTACAACACATCTGTGCAAACTTCTACCGGAGTTTGTCCATTTGAACTTATTTATGGACGAAAACCAATGTTTCCTGTGGATCAAATTTTGAGAACCACAATTGATACATCCACAGAAGGTCCATGGGATGTCAACATAGTGAAAGAGAGACTTGAAGCTGCTCAACGCTTGGCTCACCAAACTTTACAAAAATCTCAAATTAGTCAAAAACGCAACTATGATCGTAGAGCCAAGGAAGTGGAGTATGAAGTAGGGCAGATGGTCTGGCTGATCAATAGTAGGAGAGCAAAAGGTGTGGAAGGTAAATTAACTCCTCATTGGATAGGGCCCTACAAAATTGTGGCTCATCCATCTCTTCTTAATTATACAATTCGCCCTGCTAATGGTCATGGAGCAGAAAGAACTGTTCATGCTAATCAGCTTAGGTTGTATTTCCACAGACTGGAAGACAACGAAATTAAGCAACAAAAAGATATTGAGACTTCCACAATTGAGAGTCCCTCTCAGAACAGAGAGAATGTTGCTGAGTTTAAAGATCAGAATGAACAATACTCATTTGATCGTAGGGTTATAACTGAAAATGGTGGTAGAGTTGGTGATGCTGTCATAGTGAAAAATGTCAAGGGTTTCCTGCAGTGTGGTTATGTCTTATGTCAAGACGAAACACGACAGCAGTGCCCAGATTCACCAGAAAATGTAGTTGCAATAAAATTGTTCGGGAGTGGAAAAATAGTTCTTGCAAAACTTGAACAACTGTCTACATATCAGAATATGAAAAATGAATTACCACTGAGGACCAGAGCTGATTCTAAAATCAGAGATGAAGCAGAGCGTTATTGTGAAAAGCTTCAACAAAGTGACACCCTACATGGTTTAATTGCTAACTGAAATCACTGTTATTTTTCTAAGTGCAAACAGACTTTGAAGTCTGAAATTTACTAGTTTTTTCGAGGTGATTTTGTTTCCGATTTATTTAATTTTTCATTTTATTCCACAAGATTTTATAATTCATTTGATTATAGATTTTCGTCCTCCTCAAGAAAAATTACCGTTTAGCGATTCGAATGATTGGCGAACCTTGTGGGAACAAAAATCGGGCCGTTCACCCGGTATCCCCAATATTGACGAAGGAAAAATCTTGTACATGCGGACGCCAAACCATTTCATGGAAACGATGCGTATGCTCGAAGTTACCCTGAACGACTCAAAAATACTACCGATCGTGGCGATTATCCCGATAGGATTCAAAGAGGACGTTTTTGTGGAGGTAAGTAATGAATTCCACATGATATACACATTGCAAGCCTTCGTGATATCTGTGTTCTCAACCCAACAAACAATTATCATACCATATCAAATTTTCGAGCAACAACTCATGGGTAAAATTTATTTTTTTCGGTTACTGAAAAATCACAAAATAGCCAAATTTTTTTATGGACTCGCTCCTTCTAAAGCCTATCATGATCAGTGGATACCGCCCAACATCATGAATAAAGCCCACTCTATTTTTGACATTGCTTATTTCTATGAAGGTCAGCCCGGACAAATTCTCGGCTTTCCTGAGTTTGCTGGTCACAAGTTTCTTACAAAGAAAGGAGACAGTTTCTCCTTGAATCATATGTTTTCGCTATTCTTTGAGACCCACCAAGAGCAAGAAATCTTAATGTGGGACGATTACTGGAGTTTAGATCAATTTTTAGCAACTTCTAGGAATTGTTTTGAAATAGCTGTTATAGCTACTCAAGTCCTCGATTTAGGTGTTTACTTTTTGCTCACTGGACACCCCAGATTTTGGCCAGAAGCACTACAAACTTTTGCCTCTGACCTCGCCAAACAAATTGTTAATTGTTCTGCACCATGGCCATTGTTCATGGATGTTCGTCCGAAGTATCATCCCAGTCACTTGAATTCAAGTAAGTGTTTGGATGATTCACGTCCATCATCATCAATGGAATGTGAAGATGAAGTAACTGCAAGAACTGAACAAATTTCAGATCAGCAGGTTACAACTGGTTTGTCTATTGAACTGGAACTTGAACTGGAAAACATTATGGATGATGAACCGAAGATAGAAGTTCAAGCAGAATGTGAAGCTGCTCAGAGTTCTTCCCAAATGTTAGAGCCTGAGTTTGCGGACTTGATTTTAGATGACATCGAGAATGATCAAAATTTCGAAAACACTAACAGTCTCATAGAACGTTCATTCGATTTAGAAGTTGAGGCTGTTATCGAAGAATTGAAAAGCCAACAAAAACAGGATGCTCAAATAGACTTGCTACCAATTTTATTTATGCCTCCTCATTTACCACGCCCACCTCACAGGCTTCCCACTTTTCTTCATGCAATAGTAGCATCATTTGCTAATCAAGCACAACTTTTCACCAAACAATTACCATTAGCACCACTTTTGAGAACAAATCTCGCTTATTCCAAATTCCGATTTTACTCGCGCAAAATCATTATCTTATTTCATGAATTAAATTGTATTGAACATACTCGCACTGCACTTTTAACCTTACGTTCTGTAATATTTTCGCGCATAAACTATAAAAAGCATTCCACCATAAAAATTGTAAACGGAAACGCCATTAAACGCCAGAGAAGACCGAAAAATGCCATCAGAGTAGCCCAGCCAAAACCAAAATCTGCCAAGGAACGTCTTGCTTTCTTTCGTCGACAACGTCCCCGATATCCGTGTCAGGGAGAAAAAGTCCAACTGCCGTCATCGACGTCGAAATTTTCTAGATGGACGAGCGACCCTGTTGCTGCTGATAGTCTAAAAACTTTATTGAATTGTAGGAACGAATTTAAAACAATCGATTCATTTGATAATCAAATTATTTGGCTCGAAAATTTCGTCGACAAATTGACCAAAACAAAATTGCAGACCACTCCTCCCGTAGTTTTACAGCCCCAGCAAAATTTGCCGCCCCAGCAACCTCATCATCCTCAGTATCAAAATCGCGCACCATTTAGCCACTGCAACTCAAATCCTTACAACAACCGACCTCCACCCCAACATTATCATAATAATTATCAACATCAAAATCGCTTCAACATGAACAATCATCGGAATAATAATAATTCGCGAAATGATCAATTTATGAGGAGCGAACGAAATTACCAACAACCGGGTCACGATTATCATCATCAATATCAGCAGCATCAGCATCATCACGACACCCATAATTCAAATTCGTCGCGTCCAATGAACTCAGCTCAAAATCGACAGGAATATTCAAATGAAAATCGCAATACTAACAATTCCCGATCTCGACAAAATCACGACGGCTACAGTAACCCTAATTATGGACAATCGAAAGGCAGAAATGAACATCGACAATATCGACGTTTTTAAATTTTGTGAGTTGGTTTTTTTGTAATTTCCATTTATTTTGATTTCGAAAATTATAGTTTTGAATCAACATATTAATGTTATCTTGGTGTATATGTGTTTTTGTATTCATGTTTCACTTGCACTTCCACTTTTTAGTTCGCGGAGCTCACTTTTGGGATCAAAGAAGTGTAGTATAATCAAATTTTTTTTGTTTATTCCAAACTTTATTTGTTCTAGCCTATTTTTTGTTTTTCTTTCTCATGTATCGCATTTCCAATATCTGCACGTCTGTTTGGCTTCTGTTTCATTTTCTGTTGTTTTTCCTCATTTTTTAGACCACCCAATGCACTTTTTTTTCGCGACGTTTTTCGGCCAACTGTTCTTTGTATCAGTTTTCACCGTTGTCTTAAAAACGTTTATTTTTTCTGTTGGTGGAGATTCGTTGTTGTTGTTTTTCGTAGCCCACTGGTGAGGCGTCTTTTCTTTCTCTTTTTGTTCTTAATAATAAATCAGGCGCCAACCTACAGTAGCTCGGTGGACTTTGTCCAAAGCAGAACCCGGTCCCTTTATCTCCTACTATCCATAGGCAAACCATTACACAAGTTCAAAAAGTTCAAATTTTTCATCATCTGATAATTTTTTCGAGTATACATGGCAAAAACTACGGAAAAATGGAATTCCACAAATAAACGTAGCGATTAGGGACGTTTCTGACCTTTTTACCCTGTGTGCTACCCAATCCTACCCGATATTTTCTAACCCGACCTGAAAAAGGAAAAAAGGCTCTTGACCTTACTCGTTATCCAGGATACCTCTGTGCATTGAAGGTCACGGGTCAAAAAATTCAGTTGCTCATCTTCACTGTTCACTGTTATAAGAAAAAACAAATAGTTTACTCTACATAAGATTAATTTAGTCATTATTACATATATTTCAAAAATAAAATTTTCTCTGTAGTTTTCCAATGAAGGTAGGAAATGATCGATGCATTGGCATTGCCTGATAATTGACTTTTTTAAATATCGGCCGATGATTTTTTGGGCGATCTAAGATCGATAATATCCTGTTTAGTATAGCAATTCTTGCATTAATCAGCCTTGCATGCGATTATTTACTGGGCAAGTGTAAATCTTAGGTCACTTTTGGCTATTTGTGATGAGAAAAACGTTCAATGTTATGACAATTTGATTTTTTCCTTTAACGCATTATGACACAATGGCTGATGAACATACATGCACTGCATAGAAATTCTGTTGGGGGTCAACCAGGACAGGGGGTAGAACACAAAGTTTTTTTTCGTTTTTGATAACGAAAAGAAAGGTCTCAGAAAGTCTTCTAACATCCAAACAGCATATTATTCAACTTATATCAGTCAGATATGTGAAATTATTTGCTTAGACAACACTTTTCAAAGTTTTTATTTTACTTTGTTGGAATAAGTATGATTTGTTTAGAAAAATTGTTAAACCACAGCATCATTTCCATTTTTATGACAACTTTCTCTTCTCTCTTGCTCATTTTCCTGAGTTATCTTCTCAATCATTTCTGGGAAAATCAAATCTGTTGGGGGTCAAAACACCCCAACCGCCCTCGTGCATGTATGCTGATGAATAATTTGTAGCCTTCACCTGCTGAAAAAGTACGGTTAAAAATCGTTCAATTTCCCCAATTCATGAAGAATATTCAACAATAATGTGGCATCAAAAACTTTTTGAGATAGAATGCTGTTTTAAATTGAGTGTTTTAAAGTTTCTATAGTGTTCAAAAAGTACTATAGTGAAGCTTTCTTGTGCACAATGTGGTACCGGTGTTGGTCATTCTTCAATTTACAAGCATTTAATGAAAAAGAGACAAATATGAGTTTTGTACCTGAGAGAAAGTTTTCAAGGAGCAATTATTGAGATAAAGCGAAAAATGAAATTCTAAACAAAAATTTTTTCCGCAGAGAAGAAGGCATCTTTAGCTATCATTTCAGATTTTTTGATGTATTTTCAATAACCCGTAGATCGTTTGATTTTCGTTTTTTGCCTTGAATAATAGAAAGGTTTTGCTTATTTCTCATTTCATTGTCTCGTTTCTCAGAACAGCAGCTAATATTTAAAGGCAATAAAATTAGTCATTTTTTCTTCAATGTGTAACAGTTCACGCACACTGGGTGGTAGCTTCTCTACCACCCACTGCGTAGCCCTACATTGCTGTTGCGACTGCAGCAGTGCCCCTCACGCAAATCCAGGTCCGGGCCTGTGACTTGGATGAGCAACATCAAGTCTACAGGTTCAGAGGAAAATGCTCGATGGCATCTCTTGCGCATCGTCACACTCTCCTCCTAGGGTAGTGTGACGCCCTCGTCACAACATCACTCCCCTTGCTCAGGCAGGCAAGCGACTCCTGGAACAATCACCATATGTAACGGTTATCACACATTGGGTGGTAGCTGCTCTATCACTAACTGCACAGCACTGCATCGCCTGCTGCAACTGCATCAGTGCCCGTCACAAAAGTCCAGGTCTGGGCCCATGATTTGAATGAGCAACATCAAGTCTACGGGTTCAGAGGAAAATACACCACGGCACCTTTTGAGCACCATCACAAATGTTTATTTATACTAAATAATAAACAAGCATGTAACATGGCGAGTCTGTGCTTGTGTTACACTTTATGAACTGGACATATTTGTTGACCCTTGACCTGGTTTGCTGTGAATCGGATCAGAGGTCCATGACCCGACTTGGTACTTTTACTGCCTCACCCGACCCGATCTAGCCCGATACATCTCTACTACCGATCGATCAGAGCACGCAAAATTTCGCATTGGTCGTGCACGCATTGTTTAATTTTGGAATAAATTGGCCGAGTCTGGGATGCGCCTATACTTATAACATGTGTTGCACGCCGAGCATGCTCGGAGGAGGAGAAAAATTTTTTACTACCCCGAGCATTCTTGGCGAGCAGTCTGCTCGAAGCTCTGTGCTCGCCGAGCATCTCCGAACACAGGTCCAAGCATGCTCCCCCAGCAATGAGCAGAAGTATGAACCGGATTTAAGGCCATACATGCAAGTGGGGGGAGGTTTGGGGATGGTTTGACCTCCAGCAGGTTTTTGCTGACCCCTAGCAGATTTGACCACCCCAGCAATGATAGAGAAGATGACGAAGGAATATGAGCAAGAGAGAAAAGAAAGTCATCATAAAAATGGGAATGATGCTTTAGTTTAACAATTTTTCTAAACAAAGCATACTTGATTCCAAAAAAGTAACATTAAAACTTTTTAAATGTACAGTCTAAGCAAATAATTTCAGATATCTGACTAATATAAGTTGAAGAATATGCTGCTTGGATGTTAGAAGACCTTTCTAGGACATTTCTTCTTATTATCCAAGAAAGAAAAAAAATTGTTTTCCACCCCCTGTCCTGACTGACCCTCAGCAGAATTTCTACGCTGTGTTTAAGGCTATATTATTTTTTATTTGAAAGCAAACATTATTTTTTGTCATTTTTTGATTCACTAACATGCCGCGTCAGTGCTTTTGGATTCTTATCACCACATTCAATCTTATTTACTGATCGAGAATATCCTCGACATTTATTATCCACCATATAGCTTTTTTATTGTATATAACAAACAACCCATAAAATTTTCTCCACAACTTCAAACTGCACTATCCATAATCGCAAGAAAATGTTTGTTTTGATTTTTTCGGCTATCATCATGGCTTGTATCGGTGGAACCTATTCAGATTGCTGTTATGATGCGTGTCATTCGACCCAACCTATATTCGGGCACCCGACCCGTTCCATTAATGTTTGCGCCGATTGCACGCGCGGCACGCCCTATTGCGCCTACGGCAAATGCAACGCCTTCGGGTGCAATTGTGATAACGGATGCCGCCAGGGCAACTGTCAAGAAAGAGCATCCTGCCTGAGCAAAATGGATGAACTTGTCCGCCAAGACCTGCAAGGCTGAATTATTTAAACGGAAGCCGTCTTTCTTATGGCTTTCTATGTTCAATCGCAGAGTAAACTTTTTCATCATTAACGATCGTTTATACAGCAATAAAATACGACAATATCTCAACTCTTGAGTAGACGAGCCTTTACCCAAGTTTTCGCTTGCACTCGAAAATTACAAGGAAACGACAAGTTCTAGTTTATTTTTCGGGTTCCTTAGCATGTAGAGAATGGCCATAAAACAGCCGACGATGTCCAAAATGTTGGTTATTTTCCGAAATTACCGCATTTTGGGTGAAAAAAAAACATTTTCGACGTTTTCCTGAAAAATCTCGAAAAATAAAATTTTTTATGAAAAACCAATATGTACGTCGATTTCTACATAGAAAGTAATCTCCGTTCCCTTTGCAACCCTGCGTAAAAACAAATCTCGCATTCCGCCAGCAAGCCCCGACCTCAGAAATTTACTTTGAAAGTTAGTAGATGGGGCAACTCTTTTGATCGGCTAGTTCCAGAAATTTTCATCCTTTGATCTGCCGCCTATTTTTTCAAGATTGGATGTTGATTTTTTTCAAGATGGGATTTTGTTTTTTTCAAGATGTCATCCTTATTTTTTCAAGATTATTTTGAAAAAATGTGGTGCTCTTGAAAAGAAAGTCGAACATTGAAAAACTGTTACATCTCGATTTCTTAGCGATGATCTTGAAATTTTTGCGATGCATCTTGAAAAAGTGTTGTGCATCATGTTCGAAGGTAATGATTTTTTTCAAGTGAAAACAAATTTTTCCAAGTGGAAAGCAAATCTTTTCAAGTGATAACGATTTATTTCAAGTGGCCCTTATCATATTCCGTAATGTTATATTATGTCTCATTAGAAGAGTTGAGAGAATACCAACTGAGACAATATTTTTTGAGTAAAAAATCCTACACTAAAAGCTTTTTGTAAACGACTTTTGTGATGTAATGGTATTTATTTTTTCAGTTTACAAGCATTTTATAGAAAGCAGATTATACTTGGTATTATAATCAAATAATTTGCTATGTAGATATGACCGCTGAAAAAATTGGATGTGCAAATTAGGTGTAAACACGATCTCAGGGTACGGCGTAGCATCAACTGGTATGATACACGCAACACAAATTCGGTCTTTGATTTTACGCCATATATCTCAGTGGTGAAAATGCGAAAAAATTTTACAGTTGCTTCACCTTTCTTGGTATCAAAATGGATCACCAAGCAGGAGTCCCCAACTTATATTTCACAAATTTCACACATTTTCCATTTTCAATGGACATAAAGCTGCCTGCGAAAAAATTCAGAGGTAAAAAAGAGTGATACCATTCAGTTTTCAGAGGTAAAAAGGGATGATACCACCCAGTTTTCAGAGGTAAAAAGGGATGATATCACCCGAACAACAACGATTTTTGCTGCAACGATCACACAGCAATCAATTTTCACTGCATAATTTCTTCTGTAGGGGCCGTCTTTTTTGGGAAAATGGAAAGAAATGCAGAAACAGTACAATGATTATGTGGAAGGCTTCTTAAAATCAAAGTTGTTTATAGTATGAAGTTAAAAAATGTCCAAAGATTTTTAGGATAAGTCAAGGAATGCGATTTCATTGTACGTACAATCAATTGTTTCTAAAATGAAAATTTACTGGGAACAAACAGGTTCATCTGTTAATACACTATCGTGGCTGGTTGCTTTTGAAGTGAATGTCTCACTGTACAGAAAATGAAGCATAGTAATTTCAGTTCATTTAAATGTTGCGAGAAGTTTACAGATTTAGGCAACAGTTTGGAGCATTTCATAATAATCCACAAGTTATTATAATGCATTCTTTGTTGCGCACAAAAGAAGGGTAGGATCTAGAGTAATGTTTTAAAGGTTATTGATCAGTGGTACATCAAACATTGTGGAAAAGTGCTCAATTTGCATAATGAGTAAGTCATAAGTAGTGTATATTTGAAATGTTGAAGCACTGGTTAACATGACACAAAGTGAATGTTAACATGACACAAAGTGAATTCATGGGTGAAGCAGAATGCAAAAGTGGATGAAACTAACAGTTACCTTCATTTGTCATTCAGCATTATGTGAAAACCAGATAGAAGAAGATCTGATAAGTAAAACAAATCAATTTTTAAATAACTGACTGCTAAAATCAATGAATACACTATGAAAGTTGGCGGGTGTTAAAATAAATGGTTACCTGCGTTTGTCATTTAGCATCATATGAAAACCAGATAGAAGGAAATCCGATAAGTTACCTAAATTAACTCAATTTTTAAATAATTGAATTTTTGCCTCATTCTTTTCACTAAGTTTTGTTTGACATATTGGAATATGTAATAGAGTATAAATGTTGTCATGAAGTGTGGATATTTTCTGAAGAGCTAGTATAAAAAAGGATATGAAATTAAGAAAGTACAAAATGTATTTTTGCTGATTAAAGTATCAAAGTGAAAAAATGTAAATGAATAAAATCTAAGTAATGTACCTTTTAAATCCTTTTGCATAATAGTGAAAAAATGCTTTCGGATAAGTTATGAATGCATTATTGTGACAACAAGTACTGAACAAAGCAAGGTTTTCGCAAAAGTTTGTGAAGTTTCATTAGATGGTATTTTTGTTAGGCTGCTATGGGTTGAAGATGATGTAACCGACCTTTGGGTTTAGACAAAGGAAGTTGCAACAGTTCTGACCACAGGCTAACAACAACAATAAACCAAAACGCTCTCACATGGTTCACCAGATACTCGCCAGTACTTCACCAAACCTCAGGCAGAACACCTTGGCACATACCTCAGGAGATCCTACCTGAGTCTCCACACCTAATCTTAGAAGAGCCTCCACTACGCTCACAAAACAAAACAATTACTGGTTCAATTTGTATCCAGAATGCAAAGGGCGATGCCAAAACAATAATAAAAATAATATAAAGTTAATGGCAATTGGCGGCGATGCTCCATAAAAAACAATATTTTCCAGAATGAAATTCGGCCACTTTTCACCGCATCCTTCCGCCTGTGCACCAATGCCGGAAGCTGAACACATGCACCTGTGGCAACCCCAACATTTTCAAATAACTGGAAATCTTTTATTACAGATAATACTTTGCATAATACAAGATAGTTACATAATGTGTATGTGCTACAGCAGATTTAGGAGCATCCATACATATCAAATTGCAATTTTTTTACAAAATTACCATTTTATTAATTGAAAAAAAGAGGCCCCTACAGAAGAAATTATGTAATGAAAATTGATTGCTGCATGATTGTTGCAGCAAAAATCGTTGTTGTTTGGGTGGTATCATCCCTTTTTACCTCTAAAAACTGGATGGTATCATTGTTTTTTACCTCTGAATTCTTTCCGGGGCGGCTTCATGTCCATTGAAAATGGAAAATGATTGAAATATCATTTTTTTTCAACAGACACGATCATTAAAAAATGTGAAAATGTTGTGGATATTTACTTTTTTGGGTAATAAAACTCATTTTTTGTATACATTATATTCACAAATATATTTGTTCGACATTAAAAATTGTTCATGTTAAGAAAATATGTTAATAATGTTTTTTGATCAAAATTTTCAAGAAATTGAATCTACTTTCAAAAATTGGAATTGATGGGCATGTAATAGGAAATAGTAACTAAATTACACAACAAATGCATAGCTCTAATGTTTGAAATATTACGATTGTAATAATTTGGAAATCGTTTTATTGACATTCCATTTTTAGGCAAATGTTCTATATTTTAAAGGGTACAGCACTTTTTTTGCACAACTTGCAAGTAAACCCATAGTTTTCCTGCAGTATGCACACACTCGTAATTTATGCAAAGTATACCTACAATATGCATGAGCTTGAAAGCACACTACAGTCTGGTTAAGTCAGAAATTACATGTAAAATATGCCTACAGTGTCCATGAGTTCGAAATTACATGTGAAGCTTACACAATACACAACTGCAAAGTTACTGATAAAATGTGTCTATTCTATGCTCGAGTTCGAATTTACACGTAAATTATGGCCACAGTATGAAAAAGTTCAAGTTTACACGGAAGTATGACTACAGTACATGCAAGTTCGAATTTATAGGTAAAGTATCCCTACAGTACACATAAATTCAAATTAACATGTAAAGTATCCCTAGAGTATGCACATGTTCAAATTCACACGTATAGTATGCCTACAGTTAGAACAAGTTCAAATTTAAATGTTAACTATGTCTGCAGTAAGACAAGTTAGAATTTACATGAACAGTATGCCTGCAGTACAAACAAGTTCGAATTCACATGCAAAGATAGTCTAAAGTAAGAAAAGTTCAAATTTACATGCAAAGTATGTCTATAGTATGAACAAGTTCGAATATACACGTTAACTTTGTCTACAGTAAGAAAAGTTAGAATTTACATGTACATTATTCATACAGCATGAACAGGTTCAAATTTTCAAGCAAGGTTTGCCTACAGTAAGAAAAAATCGAATTTACATGTATACAGTATGCCTACAATAAGAACAAGTTCGAATTTACATGCAAGATATGCTACAGAAAGAAACGTTAAAAAATTTCCATGCAAAGTTGATGTGTTTGCACATGCACATCATGCTGGTGCACGTTTATATAGTTTTTGGGCATGCAAATTATGCCCACGTTTTTGTTGTGTTATTTTTCGCCCACTGCGGGCTATGTAGATTTTATGTGTGTGTCTTTTTTGTGTATAAATAATTGGGCCTTTGGCCAACTATTCATTCATCTCTTTTCGTCTTCCTTTTCGTCTTTTCTTTACCGTCATTGTATATACGAATAAATTATGCTAATCGGCCATCGTAACGGATACCTCAACAACATCATTGTATGTGTGGGCCGCCAGTAGAGGATAAACCTACCGACCCACACAACAAATTGGCGCAGAAAGTTTGTGGACAGAATGCTACAGTACGCCGACAGATACCTCCAAGGGTAGGATGCAGTATGCTGATGGATACCTCGAGGGGTACAATTGACCCGAAATGTTACGTTACAATACACCAACTCCGAATTTTGACTCAATTTTGACGTCCGATGTCTGCAAAAAGCCGAATTTACGAATTTTCGAAATTTTATGAAAAATTTTAAACTTCTGGCGATTTTGAAGAAAAATGGCCGCCATCCTGATCCCACCAATTAGGCCAATGTGGGAGCACCCGTCCACCAAAATTAGACACCTATTGACATGGAAGCAGCAACTTGACGTCATGTATGACTTGACGGATGCCCAACGCACCGTCGACAAGAAACTCAAGGACGCGGAAAAGAACTTAATCATGTACGGGCATCTGGCAACTGAGGCCATCCGATAGTTCAAACATTCACCAGCCATGGGTCAGATCCGGACGATGCTGCACAATGAGTTTTACAATGCCATGGTCGCAACGTTCGAGCAGCCGATGCCACAACCCATTGCATTTTACCGGTTCCGAACATGCAAGCAATGCAGGGATGAAACAACGTCAGAATTCCTCAGTTGACTACAAACTTTACAACCAGATTGTAAATATGACAACTTCAATGCCGACACTGACCTTGTCTACACACTCACCCAAAATTGCTATTCGCAGGACATTCAAAAACGGTTATTTTCGTGGCATGCCCCCATGCTAGATGTTTACGTCAACATCATGCAGGCTGCTGAAAGTGCCGAAAGTTCATCCGCCGCCATCCATGGGGGTTCAAAAGATGTCCATGCCGTCTGTATTAATAGTCATCGCAACAGCAACAGATACCTCAATCCTGGTTGAGATCAGTCGCCGAATCAATCAAAGCACCTGCAATCGCCTATGAGGTCAAAGCATTGCCAGGGCTGTAGTTTGACACGTCATACGTATTTATTGCCCGATCGCAAAGCAAAGGACAGCAAATGTTATGATTGTGGTCGTACAGGACATTTTTCAAAGTATTGCGAGCGACGTCAAGGCAAGTCAAATCAATCAAGTTACGAGGGAAAAGCCGTCAAGAGGATCCACTTATGAAGTGTTAGGCATAGTGCTGTGGCCTCCTACAAATGTATATTTCGTGTTATCCATCTGAATGGAAAAGACTGTTACGCCAGCAGTATTGTTGATTCGGAAGCCGAAGCCTCATTGTTACGGCATTTGCTTTACACAAAATGGATTGGCGCACCACTCAGCAAATCGAACGCTTGATTGTTTAGCTTTAATAATATGGAAATTGCTGGTCTCAGAGGACAGTTTACGGCGACAATCGAATACAATGGTCACCAAGCAAAGGTAACTCTACTTGTTCTAGATACGATCAAAGTTGACACCTGGGGTACCAATAGGATCGAGGTGCTACAATTGGTCATCGATGGAGCCACAGGACAAATCAACTTTGTCCAATACATTGATTCGACGCCACCAGCCGCTGCAGTCCAGCTGGTGCAAAGTAGGCCTGCCGCAAGTCATGGATACCACAGCAATATTGCCTGCGACTTCCCGAAACTCACGGCCAATAGCATTGGAAAGTTTCCAGACTTGGAGCATCACATTATGCTTACGGACAATGCCATTCCCATAGCCCAACCAGTCAGACAGGTGCCGATTGCTCGCAGTGCAGCAGTTGAGAAAGAGGTCGAACAAATGGTTACCGATGACATTTGGGAACGAGTTACAATGTCCAGTGCATGGGCCCTCAACCTCGTTATGGTTCTGAAGCCTGCCGCACCACAACTGAAAAAGGCGAGACAAAACGTTCACTTTGAGGAAAAACATTGACCGAAGTGACAGATACCTCGTCATCAAAATCCATTATTCAATATTGGTGGCAAAGTTCGCATCTGACGACCAGCCAGCCTTATAAAGAAGGGGGAGTCACCTTACTCCAATGTTATCGAAGTCGTCAATGTTATCAGCAATTATGTTTTCAAACTTTCCGATGGCAACATCTGGAATGCACGATGCATGAGAAAATATTATCCGCCAATGGTATTGAATGTTCCGGCCGATGATAACCCGGAACCAATCCCCGAACTACAACGCTCCACACGTTCAACCCGCGGTCATACTCCCTGACAATTTTCGCCAGGTTGAAGACATTTCAAGAAGGGGACAGTGATGTGTTTGCATGTGCACGTCATGCTGGTGCATGCGCATATAGTTTTTGGGCATGCAAATTATGCCCACATTTTTGTTGTGTTATTTTTCACTCACCGCGGGCTATGTAAATTTTATGTGCGCGTCTTTTTCGTGTATAAATAGTTGGGCCTTTGGCCAACTATTCATTCGTCTCTTTTCGTCTTCCTTTTTGTCGTTTCTTTACGGTCGTTGTATATACGAATAAATTATGCTAATCGGCTATCATAACCGATACCTCAACAACATCGTTGTATGTATTGGCTGCCAGTAGAGGATAAACCTACTGACCCACACAACAAAAGTATGCCTACAGTAGGATCATATCTGAAATTATGTTGCCTCAGTGTGAATTACATTTTTATATTTTATTGCTATGTTTTTTATATAAATTCTATTATACCTTGTTTTCTTCGGGAACAGCACCAGTACAGTAGAGTTTTCTATCACAAGTATATATCTCGACTGTGTAAACATTTTTGTATCTGTGCTGTTCCCAAACACGCTATAGCTAAAGTTCAGTCATTATTTAATGTAATAAGACATGTATATATGATGTTTCATTGAGTTCATTATCAGACACCCAGTGCACCTTGAACCATTGTAAGACATTAGTGTTGGTTCACTACACAGTTAAATGCTATTTCCACCAGGAAAAAACGTCAGGGGCTGGCAAGCTTAACCAAATATGTTTGTTGTAAGCCTTTCTTAAAAGTTGATATGATAATCTTTTTAAAACACAAGACAGACGCTTAAAAAGCAGATACAAGTAATGTTTCACAAAAAGTCCATCCAAGACATGCACTCAAGAAGCAGAGACAAGGTTTCGTTTCTTCCACAAAAAGTTTCCTTTTAAAAAAAGCATATATGTGCTCCCAAAAATTTTAAAAAGTACTTAAACTTTCCACATTATTTGAGGAAAACTAAAAGAACCACATAGGTACTGTAGATTGGCAAAACAATGGCGGACTACACATGAGAATGTCACCCACCCCACCAGCACAGTCCATGAGATCAAGGTGTTGACATTTGATGAATGCATTACAAGGAGGCAGCTTTAGTTACAGTTACGCCAAACAAAAGTACATGGCATGCTTTATATAATAGTATGTAACTGGAAATTTGTGGTTTACTGACTTTAATGCACAATAATGTCACCGCCTTTGTCTCGTAGACATTTTTGTTATTTCAGTCATCTTGATGCACAAGTTAAACAAGTCACTTTTGGTAAGGCAAAAGATTTACTGTAGCAAAAATTAATTTTTTGTTGTTCACAATTTTGATTTTTTTCATTGTATTCATATTCTTTCATCACTCTCTATTTCTCTCACCTACTTCGGCTGTTCGAATAGCCCTAGTAACATGAGCAAAATCGGGACAAGGTCGTCTTATCTACTGTTCAATGTCGACAGGAGAAATAAGTTTAATTTTGGCTAACTTCTTGTTCTGTTCTCGAAATTCGCGAAACACAACAATGGAACAATAAACACAAACAAAACAACAAAAAACCAGACCAACATTAATCTTAAGATCAAAGTAATTCTTATAATGATGAAAATTGTGGTTACTTTATATTGTTGTAGTATCCACTAATAAAATTTTAAGGGTTTTATGTTTTATTAAAAGGAAAATTTTTGTCGAAGACACGAAACCTTGTTTCTGCTTTTTGAGTGCGGATTGACTTTTTCTGAAACATTACTTGTATCTGCCCTCTAGGCGTCTGTCTTGCGTTTTAAAAAAGATTATCATGTCAACTTTTAAGAAAGCCTTACCTCAAACATATTCAGTTTTGCTTGCCAGCCCCTGACATTTTTTCCTGGTATCTGATTTTTAAGTATTCGAAGAATCATGCCATTAATTTTCAGACATCAGATCACACTGAAAACAACACCTAGCAACTGCTCTGCATCAAATTTCATCAAAAACAACTATTGATCTGCTACTTCTTATACTCCCCGATCAACTTGATGCGATCTGGATCAAAATTTTGCAGAAAGATCAGGTCACACTGAAAACAATACCCAGCAACTGCTCTGCATCGGATTTCATCAAAAACAACTATTGATTTGCTAATTTTCATACTTCCTGATCAACTTGATCCAATCCGGATCAAAAAATTGCAGACGTCAAATCACACTGAAAACACCACCCAGCAACTGCTCCACATCGAATTTCATCAAAAACAACTGTTGATCTACTAATTTCTATACTTACTGATCAACTTGGTCTGATCTAGACCAAAAATTGGCAGACATCGGATCACACTGAAAACAATACCGAGCAACTGTGCTGTATGAAGTCCCGAAAACATGGTTTTTCCCACCCAGCAGGTAAATAGCACTGTGCTAAACACCCACCGATTTCAAAATACAAGTGAATAGCACTGTGCTAAACACATTCCAGTCCCCCCACAATACAACCAGCCTAGCCCTCCCATACTTGACTAATTCTCAACTAACCCAAATTTCTCAGCCTATAGCACTTATGGTCCTCACTTCATCACAAGTGGGATCAGGTTATCAGGTTCCCTTGAGCCAGCCACCTTGGTTGAAAAATTTACCACCCCCTATTTATACATATACTGCTTATAATTCTGCTTCTCACTCGCCAACCCTGGTAAATATTCTGAACACAACTCAAAATACACCTGCTCCTAGCAATGTTTTGTTGGCACCACCACCTCAGTCAGTGGTGTGTCTGGTCACACAGCCCGCACCTACTTCAACTTTGGTTACCAGTTACCTGACAAATATTGGTACTGAGAATTACCTGCCGCATTTGCATCAAGCTAATAGCTAATAATCAAGCTATCTACTATCGATCTAATTGTACTAATTTAAATTTTCATCAAGTTACTTTTTCTGATTTTCATATCCAATACCACTGGGGTAAAGAATGCATCTCGCAACATATAAATGATGCTTGCACAGCAGAGTTGAAGAATTTTCACATTGAAGCCTAAATCAACTCAAAGCTGGCTGACACGACTGCTATAATTCACAATAATCCCCATCACTGCTATTGTAATCAACTTCTCGGTCTAGTATAAGATGTCACAACTTTCTGAAATCCAACAACAACAATCTGCTTCTATATCTGATTCGCTTGAAACTATGATGGATAAATTCAACCTCATGAACAGTAATACTTTCCACCCTTCAGGAAACTTCTATAAATCACCCCGGGACTACTTCTGTCCCTCATATCTGATGTAATACTCCGCCATTAAATGCCACAACTACTATCCTGAGAAATATGCCTGTCAGGTCTCATTTATCTGCTGTAAATGCACAGCATAGAAATTCTGCCAATGATCAGCCAGAACAGGGGACGGAATAGAATTTTTTTTGTTCTTGATAACCAAAAGAAAGGTGTTAGAAAGGCCTTCTAATATTCAAGCAGCTTATTCTTCAACCTATATTAGTCAGATATGACAAATTATTTGCTTGGACAGCACTTTTTTACAGTTTTAATGTCACTTCTTTGGAACCAAGCACGCTTTGTTTAGAAAAATTGTTTAACAACAGCATCATTTTCATTTTTATGACGACTTTCTCTTCTCTGTTGCTTGTTTTCCTCAATCATCTTCTCAATCATTTCTGGGGCAAGTCAAATCTGCTGAGGGTCAATCAAACTGCTTGGGGTTAAAGCCCAAAGCCCCCATGTGCTTGCAGGATTCCATCCATAATTAAGTTAAAAACAATTATTTCTGACCAATCTACCCATAATAGCTCGCCTGCCCCATCTGTAGTAGAAGAAGAACTTGTCAGCACATCTAAAAACCCACACTGACCCCACACAATTGTACCACCTGGTTTTTCTGAATACTTTTTTCAAGTCATCACAATAATTCTGGTTTTCCCAGAATTCACTACATCTCCCATGGTGATGAGGAAAACTGAATTGCAGTAATTGTCGAAAATATGATTTTGTTTTGCATCAATGAGACTACTTGCAATAAAAAAACTCCTTCATTTCTTCATCAGCCTCAAAAGCAAGTTTAGTTTTGACTTATTCAATCATGTCAAAATCAGTGCACTTCAAAGACTAACTCACGATGCGCCTAGTGACACTATACAGGATATAAATGACTATGAGGAGCTAAGCACATGCCCATGTTCTCTCTGGTCTCTAATTGTGATAGGATGACCCTTGAATGTGAAGTAGAATCCATCTATTCCTGTCCCAGAGAAGACCCAGCCCATTTCTCAGTTGTATCATGACCTATGTCCAACTTCTATTCCGAAATTAAAACCAAAAATTCTGCCACCAAAAAGTCATAAGACGTTTTTAATGAAAATACCAATTTTTTACCAAATGTCCATTGTGAGGATGCCCAAGACCTTTCCACTGTCAAACAGCTTGCTACCGCTGTTTCTAAAGTGAGAAAAATGCTGGATGCTACAAAAGCAGAGATTAGTAATGCAGAGTGACGCATCCTTATAAATCAAGCAGACGCAGGTTTTTCCCAACATCCTCATATTCCTGCTAATCAAAGATGATACAATTGTAGACATCTACTTAATAATGATTCCAACCTCTGACATTTTGACGATTCTATTTCTGACAACAAACCTTATTTCTCTGTTAACAACAATACTGCTCCTATAAACAAAATCACTCATCTTCTCTCCTTTAACAAATTATTGATACTGTACACAACTTTACTTAACCCTTGTTCACTTCTGATACTCGCTCTTCTCATTCTCTTCTTCCGACTAATAGGAGTTGAGAACCTTCTGCAAACTCTGATCTTTCTACATTTCATAGCTGCAATAAGTCTTGCTCTAATGGTTATTTTGATTTTTATCACAAAAATGGTCTCCCTCAAATTTGCAATCATAACCACCACTTGGCTACTAAATCTACAGTCAATTGGTATGAAGCTCATAAAAGCAATACCGATAACACAGCAGATTGTAAATGTTGAAATGAGTCAACCCCTAGTCTCAGTTATATTCCAATCACCAATTTGTTCCCTACACTGCAAATAGGTACTCTAATCAATACAATCCTAATTTTGAAATGATATCCGGATTAACTCTGAGTGTCAAAATAATCAGAGCAGCTACAGAAACATATGAAGCCTTCACTATCATAGCAGTTGTGACTCATATTACAACACACACAGGTCACAATGCTGAAATTTGTAATCCAGTCATGCCAAGTTTTCACTAAAACTCTCCCATTCCTCCTGTTGTTTACCATAACTATCCGTATGGTATTGCTACTAACAACCAGCATGTTGCAGAGAATACTGATCAACCTTTAGCCTTACCAGCACTATGCATGTAACAGGGCCAACAGGTCTGGAGTGCTTGGGCATTTTTTTGGGCTCGTGGTCAGTGATCCCCAAAATTTTGGGGGGGCGGAGTTTCTGAAGGAAAAAGAACTTGATTTTTTAACCAAAAAATTTGAGAAATCGTTTAAAAAATAGTAATTTTTGTCTAAAAGGACTACAAAAAAGTATTCATGGTGCGCGCTGCAAAAATTTACATTTTTGACCATTGCTTGTTCGAAAATTGAGTTTTTCATCGACAAATTGATATTTTTCAGCATTTTTCTGATGCAAAGTATGGGCGTCCCTACAACCACCATATGGATAGACCAGGATTGGAAAATCTTCTGTGGTCACCCAATGACTAGCCATATGGTCAACAATATTTGGAGGTTCCTATAGCATTTCCCCACCAATTACATGTATGACCAGCACCCCAGACATCAGAAATGACTGCCCATACCACTTTTGTTAATTTTTCTACTTCAAATGTTATTATGCAACCTCTTTCTGCAAATACAGTTCAAACTACTGTCAAAATAAATTCCCCTATTTTTTTCTCCCTGTATTATCAGTTGAGGCACAAATGACACTGCAGGTCAAGACCACTGGGTTGCATATTCAGGTATATGCCATATTCAAAAACTCAACACTGCTACTGATGATCGTATCAAGAACCATACTCTGACCAATGCCTTTCGCATTCCTATCAGACAGACTTGTGCCAATGCTCTAATCAAAACTAGTGCACAGTGCTCAGTATTGTCCTCTGGCTTAGTAAGACATGCCTGCAACAGCATTGGCATTACCCTCCCTGTCAGTGGTCACTTACGTGTTGCTGATGGTGCTGTAGTCAAAGCATGTGGCACAGTTATGTTCATTATGGAATCGGGTTTTGGAAAACACATTATCCAATGTGTAATTCTTGATGATGATGCTAGTGAACAATGCATCATTGATACTGACTTTCTTGCACATCCTGATGTCAACCCCATTGACTTCAATTTCCAAAAAACGCGAACTCCTTACTGTAGTTCCTAAGGTAAATAAACCTCCTAAATCTATCACTACTGTTGCTAGTCTGGAAAAGCTGATCATGGAGGAAATTCTGATTGAGAATCAATCTATTCACTCTAAATCTTCTGAAACTGATGCTCAAGTAGAAGAAATTAAAGCTGAATCTTCAAACTGGATTGTTCAAACCAACACCAACAGTTCTGCCACTTCCGACAACTTGGTAGTTGCTAAACTAACTGAGCCTATTCTCATAGTCACTTCCCTTACCAAAAATGACATTCCCCAAATAGATTCTGTTTATAACTTTATGGAAAAAAATCCCAACTCCTGACAGACTCACTGTTTTTAATCCTCAACTCTTGTCACAAGATGAGTTTCAGTCACCAACAGTGGAAGCTCATTCTACTCTGCCACATGAAATTAGTCACACCCTCGTCAAAATCCTCACACCTTAAACACAACTGGTGGCTGTAAACTATTTCTACTTCATCTTAAACAGGCCTGTCAGAGATATTTTTATGGCTGAAGCTGGTGAATCATCACAATTTTGTGCCGCCACCCTGCAGTTGCAGCAATAAGTTTTCTGTTTTATCCTATATATGTGTATATTGTATGTAGATTTTTTCTGTGTGTATCAGTTAAAAATTCTAAAAAACTCGCATTTTCCCTTTACTCTGCTCAGAATTACTTTCCATTGTTCATCTACTTTATCTCATTTGCTTGGATTCCGACCACTTGTTCCAAATGGGCTCTTATATCAAAATTTTTTCAAGGCCCTGCTGCACACGTATTTGCCTATCTTTACCAATATTATATTGAGTCTAAACATTATACCCTAACTTTGCTGTATTCTTTTGTTTGTCTAGTTTAAAACCACTCTGTTCTTCCCTGTGTGACCATTCAACTTGCTCTGGCCCTCCAAGTTCTAGAAACAGTTTTGAGTTGACCACCCGGGTCTCTGTCTAATTTAATTTTACATTCTCATTTTTCCTCATTTGAATTTTCTTTTGTTGAATTTTTCCTCATTTCACTTATTTTTCACATCATATCTGTCACTACGTTTTTCCATCATCAACATCGAGTGTTGCCTTTCCTCCAGTTATCAACATGCAGGGTGCATGCTCTTCTTGGTTCTCTCCACTATGCTCATCTTCTGCCTGCCCCTGTGCCAACAAGACTTCAAGAGGCCAATTGCCAATGATCGAACCAATTGTTATGCCTCAGCCTAGGTCGTGCACTTTCTGACGCCAAGGTTGGAGACTGCTTTCAAGTCGACTCCCATAGTCCTTAGTAGTGAAGGTCGAGCTCAACACCACTAGAGATGTATCGGGGACCAGAACCCAAAATGAGACCCAAAATTACCCGACCATATTGTTGGACCTGGAGCTGGACCTGGACCACATATTCTTGAAATTTTGGACTCGAACCCGAAATTGTAACAATTCTGATGCGGGTCTGATGTATAACATAGTCCTTCAGCTGAAAACAAATGCTCATGCTAAAGAATGTGACGACACATCAATTAATTAATGAAATATGAAAAGTAACAAATCAGTGCTTGATTGTTTAGGTCATTTTGAGACTGACGGAGATTTAAAATCTACAGCAACCAAGTAGTATTTCACTAATAGTTTTTTGGCCGTTTTCCTTGTAGTAATCATCTTTTCAATCTAGATGTTCATTTATAACATTAATCTAAGGATCAAAAATGAAATTATAGAGATGCTTAGTAGCAATATTTCACAAAAAGATTAGTGACTCGAATCAATTTATTGTGTCTCAACCAAACGATATCATTTCAATATGATGCTGTCCTCTCTCACATCCATTTTAAGATACAGTTGTTGAGAAGTTCGATCTTAAATATGATAAGTTGAGAATTAATCATACCCAAAAATAGAGTATATTGTGTGGTTTTACATTCTGAGTTTGAAAAATTTTTTCTAATGTCGTACTTTTCACATTTTACACTTTTTAAGTGTACAAAAGGAGATGGAAAAAGCAGGAAAAATCATTTGGACTTCTTTCTGGATACCTTCCCATAGGATGCCCTAGAATGTTTTCATCATTTTTGCAGGCAGATGTTAAAATACAATACGATTTGTGCACTGTTTTTTGAGTTGTAGCGATTGGAACTGTCATTCAAAAATAGTTTTGGATCTGAATGAATCCCCAAAAGCGAAGTTCTGAGAAAACAGGATTTGCCATCACCTATATAATAAACTGGCTTCAAAACTAGATAAATTTTGATCAATTTAGCTTTGGTATTTGCTAAACTTCATGCTTCAAATGAAACGTCAAAAATTTTACACTTTTTTATTAAATTTGAGAAATAGAGCCATTCTGTCAGTTCTTTACTGGAAAATGCAAGGGTTATTCCAATGCACTTTATTGTATTTGAAAGGCACTACAATCGATTATTATTTCACTTAGATCTGGCTAACTTTAAGTGGTGTGAAACGCTGTGCCTTCTACTGTAAAGAATTTTCCCGCACTTTATAACATAGGCTGGAGTAAGACAGACGTCTTTTACTTTGTTACATTATTTGTAGCTCTGACCTTTTTTCAATTGAATTACTGAAGAAAGAATTTCTGTCGCATCTTTTCCGAGACACCCTATGATATAACCGTTATGAATAGATCGATGAAATATTCAATCCACATCTTTCCTACTTATACGTCCAATCTGAACGTTTTTAATGTTTCCTGCATTCATTTGATGGCATATTTAGTGGCATAAAGCAGCATTTATGTATCAATTTTCGAGACATCTACAGCTCCCAAAACGATTCACCTGATTGAACGAAAAATTATTGAACGAAACCAGTGTTGAAAATTATTGAACGAAACCAGTGTTCATTCTTTTTTTATGGCTTTCTCTGTTTAATTACCTAGTAAACTTTTTCATTATCGACCATTATAATACAGTAACATAATATAACAATATTGTAGCCCTTGAGAAGCCGTGCCTTCATCGTGCACTCGAAATTTTTTTGAATAGGGTGTTTTGCTACAATATTATTATATTGCTAAAGTATTTGCGGAACCAGAGGATTCGAAATATGTACAGTATAAATTGATTACTGCAGTCCCAAAACTTTTTTCGAACCATAGTTTTGTGTAACCCTTAACGTCCTGTTTAGGGTCGAATCGACCTAATATTCATTTTTTGATGTCATTCCTGAGTAATTTTGTCCATGCAAACTGTTATTCATCTACTTTGAAGGATAACAGATCCGATGAAACAGAATCCGCCGACATATATACCTCGGAATCACTCAAAACTGATAAATCGCGAATAATTTCTGACGCTTTTCATTTAGGCATTGTGTAAAATATTTGAAAAATAGGGTGTAGCCAGAAGTCGAAGCTGGGTTACCAGCATTCCGGACTGATGTGCTCACCACTAGACCACCACACCATGAGGACATCAATTTCTTATAATTTTCATTGTGTAAAATAACCTGAAACTTCCTTATAATTTTCATAGCGTTAAATAACCTGAAACCTCAACCTGAAAAGCAAAAAATGTTAGTTTTTCAAAAATTCTCAAAAATACATCATGCTAGCAATGAAAAGAATTTTGACGAAATATAGATGACTGCATTAACTGAATTTCTCGGAAAAATAGATCTCGGACGCGAAAAATAAAAAAAAACCAAAAAAATCGAAAAAAATTCAGCTCCGGACGAGAATTTTCATTTTTCGGCGCTGAATACAGTATACCAACCACAATTTGCAGCTTTTCTTGAAGCCTAAAATCTTGCGAATCAAATTAAAAAACGATGCTGTTTTTTATCGCGACTGCATTTACTGAGGCTATATATTTTTACTACGCTGTATATACAGGACGTTAAGGGGTAATCGATTTTATCTATTTTGATGAAGTAACAGCTCATAATTATCAATTTCAAAAACCAGACCCTGTCTCTTTTCATCATCAATATTACAGGCGATCTAGCATCATTTGGATCTGTGATCCGAATGTCATCATATTCCCAATGATACATTGCACGGGGTTTGTCGATTATGTCAAAATATTCTATTATCCATGGCACAAATTTGACATCATTTTCGGAGGACACTTAGAATAAAAAAGTATTCTTGGAACTATAGTCCGAAATAGAAAATTCTCAAATTTTTTACTTTACGAATACCTACATATAGCCTGTTTTTCTTGAAATGCTTCCAAATAATTAAAGTGGAAAGCAAGTAGTATTTCAGATTTTCACGCTTTGTTGATAAACAATATATATCATTGAACTGAAAATTTGTGAGCATAATGACCTAACCCTTAGAGATTTTTCGAGCAAAAAATTTTACAGTAAGAGTTCTACGTAAACGATTTTGACGACAGTACTGATTTGTGTCACTTTTCTATTTGGAAACATTTTATAAAAAACAGACTATAGATATGCATGAGAGAAAAACTGACAACAACTGTTTTTGAACGTTTCGTTCACAGTAGTTGCTTGATTTAACCGTTCTTCATGTTCGGAGATTGGTGTACTGTGAAACCAGCTGTTGATATAATACCTCGCCCATCCACCGCGTTAGTGGACATTGCCAAAATCACCCTAAAAATAGACTTTAGCTGCTCTAAAGGACCCCATATGCAGAAGTTCCACTGATATGGAAAAATTTGAGCGTTTATAACGTGTTGTAGAAAAGAGAGAAGTAACCCTTCTCAAAATATTCAGATTCCACAGCAGGCCTCAGCTGGATTGCTAGCTAGAGCAACTGGTTTCAGTGTTGAGCTAAAGTTGTGATTATGGTGTCAAGCTAATGGGGGGGGGGGAGGGAGGTAAGGATGGTTAATTCGATCTTTGGGTTTACACAAAGGAGAATGCTGCTCCACACAACTAACAATAAATAAAATGATAGACTTGATATGGAAACTTTATAAGTCTACAGTAAAGCTTGATACGCTCACAAAAAAACACAATTTACTGTGTCCAGCAATACCGTGGACGGTAGACACCAAGTCAAAAGTAAACCAGAATGAATAAAAAAACACCAAAAATGTGGAAAGTGGTTAAAGGGTCATTTATACGGCGTTTTTCGGTGGAACGCAACGGAAAGGAATGCAAACTGAACGAGAGGGAAATTTTCGTTCCATTCGGTTCGGTCTAAGGTTATCATCGGTCATTTTCTAGAAAATTGCAATTATCCTTTTCAATCGAAAGTTGATTTTCAGGCTGAACGTTTCAAGCTGTTTGCGATCGGTTCCGTTCCGTTCTGCCGAAAAAGGCAAGTATAAATGATTCTTAAGGTGCCGTTTATATTCTCCAAACGGAATCGAAGAAATCGTCAACAACTTGAAACGGTCAGCCTGAAAGTCCACTTTCGGTGGGGAAGTATAATGCAACTTTGCAGGAAATGACCGGCGGTTACCTCCTACGTTCCATTGATTGCATTTCGTTTCGAACCAATGTCCCTTCAATTGCATTCTGTTCCGTTCCATTCCATCGGGAAAGGCAAGTATAAAAGGCCCTTAAAGCCGGTTCATACTTCTACTCGGTGAGCAAATTTACACAGAGCATGCTCGGCGTTGGTTCATACTTCATGAGCAAATCTTTCCCCTAAAATGCATACTTATGAATATTTCTTTTCACTTATAAACCATAAAATTGATACGTTGAATACTTATTTCTTCCAGAATTTCGTTGAAGGCACGGTATTTTTTCCTAACGTCCTTGTAATCAGGTAATTAAACGCTCCACAGGCATTCTTTTTCACTAACAAGTTCAAAAAGTTCAAATTTTTCATCATCTGATAATTTTTTCGAGTATACATGGCAAAAACTACGGAAAAATGGAATTCCACAAATAAACGTAGCGATTAGGGACGTTTCTGACCTTTTTACCCTGTGTGCTACCCAATCCTACCCGATATTTTCTAACCCGACCTGAAAAAGGAAAAAAGGCTCTTGACCTTACTCGTTATCCAGGATACCTCTGTGCATTGAAGGTCACGGGTCAAAAAATTCAGTTGCTCATCTTCACTGTTCACTGTTATAAGAAAAAACAAATAGTTTACTCTACATAAGATTAATTTAGTCATTATTACATATATTTCAAAAATAAAATTTTCTCTGTAGTTTTCCAATGAAGGTAGGAAATGATCGATGCATTGGCATTGCCTGATAATTGACTTTTTTAAATATCGGCCGATGATTTTTTGGGCGATCTAAGATCGATAATATCCTGTTTAGTATAGCAATTCTTGCATTAATCAGCCTTGCATGCGATTATTTACTGGGCAAGTGTAAATCTTAGGTCACTTTTGGCTATTTGTGATGAGAAAAACGTTCAATGTTATGACAATTTGATTTTTTCCTTTAACGCATTATGACACAATGGCTGATGAACATACATGCACTGCATAGAAATTCTGTTGGGGGTCAACCAGGACAGGGGGTAGAACACAAAGTTTTTTTTCGTTTTTGATAACGAAAAGAAAGGTCTCAGAAAGTCTTCTAACATCCAAACAGCATATTATTCAACTTATATCAGTCAGATATGTGAAATTATTTGCTTAGACAACACTTTTCAAAGTTTTTATTTTACTTTGTTGGAATAAGTATGATTTGTTTAGAAAAATTGTTAAACCACAGCATCATTTCCATTTTTATGACAACTTTCTCTTCTCTCTTGCTCATTTTCCTGAGTTATCTTCTCAATCATTTCTGGGAAAATCAAATCTGTTGGGGGTCAAAACACCCCAACCGCCCTCGTGCATGTATGCTGATGAATAATTTGTAGCCTTCACCTGCTGAAAAAGTACGGTTAAAAATCGTTCAATTTCCCCAATTCATGAAGAATATTCAACAATAATGTGGCATCAAAAACTTTTTGAGATAGAATGCTGTTTTAAATTGAGTGTTTTAAAGTTTCTATAGTGTTCAAAAAGTACTATAGTGAAGCTTTCTTGTGCACAATGTGGTACCGGTGTTGGTCATTCTTCAATTTACAAGCATTTAATGAAAAAGAGACAAATATGAGTTTTGTACCTGAGAGAAAGTTTTCAAGGAGCAATTATTGAGATAAAGCGAAAAATGAAATTCTAAACAAAAATTTTTTCCGCAGAGAAGAAGGCATCTTTAGCTATCATTTCAGATTTTTTGATGTATTTTCAATAACCCGTAGATCGTTTGATTTTCGTTTTTTGCCTTGAATAATAGAAAGGTTTTGCTTATTTCTCATTTCATTGTCTCGTTTCTCAGAACAGCAGCTAATATTTAAAGGCAATAAAATTAGTCATTTTTTTCTTCAATGTGTAACAGTTCACGCACACTGGGTGGTAGCTTCTCTACCACCCACTGCGTAGCCCTACATTGCTGTTGCGACTGCAGCAGTGCCCCTCACGCAAATCCAGGTCCGGGCCTGTGACTTGGATGAGCAACATCAAGTCTACAGGTTCAGAGGAAAATGCTCGATGGCATCTCTTGCGCATCGTCACACTCTCCTCCTAGGGTAGTGTGACGCCCTCGTCACAACATCACTCCCCTTGCTCAGGCAGGCAAGCGACTCCTGGAACAATCACCATATGTAACGGTTATCACACATTGGGTGGTAGCTGCTCTATCACTAACTGCACAGCACTGCATCGCCTGCTGCAACTGCATCAGTGCCCGTCACAAAAGTCCAGGTCTGGGCCCATGATTTGAATGAGCAACATCAAGTCTACGGGTTCAGAGGAAAATACACCACGGCACCTTTTGAGCACCATCACAAATGTTTATTTATACTAAATAATAAACAAGCATGTAACATGGCGAGTCTGTGCTTGTGTTACACTTTATGAACTGGACATATTTGTTGACCCTTGACCTGGTTTGCTGTGAATCGGATCAGAGGTCCATGACCCGACTTGGTACTTTTACTGCCTCACCCGACCCGATCTAGCCCGATACATCTCTACTACCGATCGATCAGAGCACGCAAAATTTCGCATTGGTCGTGCACGCATTGTTTAATTTTGGAATAAATTGGCCGAGTCTGGGATGCGCCTATACTTATAACATGTGTTGCACGCCGAGCATGCTCGGAGGAGGAGAAAAATTTTTTACTACCCCGAGCATTCTTGGCGAGCAGTCTGCTCGAAGCTCTGTGCTCGCCGAGCATCTCCGAACACAGGTCCAAGCATGCTCCCCCAGCAATGAGCAGAAGTATGAACCGGATTTAAGGCCATACATGCAAGTGGGGGGAGGTTTGGGGATGGTTTGACCTCCAGCAGGTTTTTGCTGACCCCTAGCAGATTTGACCACCCCAGCAATGATAGAGAAGATGACGAAGGAATATGAGCAAGAGAGAAAAGAAAGTCATCATAAAAATGGGAATGATGCTTTAGTTTAACAATTTTTCTAAACAAAGCATACTTGATTCCAAAAAAGTAACATTAAAACTTTTTAAATGTACAGTCTAAGCAAATAATTTCAGATATCTGACTAATATAAGTTGAAGAATGACATTTCTTCTTATTATCCAAGAAAGAAAAAAAATTGTTTTCCACCCCCTGTCCTGACTGACCCTCAGCAGAATTTCTACGCTGTGTTTAAGGCTATATTATTTTTTATTTGAAAGCAAACATTATTTTTTGTCATTTTTTGATTCACTAACATGCCGCGTCAGTGCTTTTGGATTCTTATCACCACATTCAATCTTATTTACTGATCGAGAATATCCTCGACATTTATTATCCACCATATAGCTTTTTTATTGTATATAACAAACAACCCATAAAATTTTCTCCACAACTTCAAACTGCACTATCCATAATCGCAAGAAAATGTTTGTTTTGATTTTTTCGGCTATCATCATGGCTTGTATCGGTGGAACCTATTCAGATTGCTGTTATGATGCGTGTCATTCGACCCAACCTATATTCGGGCACCCGACCCGTTCCATTAATGTTTGCGCCGATTGCACGCGCGGCACGCCCTATTGCGCCTACGGCAAATGCAACGCCTTCGGGTGCAATTGTGATAACGGATGCCGCCAGGGCAACTGTCAAGAAAGAGCATCCTGCCTGAGCAAAATGGATGAACTTGTCCGCCAAGACCTGCAAGGCTGAATTATTTAAACGGAAGCCGTCTTTCTTATGGCTTTCTATGTTCAATCGCAGAGTAAACTTTTTCATCATTAACGATCGTTTATACAGCAATAAAATACGACAATATCTCAACTCTTGAGTAGACGAGCCTTTACCCAAGTTTTCGCTTGCACTCGAAAATTACAAGGAAACGACAAGTTCTAGTTTATTTTTCGGGTTCCTTAGCATGTAGAGAATGGCCATAAAACAGCCGACGATGTCCAAAATGTTGGTTATTTTCCGAAATTACCGCATTTTGGGTGAAAAAAAAACATTTTCGACGTTTTCCTGAAAAATCTCGAAAAATAAAATTTTTTATGAAAAACCAATATGTACGTCGATTTCTACATAGAAAGTAATCTCCGTTCCCTTTGCAACCCTGCGTAAAAACAAATCTCGCATTCCGCCAGCAAGCCCCGACCTCAGAAATTTACTTTGAAAGTTAGTAGATGGGGCAACTCTTTTGATCGGCTAGTTCCAGAAATTTTCATCCTTTGATCTGCCGCCTATTTTTTCAAGATTGGATGTTGATTTTTTTCAAGATGGGATTTTGTTTTTTTCAAGATGTCATCCTTATTTTTTCAAGATTATTTTGAAAAAATGTGGTGCTCTTGAAAAGAAAGTCGAACATTGAAAAACTGTTACATCTCGATTTCTTAGCGATGATCTTGAAATTTTTGCGATGCATCTTGAAAAAGTGTTGTGCATCATGTTCGAAGGTAATGATTTTTTTCAAGTGAAAACAAATTTTTCCAAGTGGAAAGCAAATCTTTTCAAGTGATAACGATTTATTTCAAGTGGCCCTTATCATATTCCGTAATGTTATATTATGTCTCATTAGAAGAGTTGAGAGAATACCAACTGAGACAATATTTTTTGAGTAAAAAATCCTACACTAAAAGCTTTTTGTAAACGACTTTTGTGATGTAATGGTATTTATTTTTTCAGTTTACAAGCATTTTATAGAAAGCAGATTATACTTGGTATTATAATCAAATAATTTGCTATGTAGATATGACCGCTGAAAAAATTGGATGTGCAAATTAGGTGTAAACACGATCTCAGGGTACGGCGTAGCATCAACTGGTATGATACACGCAACACAAATTCGGTCTTTGATTTTACGCCATATATCTCAGTGGTGAAAATGCGAAAAAATTTTACAGTTGCTTCACCTTTCTTGGTATCAAAATGGATCACCAAGCAGGAGTCCCCAACTTATATTTCACAAATTTCACACATTTTCCATTTTCAATGGACATAAAGCTGCCTGCGAAAAAATTCAGAGGTAAAAAAGAGTGATACCATTCAGTTTTCAGAGGTAAAAAGGGATGATACCACCCAGTTTTCAGAGGTAAAAAGGGATGATATCACCCGAACAACAACGATTTTTGCTGCAACGATCACACAGCAATCAATTTTCACTGCATAATTTCTTCTGTAGGGGCCGTCTTTTTTGGGAAAATGGAAAGAAATGCAGAAACAGTACAATGATTATGTGGAAGGCTTCTTAAAATCAAAGTTGTTTATAGTATGAAGTTAAAAAATGTCCAAAGATTTGTAGGATAAGTCAAGGAATGCGATTTCATTGTACGTACAATCCATTGTTTCTGAAATGAAAATTTACTGGGAACAAACAGGTTCATCCATTGATACACTATCGTGGCTGGCTGCTTTTGAAGTGAACGTTTCACTGTACAGAAAACGAAGCATAGTAATTTCAGTTCATTTAAATGTTGCGAGAAGTTTACAGATTTTGGCAACAGTTTGGAGCATTTCATAATAATCCACAAGTTGCATTCTTTGTTGCGCACAAAAGAAGGGTAGGATCTAGAGTAATGTTTTAAAGGTTATTGATCAGTGGTACATCAAACATTGTGGAAAAGTGCTCAATTTGCATAATGAGTAAGTCATAAGTAGTGTATATTTGAAATGTTGAAGCACTGGTTAACATGACACAAAGTGAATGTTAACATGACACAAAGTGAATTCATGGGTGAAGCAGAATGCAAAAGTGGATGAAACTAACAGTTACCTTCATTTGTCATTCAGCATTATGTGAAAACCAGATAGAAGGAAATCTGATAAGTAAAACAAATCAATTTTTAAATAACTGACTGCTAAAATCAATGAATACACTACGAAAGTTGGTGGTGTTAAAATAAATGGTTACCTGCATTTGTCATTTAGCATCATATGAAAACCAGATACAAGGAAATCCGATAAGTTACCTAAATTAACTCAATTTTTAAATAACTGAATTTTTGCCTCATTCTTTTTACTAAGTTTTGTTTGACATATTGGAATATGTAATAGAGTATAAATGTTGTCATAAAGTGTGGATATCTTCTGAAGAGCTAGTATAAAAAAGGATATGAAATTAAGAAAGTACAAAATGTATTTTTGCAGATTAAAGTATCAAAGTGAAAAAATGTAAATGAATAAATCTAAGTAATGTACCTTTTAAATCCTTTTGCATAATAGTGAAAAAATGCTTTCGGATAAGTTATGAATGCATTATTGTGACAACAAGTACTGAACAAAGCAAGGTTTTTGCAAAAGTTTGTGAAGTTTCATTAGATGGTATTTTTGTTAGGCTGCTGTGGGTTGAAGATGATGTAACCGACCTTTGGGTTTAGACAAAGGAAGTTGCAACAGTTCTGACCACAGGCTAACAACAACAATAAACCAAAACGCTCTCACATGGTTCACCAGATACTCGCCAGTACTTCACCAAACCTCAGGCAGAACACCTTGGCACGTACCTCAGGAGACCCTACCTGAGTCTCCACACCTAATCTTAGAAGAGCCTCCACTACGCTCACAAAACAAAACAATTACTGGTTCAATTTGTATTGGGAATGCAAAGGGCGATGCCAAAACAATAATAAAAATAATATAAAGTTAATGGCAATTGGCGGCAATGCTCCATAAAAAACATAATATTTTCCAGAATGAAATTTGGCCACTTTTCACCATGTCCTTCCGCCTGTGCACCAACGCCGGAAGCTGAACACGTGCACCTGTGGCAACCCCGACATTTTCAAATAACTGGAAATCTTTTATTACAGATAATACTTTGCATAATACAAGATAGTTACATAATGTGTATGTGCTACAGCAGATTTAGGAGCATCCATACATATCAAATTGCAATTTTTTTTACAAAATTACCATTTTATTACTTGAAAAAAGAGGCCCCTACAGAAGAAATTATGTAATGAAAATTGATTGCTGCATGATTGATGCAGCAAAAATCGTTGTTGTTTGGGTGGTATCATCCCTTTTTACCTCTAAAAACTGGATGGTATCATTGTTTTTTACCTCTGAATTCTTTCGGGGGCGGCTTTATGTCCGTTGAAAATGGAAAATGATTGAAATATCATTTTTTTCGACAGACATGATCATTAAAAAATGTGAAAATGTTGTGGATATTTACTTTTTTGTGTAATAAAACTCATTTTTTGTATATCTTATATTCACAAATATATTTGTCTACATTAAAAATTCTTCATGTTAAGAAAATATGTTAATAATGTTTTTTGATCAAAATTTCAAGAAATTGAATCTATTTTCAAAAATTGGAATTGATGGGCATGTAATAGGAAATAGTAACTAAATTACACAACAAATGCATAGCTCTAATGTTTGAAATATTACGATTGTAATAATTTGGAAATCGTTTTATTGACATTCCATTTTTAGGCAAATGTTCTATATTTTAAAATGTACAGCACTTTTTTTGCACAACTTGCAAGTAAACCCATAGTTTTCCTGCAGTATGCACACACTCGTAATTTATGCAAAGTATACCTACAATATGCATGAGCTTGAAAGCACACTACAGTCTGATTAAGTCAGAAATTACATGTAAAGTATGCCTACAGTGTCCACGAGTTCGAAATTACATGCGAAGCTTACACTGCAAAATTACTGGTAAAATGCGTCTATTGTATGCTCAAGTTCGAATTTACACGTGAATTATGGCCACAGTATGAAAAAGTTCAAGTTTACACGAAAGTATGGCTACAGTATGCAAGTTCGAATGGCTACAGTATGCAAGTTCGAATATATAGGTAAAGTATGCCTACAGTACACATAAAATCAAATTAACATGTAAAGTATCCCTAGAGTATGCACAAGTTCAAATGCACATGTATAGTATGCCTACAGTCAGAACAAGTTAAAATTTAAATGTTAAGCATGTCTGCAGCAAGACAAGTTAGAATTTACATGAACAGTATGCCTGCAGTACAAACAAGTTCGAATTCACGTGCAAAGTTTGTGTAAAGTAAGAAAAGTTCAAATTTACATGTGAAGTATGTCTACAGTATGAACAAGTTCGAATATACATGTTAACTTTGTCTATACTAAGAAAAGTTAGAATTTACATCTACATTATTCATACGGTATGAACAAGTTCAAATTTACATGCAAGGTTTGCCTACGGTAAGAAAAAACGAATTTACATGTATACAGTATGCCTACAATAAGAACAAGTTCGAATTTACATGCAAGATATGCCTACAGAAAAAAACGTTTAAAAATTTTCATGCAAAGTATGCCTACAGTAGGATAATATCTGAAATTATGTTGCCTCAGTGTGAATTACATTTTTGTATTTTATTGCTATGTTTTTTATATAAATTCTATTATGCCTTGCCTTGTTTTTTTTGGGAACAGCACCAGTACAGTAGAGTTTTCTATCACAAGTATATATCTCGACTGTGTAAACATTTTTGTAGCTATGCTGTTCAAAAACAAGCTAAAGCTAAAGTTCAGTCATTATTTAATGTAATAAGACATGTATATACGATGTTTCATTGAGTTCATTATCAGACACCCAGTGCCCCTTGAACCATTGTAAGCCATTAGAGTTTGTTTACTACACAGTTAAACGATATTTCCACCAGGAAAAAACACCAGGGGCTGGCAAACTTGACAGAATATGTTTGTTAAAAGTTTCTTAAAAGTTGATATGATAATCTTTTTAAAACACAAGACAGATGCTTAAAAAGCAGATACAAGTAATGTTTCACAAAAAGTCCATCCAAGACATGCACTCAAGAAGCAGAGACAAGGTTTCGTTTCTTCCACAAAAAGTTTCCTTTTAAAAAAAGCATATATGTGCTCCCAAAAATTTTAAAAAGTACTTAAACTTTCCACATTATTTGAGGAAAACTAAAAGAACCACATAGGTACTGTAGATTGGCAAAACAATGGCGGACTACACATGAGAATGTCACCCACCCCACCAGCACAGTCCATGAGATCAAGGTGTTGACATTTGATGAATGCATTACAAGGAGGCAGCTTTAGTTACAGTTACGCCAAACAAAAGTACATGGCATGCTTTATATAATAGTATGTAACTGGAAATTTGTGGTTTACTGACTTTAATGCACAATAATGTCACCGCCTTTGTCTCGTAGACATTTTTGTTATTTCAGTCATCTTGATGCACAAGTTAAACAAGTCACTTTTGGTAAGGCAAAAGATTTACTGTAGCAAAAATTAATTTTTTGTTGTTCACAATTTTGATTTTTTTCATTGTATTCATATTCTTTCATCACTCTCTATTTCTCTCACCTACTTCGGCTGTTCGAATAGCCCTAGTAACATGAGCAAAATCGGGACAAGGTCGTCTTATCTACTGTTCAATGTCGACAGGAGAAATAAGTTTAATTTTGGCTAACTTCTTGTTCTGTTCTCGAAATTCGCGAAACACAACAATGGAACAATAAACACAAACAAAACAACAAAAAACCAGACCAACATTAATCTTAAGATCAAAGTAATTCTTATAATGATGAAAATTGTGGTTACTTTATATTGTTGTAGTATCCACTAATAAAATTTTAAGGGTTTTATGTTTTATTAAAAGGAAAATTTTTGTCGAAGACACGAAACCTTGTTTCTGCTTTTTGAGTGCGGATTGACTTTTTCTGAAACATTACTTGTATCTGCCCTCTAGGCGTCTGTCTTGCGTTTTAAAAAGATTATCATGTCAACTTTTAAGAAAGCCTTACCTCAAACATATTCAGTTTTGCTTGCCAGCCCCTGACATTTTTTCCTGGTATCTGATTTTTAAGTATTCGAAGAATCATGCCATTAATTTTCAGACATCAGATCACACTGAAAACAACACCTAGCAACTGCTCTGCATCAAATTTCATCAAAAACAACTATTGATCTGCTACTTCTTATACTCCCCGATCAACTTGATGCGATCTGGATCAAAATTTTGCAGAAAGATCAGGTCACACTGAAAACAATACCCAGCAACTGCTCTGCATCGGATTTCATCAAAAACAACTATTGATTTGCTAATTTTCATACTTCCTGATCAACTTGATCCAATCCGGATCAAAAAATTGCAGACGTCAAATCACACTGAAAACACCACCCAGCAACTGCTCCACATCGAATTTCATCAAAAACAACTGTTGATCTACTAATTTCTATACTTACTGATCAACTTGGTCTGATCTAGACCAAAAATTGGCAGACATCGGATCACACTGAAAACAATACCGAGCAACTGTGCTGTATGAAGTCCCGAAAACATGGTTTTTCCCACCCAGCAGGTAAATAGCACTGTGCTAAACACCCACCGATTTCAAAATACAAGTGAATAGCACTGTGCTAAACACATTCCAGTCCCCCCACAATACAACCAGCCTAGCCCTCCCATACTTGACTAATTCTCAACTAACCCAAATTTCTCAGCCTATAGCACTTATGGTCCTCACTTCATCACAAGTGGGATCAGGTTATCAGGTTCCCTTGAGCCAGCCACCTTGGTTGAAAAATTTACCACCCCCTATTTATACATATACTGCTTATAATTCTGCTTCTCACTCGCCAACCCTGGTAAATATTCTGAACACAACTCAAAATACACCTGCTCCTAGCAATGTTTTGTTGGCACCACCACCTCAGTCAGTGGTGTGTCTGGTCACACAGCCTGCACCTACTTCAACTTTGGTTACCAGTTACCTGACAAATATTGGTACTGAGAATTACCTGCCGCATTTGCATCAAGCTAATAGCTAATAATCAAGCTATCTACTATCGATCTAATTGTACTAATTTAAATTTTCATCAAGTTACTTTTTCTGATTTTCATATCCAATACCACTGGGGTAAAGAATGCATCTCGCAACATATAAATGATGCTTGCACAGCAGAGTTGAAGAATTTTCACATTGAAGCCTAAATCAACTCAAAGCTGGCTGACACGACTGCTATAATTCACAATAATCCCCATCACTGCTATTGTAATCAACTTCTCGGTCTAGTATAAGATGTCACAACTTTCTGAAATCCAACAACAACAATCTGCTTCTATATCTGATTCGCTTGAAACTATGATGGATAAATTCAACCTCATGAACAGTAATACTTTCCACCCTTCAGGAAACTTCTATAAATCACCCCGGGACTACTTCTGTCCCTCATATCTGATGTAATACTCCGCCATTAAATGCCACAACTACTATCCTGAGAAATATGCCTGTCAGGTCTCATTTATCTGCTGTAAATGCACAGCATAGAAATTCTGCCAATGATCAGCCAGAACAGGGGACGGAATAGAATTTTTTTTGTTCTTGATAACCAAAAGAAAGGTGTTAGAAAGGCCTTCTAATATTCAAGCAGCTTATTCTTCAACCTATATTAGTCAGATATGACAAATTATTTGCTTGGACAGCACTTTTTTACAGTTTTAATGTCACTTCTTTGGAACCAAGCACGCTTTGTTTAGAAAAATTGTTTAACAACAGCATCATTTTCATTTTTATGACGACTTTCTCTTCTCTGTTGCTTGTTTTCCTCAATCATCTTCTCAATCATTTCTGGGGCAAGTCAAATCTGCTGAGGGTCAATCAAACTGCTTGGGGTTAAAGCCCAAAGCCCCCATGTGCTTGCAGGATTCCATCCATAATTAAGTTAAAAACAATTATTTCTGACCAATCTACCCATAATAGCTCGCCTGCCCCATCTGTAGTAGAAGAAGAACTTGTCAGCACATCTAAAAACCCACACTGACCCCACACAATTGTACCACCTGGTTTTTCTGAATACTTTTTTCAAGTCATCACAATAATTCTGGTTTTCCCAGAATTCACTACATCTCCCATGGTGATGAGGAAAACTGAATTGCAGTAATTGTCGAAAATATGATTTTGTTTTGCATCAATGAGACTACTTGCAATAAAAAAACTCCTTCATTTCTTCATCAGCCTCAAAAGCAAGTTTAGTTTTGACTTATTCAATCATGTCAAAATCAGTGCACTTCAAAGACTAACTCACGATGCGCCTAGTGACACTATACAGGATATAAATGACTATGAGGAGCTAAGCACATGCCCATGTTCTCTCTGGTCTCTAATTGTGATAGGATGACCCTTGAATGTGAAGTAGAATCCATCTATTCCTGTCCCAGAGAAGACCCAGCCCATTTCTCAGTTGTATCATGACCTATGTCCAACTTCTATTCCGAAATTAAAACCAAAAATTCTGCCACCAAAAAGTCATAAGACGTTTTTAATGAAAATACCAATTTTTTACCAAATGTCCATTGTGAGGATGCCCAAGACCTTTCCACTGTCAAACAGCTTGCTACCGCTGTTTCTAAAGTGAGAAAAATGCTGGATGCTACAAAAGCAGAGATTAGTAATGCAGAGTGACGCATCCTTATAAATCAAGCAGACGCAGGTTTTTCCCAACATCCTCATATTCCTGCTAATCAAAGATGATACAATTGTAGACATCTACTTAATAATGATTCCAACCTCTGACATTTTGACGATTCTATTTCTGACAACAAACCTTATTTCTCTGTTAACAACAATACTGCTCCTATAAACAAAATCACTCATCTTCTCTCCTTTAACAAATTATTGATACTGTACACAACTTTACTTAACCCTTGTTCACTTCTGATACTCGCTCTTCTCATTCTCTTCTTCCGACTAATAGGAGTTGAGAACCTTCTGCAAACTCTGATCTTTCTACATTTCATAGCTGCAATAAGTCTTGCTCTAATGGTTATTTTGATTTTTATCACAAAAATGGTCTCCCTCAAATTTGCAATCATAACCACCACTTGGCTACTAAATCTACAGTCAATTGGTATGAAGCTCATAAAAGCAATACCGATAACACAGCAGATTGTAAATGTTGAAATGAGTCAACCCCTAGTCTCAGTTATATTCCAATCACCAATTTGTTCCCTACACTGCAAATAGGTACTGTAATCAATACAATCCTAATTTTTGAAATGATATCCGGATTAACTCTGAGTGTCAAAATAATCAGAGCAGCTACAGAAACATATGAAGCCTTCACTATCATAGCAGTTGTGACTCATATTACAACACACACAGGTCACAATGCTGAAATTTGTAATCCAGTCATGCCAAGTTTTCACTAAAACTCTCCCATTCCTCCTGTTGTTTACCATAACTATCCGTATGGTATTGCTACTAACAACCAGCATGTTGCAGAGAATACTGATCAACCTTTAGCCTTACCAGCACTATGCATGTAACAGGGCCAACAGGTCTGGAGTGCTTGGGCATTTTTTTGGGCTCGTGGTCAGTGATCCCCAAAATTTTGGGGGGCGGAGTTTCTGAAGGAAAAAGAACTTGATTTTTTAACCAAAAAATTTGAGAAATCGTTTAAAAAATAGTAATTTTTGTCTAAAAGGACTACAAAAAAGTATTCATGGTGCGCGCTGCAAAAATTTACATTTTTGACCATTGCTTGTTCGAAAATTGAGTTTTTCATCGACAAATTGATATTTTTCAGCATTTTTCTGATGCAAAGTATGGGCGTCCCTACAACCACCATATGGATAGACCAGGATTGGAAAATCTTCTGTGGTCACCCAATGACTAGCCATATGGTCAACAATATTTGGAGGTTCCTATAGCATTTCCCCACCAATTACATGTATGACCAGCACCCCAGACATCAGAAATGACTGCCCATACCATTTTTGTTAATTTTTCTACTTCAAATGTTATTATGCAACCTCTTTCTGCAAATACAGTTCAAACTACTGTCAAAATAAATTCCCCTATTTTTTCTCCCTGTATTATCAGTTGAGGCACAAATGACACTGCAGGTCAAGACCACTGGGTTGCATATTCAGGTATATGCCATATTCAAAAACTCAACACTGCTACTGATGATCGTATCAAGAACCATACTCTGACCAATGCCTTTCGCATTCCTATCAGACAGACTTGTGCCAATGCTCTAATCAAAACTAGTGCACAGTGCTCAGTATTGTCCTCTGGCTTAGTAAGACATGCCTGCAACAGCATTGGCATTACCCTCCCTGTCAGTGGTCACTTACGTGTTGCTGATGGTGCTGTAGTCAAAGCATGTGGCACAGTTATGTTCATTATGGAATCGGGTTTTGGAAAACACATTATCCAATGTGTAATTCTTGATGATGATGCTAGTGAACAATGCATCATTGATACTGACTTTCTTGCACATCCTGATGTCAACCCCATTGACTTCAATTTCCAAAAAACGCGAACTCCTTACTGTAGTTCCTAAGGTAAATAAACCTCCTAAATCTATCACTACTGTTGCTAGTCTGGAAAAGCTGATCATGGAGGAAATTCTGATTGAGAATCAATCTATTCACTCTAAATCTTCTGAAACTGATGCTCAAGTAGAAGAAATTAAAGCTGAATCTTCAAACTGGATTGTTCAAACCAACACCAACAGTTCTGCCACTTCCGACAACTTGGTAGTTGCTAAACTAACTGAGCCTATTCTCATAGTCACTTCCCTTACCAAAAATGACATTCCCCAAATAGATTCTGTTTATAACTTTATGGAAAAAAATCCCAACTCCTGACAGACTCACTGTTTTTAATCCTCAACTCTTGTCACAAGATGAGTTTCAGTCACCAACAGTGGAAGCTCATTCTACTCTGCCACATGAAATTAGTCACACCCTCGTCAAAATCCTCACACCTTAAACACAACTGGTGGCTGTAAACTATTTCTACTTCATCTTAAACAGGCCTGTCAGAGATATTTTTATGGCTGAAGCTGGTGAATCATCACAATTTTGTGCCGCCACCCTGCAGTTGCAGCAATAAGTTTTCTGTTTTATCCTATATATGTGTATATTGTATGTAGATTTTTTCTGTGTGTATCAGTTAAAAATTCTAAAAAACTCGCATTTTCCCTTTACTCTGCTCAGAATTACTTTCCATTGTTCATCTACTTTATCTCATTTGCTTGGATTCCGACCACTTGTTCCAAATGGGCTCTTATATCAAAATTTTTTCAAGGCCCTGCTGCACACGTATTTGCCTATCTTTACCAATATTATATTGAGTCTAAACATTATACCCTAACTTTGCTGTATTCTTTTGTTTGTCTAGTTTAAAACCACTCTGTTCTTCCCTGTGTGACCATTCAACTTGCTCTGGCCCTCCAAGTTCTAGAAACAGTTTTGAGTTGACCACCCGGGTCTCTGTCTAATTTAATTTTACATTCTCATTTTTCCTCATTTGAATTTTCTTTTGTTGAATTTTTCCTCATTTCACTTATTTTTCACATCATATCTGTCACTACGTTTTTCCATCATCAACATCGAGTGTTGCCTTTCCTCCAGTTATCAACATGCAGGGTGCATGCTCTTCTTGGTTCTCTCCACTATGCTCATCTTCTGCCTGCCCCTGTGCCAACAAGACTTCAAGAGGCCAATTGCCAATGATCGAACCAATTGTTATGCCTCAGCCTAGGTCGTGCACTTTCTGACGCCAAGGTTGGAGACTGCTTTCAAGTCGACTCCCATAGTCCTTAGTAGTGAAGGTCGAGCTCAACACCACTAGAGATGTATCGGGGACCAGAACCCAAAATGAGACCCAAAATTACCCGACCATATTGTTGGACCTGGAGCTGGACCTGGACCACATATTCTTGAAATTTTGGACTCGAACCCGAAATTGTAACAATTCTGATGCGGGTCTGATGTATAACATAGTCCTTCAGCTGAAAACAAATGCTCATGCTAAAGAATGTGACGACACATCAATTAATTAATGAAATATGAAAAGTAACAAATCAGTGCTTGATTGTTTAGGTCATTTTGAGACTGACGGAGATTTAAAATCTACAGCAACCAAGTAGTATTTCACTAATAGTTTTTTGGCCGTTTTCCTTGTAGTAATCATCTTTTCAATCTAGATGTTCATTTATAACATTAATCTAAGGATCAAAAATGAAATTATAGAGATGCTTAGTAGCAATATTTCACAAAAAGATTAGTGACTCGAATCAATTTATTGTGTCTCAACCAAACGATATCATTTCAATATGATGCTGTCTCTCTCACATCCATTTTAAGATACAGTTGTTGAGAAGTTCGATCTTAAATATGATAAGTTGAGAATTAATCATACCCAAAAATAGAGTATATTGTGTGGTTTTACATTCTGAGTTTGAAAAATTTTTTCTAATGTCGTACTTTTCACATTTTACACTTTTTAAGTGTACAAAAGGAGATGGAAAAAGCAGGAAAAATCATTTGGACTTCTTTCTGGATACCTTCCCATAGGATGCCCTAGAATGTTTTCATCATTTTTGCAGGCAGATGTTAAAATACAATACGATTTGTGCACTGTTTTTTGAGTTGTAGCGATTGGAACTGTCATTCAAAAATAGTTTTGGATCTGAATGAATCCCCAAAAGCGAAGTTCTGAGAAAACAGGATTTGCCATCACCTATATAATAAACTGGCTTCAAAACTAGATAAATTTTGATCAATTTAGCTTTGGTATTTGCTAAACTTCATGCTTCAAATGAAACGTCAAAAATTTTACACTTTTTTATTAAATTTGAGAAATAGAGCCATTCTGTCAGTTCTTTACTGGAAAATGCAAGGGTTATTCCAATGCACTTTATTGTATTTGAAAGGCACTACAATCGATTATTATTTCACTTAGATCTGGCTAACTTTAAGTGGTGTGAAACGCTGTGCCTTCTACTGTAAAGAATTTTCCCGCACTTTATAACATAGGCTGGAGTAAGACAGACGTCTTTTACTTTGTTACATTATTTGTAGCTCTGACCTTTTTTCAATTGAATTACTGAAGAAAGAATTTCTGTCGCATCTTTTCCGAGACACCCTATGATATAACCGTTATGAATAGATCGATGAAATATTCAATCCACATCTTTCCTACTTATACGTCCAATCTGAACGTTTTTAATGTTTCCTGCATTCATTTGATGGCATATTTAGTGGCATAAAGCAGCATTTATGTATCAATTTTCGAGACATCTACAGCTCCCAAAACGATTCACCTGATTGAACGAAAAATTATTGAACGAAACCAGTGTTGAAAATTATTGAACGAAACCAGTGTTCATTCTTTTTTTATGGCTTTCTCTGTTTAATTACCTAGTAAACTTTTTCATTATCGACCATTATAATACAGTAACATAATATAACAATATTGTAGCCCTTGAGAAGCCGTGCCTTCATCGTGCACTCGAAATTTTTTTGAATAGGGTGTTTTGCTACAATATTATTATATTGCTAAAGTATTTGCGGAACCAGAGGATTCGAAATATGTACAGTATAAATTGATTACTGCAGTCCCAAAACTTTTTTCGAACCATAGTTTTGTGTAACCCTTAACGTCCTGTTTAGGGTCGAATCGACCTAATATTCATTTTTTGATGTCATTCCTGAGTAATTTTGTCCATGCAAACTGTTATTCATCTACTTTGAAGGATAACAGATCCGATGAAACAGAATCCGCCGACATATATACCTCGGAATCACTCAAAACTGATAAATCGCGAATAATTTCTGACGCTTTTCATTTAGGCATTGTGTAAAATATTTGAAAAATAGGGTGTAGCCAGAAGTCGAAGCTGGGTTACCAGCATTCCGGACTGATGTGCTCACCACTAGACCACCACACCATGAGGACATCAATTTCTTATAATTTTCATTGTGTAAAATAACCTGAAACTTCCTTATAATTTTCATAGCGTTAAATAACCTGAAACCTCAACCTGAAAAGCAAAAAATGTTAGTTTTTCAAAAATTCTCAAAAATACATCATGCTAGCAATGAAAAGAATTTTGACGAAATATAGATGACTGCATTAACTGAATTTCTCGGAAAAATAGATCTCGGACGCGAAAAATAAAAAAAAACCAAAAAAATCGAAAAAAATTCAGCTCCGGACGAGAATTTTCATTTTTCGGCGCTGAATACAGTATACCAACCACAATTTGCAGCTTTTCTTGAAGCCTAAAATCTTGCGAATCAAATTAAAAAACGATGCTGTTTTTTATCGCGACTGCATTTACTGAGGCTATATATTTTTACTACGCTGTATATACAGGACGTTAAGGGGTAATCGATTTTATCTATTTTGATGAAGTAACAGCTCATAATTATCAATTTCAAAAACCAGACCCTGTCTCTTTTCATCATCAATATTACAGGCGATCTAGCATCATTTGGATCTGTGATCCGAATGTCATCATATTCCCAATGATACATTGCACGGGGTTTGTCGATTATGTCAAAATATTCTATTATCCATGGCACAAATTTGACATCATTTTCGGAGGACACTTAGAATAAAAAAGTATTCTTGGAACTATAGTCCGAAATAGAAAATTCTCAAATTTTTTACTTTACGAATACCTACATATAGCCTGTTTTTCTTGAAATGCTTCCAAATAATTAAAGTGGAAAGCAAGTAGTATTTCAGATTTTCACGCTTTGTTGATAAACAATATATATCATTGAACTGAAAATTTGTGAGCATAATGACCTAACCCTTAGAGATTTTTCGAGCAAAAAATTTTACAGTAAGAGTTCTACGTAAACGATTTTGACGACAGTACTGATTTGTGTCACTTTTCTATTTGGAAACATTTTATAAAAAACAGACTATAGATATGCATGAGAGAAAAACTGACAACAACTGTTTTGAACGTTTCGTTCACAGTAGTTGCTTGATTTAACCGTTCTTCATGTTCGGAGATTGGTGTACTGTGAAACCAGCTGTTGATATAATACCTCGCCCATCCACCGCGTTAGTGGACATTGCCAAAATCACCCTAAAAATAGACTTTAGCTGCTCTAAAGGACCCCATATGCAGAAGTTCCACTGATATGGAAAAATTTGAGCGTTTATAACGTGTTGTAGAAAAGAGAGAAGTAACCCTTCTCAAAATATTCAGATTCCACAGCAGGCCTCAGCTGGATTGCTAGCTAGAGCAACTGGTTTCAGTGTTGAGCTAAAGTTGTGATTATGGTGTCAAGCAAATGGGGGGGGGGGGAGGGAGGTAAGGATGGTTAATTCGATCTTTGGGTTTACACAAAGGAGAATGCTGCTCCACACAACTAACAATAAATAAAATGATAGACTTGATATGGAAACTTTATAAGTCTACAGTAAAGCTTGATACGCTCACAAAAAAACACAATTTACTGTGTCCAGCAATACCGTGGACGGTAGACACCAAGTCAAAAGTAAACCAGAATGAATAAAAAAACACCAAAAATGTGGAAAGTGGTTAAAGGGTCATTTATACGGCGTTTTTCGGTGGAACGCAACGGAAAGGAATGCAAACTGAACGAGAGGGAAATTTTCGTTCCATTCGGTTCGGTCTAAGGTTATCATCGGTCATTTTCTAGAAAATTGCAATTATCCTTTTCAATCGAAAGTTGATTTTCAGGCTGAACGTTTCAAGCTGTTTGCGATCGGTTCCGTTCCGTTCTGCCGAAAAAGGCAAGTATAAATGATTCTTAAGGTGCCGTTTATATTCTCCAAACGGAATCGAAGAAATCGTCAACAACTTGAAACGGTCAGCCTGAAAGTCCACTTTCGGTGGGGAAGTATAATGCAACTTTGCAGGAAATGACCGGCGGTTACCTCCTACGTTCCATTGATTGCATTTCGTTTCGAACCAATGTCCCTTCAATTGCATTCTGTTCCGTTCCATTCCATCGGGAAAGGCAAGTATAAAAGGCCCTTAAAGCCGGTTCATACTTCTACTCGGTGAGCAAATTTACACAGAGCATGCTCGGCGTTGGTTCATACTTCATGAGCAAATCTTTCCCCTAAAATGCATACTTATGAATATTTCTTTTCACTTATAAACCATAAAATTGATACGTTGAATACTTATTTCTTCCAGAATTTCGTTGAAGGCACGGTATTTTTTCCTAACGTCCTTGTAATCAGGTAATTAAACGCTCCACAGGCATTCTTTTTCACTAACAAGTTCAAAAAGTTCAAATTTTTCATCATCTGATAATTTTTTCGAGTATACATGGCAAAAACTACGGAAAAATGGAATTCCACAAATAAACGTAGCGATTAGGGACGTTTCTGACCTTTTTACCCTGTGTGCTACCCAATCCTACCCGATATTTTCTAACCCGACCTGAAAAAGGAAAAAAGGCTCTTGACCTTACTCGTTATCCAGGATACCTCTGTGCATTGAAGGTCACGGGTCAAAAAATTCAGTTGCTCATCTTCACTGTTCACTGTTATAAGAAAAAACAAATAGTTTACTCTACATAAGATTAATTTAGTCATTATTACATATATTTCAAAAATAAAATTTTCTCTGTAGTTTTCCAATGAAGGTAGGAAATGATCGATGCATTGGCATTGCCTGATAATTGACTTTTTTAAATATCGGCCGATGATTTTTTGGGCGATCTAAGATCGATAATATCCTGTTTAGTATAGCAATTCTTGCATTAATCAGCCTTGCATGCGATTATTTACTGGGCAAGTGTAAATCTTAGGTCACTTTTGGCTATTTGTGATGAGAAAAACGTTCAATGTTATGACAATTTGATTTTTTCCTTTAACGCATTATGACACAATGGCTGATGAACATACATGCACTGCATAGAAATTCTGTTGGGGGTCAACCAGGACAGGGGGTAGAACACAAAGTTTTTTTTCGTTTTTGATAACGAAAAGAAAGGTCTCAGAAAGTCTTCTAACATCCAAACAGCATATTATTCAACTTATATCAGTCAGATATGTGAAATTATTTGCTTAGACAACACTTTTCAAAGTTTTTATTTTACTTTGTTGGAATAAGTATGATTTGTTTAGAAAAATTGTTAAACCACAGCATCATTTCCATTTTTATGACAACTTTCTCTTCTCTCTTGCTCATTTTCCTGAGTTATCTTCTCAATCATTTCTGGGAAAATCAAATCTGTTGGGGGTCAAAACACCCCAACCGCCCTCGTGCATGTATGCTGATGAATAATTTGTAGCCTTCACCTGCTGAAAAAGTACGGTTAAAAATCGTTCAATTTCCCCAATTCATGAAGAATATTCAACAATAATGTGGCATCAAAAACTTTTTGAGATAGAATGCTGTTTTAAATTGAGTGTTTTAAAGTTTCTATAGTGTTCAAAAAGTACTATAGTGAAGCTTTCTTGTGCACAATGTGGTACCGGTGTTGGTCATTCTTCAATTTACAAGCATTTAATGAAAAAGAGACAAATATGAGTTTTGTACCTGAGAGAAAGTTTTCAAGGAGCAATTATTGAGATAAAGCGAAAAATGAAATTCTAAACAAAAATTTTTTCCGCAGAGAAGAAGGCATCTTTAGCTATCATTTCAGATTTTTTGATGTATTTTCAATAACCCGTAGATCGTTTGATTTTCGTTTTTTGCCTTGAATAATAGAAAGGTTTTGCTTATTTCTCATTTCATTGTCTCGTTTCTCAGAACAGCAGCTAATATTTAAAGGCAATAAAATTAGTCATTTTTTTCTTCAATGTGTAACAGTTCACGCACACTGGGTGGTAGCTTCTCTACCACCCACTGCGTAGCCCTACATTGCTGTTGCGACTGCAGCAGTGCCCCTCACGCAAATCCAGGTCCGGGCCTGTGACTTGGATGAGCAACATCAAGTCTACAGGTTCAGAGGAAAATGCTCGATGGCATCTCTTGCGCATCGTCACACTCTCCTCCTAGGGTAGTGTGACGCCCTCGTCACAACATCACTCCCCTTGCTCAGGCAGGCAAGCGACTCCTGGAACAATCACCATATGTAACGGTTATCACACATTGGGTGGTAGCTGCTCTATCACTAACTGCACAGCACTGCATCGCCTGCTGCAACTGCATCAGTGCCCGTCACAAAAGTCCAGGTCTGGGCCCATGATTTGAATGAGCAACATCAAGTCTACGGGTTCAGAGGAAAATACACCACGGCACCTTTTGAGCACCATCACAAATGTTTATTTATACTAAATAATAAACAAGCATGTAACATGGCGAGTCTGTGCTTGTGTTACACTTTATGAACTGGACATATTTGTTGACCCTTGACCTGGTTTGCTGTGAATCGGATCAGAGGTCCATGACCCGACTTGGTACTTTTACTGCCTCACCCGACCCGATCTAGCCCGATACATCTCTACTACCGATCGATCAGAGCACGCAAAATTTCGCATTGGTCGTGCACGCATTGTTTAATTTTGGAATAAATTGGCCGAGTCTGGGATGCGCCTATACTTATAACATGTGTTGCACGCCGAGCATGCTCGGAGGAGGAGAAAAATTTTTTACTACCCCGAGCATTCTTGGCGAGCAGTCTGCTCGAAGCTCTGTGCTCGCCGAGCATCTCCGAACACAGGTCCAAGCATGCTCCCCCAGCAATGAGCAGAAGTATGAACCGGATTTAAGGCCATACATGCAAGTGGGGGGAGGTTTGGGGATGGTTTGACCTCCAGCAGGTTTTTGCTGACCCCTAGCAGATTTGACCACCCCAGCAATGATAGAGAAGATGACGAAGGAATATGAGCAAGAGAGAAAAGAAAGTCATCATAAAAATGGGAATGATGCTTTAGTTTAACAATTTTTCTAAACAAAGCATACTTGATTCCAAAAAAGTAACATTAAAACTTTTTAAATGTACAGTCTAAGCAAATAATTTCAGATATCTGACTAATATAAGTTGAAGAATATGCTGCTTGGATGTTAGAAGACCTTTCTAGGACATTTCTTCTTATTATCCAAGAAAGAAAAAAAATTGTTTTCCACCCCCTGTCCTGACTGACCCTCAGCAGAATTTCTACGCTGTGTTTAAGGCTATATTATTTTTTATTTGAAAGCAAACATTATTTTTTGTCATTTTTTGATTCACTAACATGCCGCGTCAGTGCTTTTGGATTCTTATCACCACATTCAATCTTATTTACTGATCGAGAATATCCTCGACATTTATTATCCACCATATAGCTTTTTTATTGTATATAACAAACAACCCATAAAATTTTCTCCACAACTTCAAACTGCACTATCCATAATCGCAAGAAAATGTTTGTTTTGATTTTTTCGGCTATCATCATGGCTTGTATCGGTGGAACCTATTCAGATTGCTGTTATGATGCGTGTCATTCGACCCAACCTATATTCGGGCACCCGACCCGTTCCATTAATGTTTGCGCCGATTGCACGCGCGGCACGCCCTATTGCGCCTACGGCAAATGCAACGCCTTCGGGTGCAATTGTGATAACGGATGCCGCCAGGGCAACTGTCAAGAAAGAGCATCCTGCCTGAGCAAAATGGATGAACTTGTCCGCCAAGACCTGCAAGGCTGAATTATTTAAACGGAAGCCGTCTTTCTTATGGCTTTCTATGTTCAATCGCAGAGTAAACTTTTTCATCATTAACGATCGTTTATACAGCAATAAAATACGACAATATCTCAACTCTTGAGTAGACGAGCCTTTACCCAAGTTTTCGCTTGCACTCGAAAATTACAAGGAAACGACAAGTTCTAGTTTATTTTTCGGGTTCCTTAGCATGTAGAGAATGGCCATAAAACAGCCGACGATGTCCAAAATGTTGGTTATTTTCCGAAATTACCGCATTTTGGGTGAAAAAAAACATTTTCGACGTTTTCCTGAAAAATCTCGAAAAATAAAATTTTTTATGAAAAACCAATATGTACGTCGATTTCTACATAGAAAGTAATCTCCGTTCCCTTTGCAACCCTGCGTAAAAACAAATCTCGCATTCCGCCAGCAAGCCCCGACCTCAGAAATTTACTTTGAAAGTTAGTAGATGGGGCAACTCTTTTGATCGGCTAGTTCCAGAAATTTTCATCCTTTGATCTGCCGCCTATTTTTTCAAGATTGGATGTTGATTTTTTTCAAGATGGGATTTTGTTTTTTTCAAGATGTCATCCTTATTTTTTCAAGATTATTTTGAAAAAATGTGGTGCTCTTGAAAAGAAAGTCGAACATTGAAAAACTGTTACATCTCGATTTCTTAGCGATGATCTTGAAATTTTTGCGATGCATCTTGAAAAAGTGTTGTGCATCATGTTCGAAGGTAATGATTTTTTTCAAGTGAAAACAAATTTTTCCAAGTGGAAAGCAAATCTTTTCAAGTGATAACGATTTATTTCAAGTGGCCCTTATCATATTCCGTAATGTTATATTATGTCTCATTAGAAGAGTTGAGAGAATACCAACTGAGACAATATTTTTTGAGTAAAAAATCCTACACTAAAAGCTTTTTGTAAACGACTTTTGTGATGTAATGGTATTTATTTTTTCAGTTTACAAGCATTTTATAGAAAGCAGATTATACTTGGTATTATAATCAAATAATTTGCTATGTAGATATGACCGCTGAAAAAATTGGATGTGCAAATTAGGTGTAAACACGATCTCAGGGTACGGCGTAGCATCAACTGGTATGATACACGCAACACAAATTCGGTCTTTGATTTTACGCCATATATCTCAGTGGTGAAAATGCGAAAAAATTTTACAGTTGCTTCACCTTTCTTGGTATCAAAATGGATCACCAAGCAGGAGTCCCCAACTTATATTTCACAAATTTCACACATTTTCCATTTTCAATGGACATAAAGCTGCCTGCGAAAAAATTCAGAGGTAAAAAAGAGTGATACCATTCAGTTTTCAGAGGTAAAAAGGGATGATACCACCCAGTTTTCAGAGGTAAAAAGGGATGATATCACCCGAACAACAACGATTTTTGCTGCAACGATCACACAGCAATCAATTTTCACTGCATAATTTCTTCTGTAGGGGCCGTCTTTTTTGGGAAAATGGAAAGAAATGCAGAAACAGTACAATGATTATGTGGAAGGCTTCTTAAAATCAAAGTTGTTTATAGTATGAAGTTAAAAAATGTCCAAAGATTTGTAGGATAAGTCAAGGAATGCGATTTCATTGTACGTACAATCCATTGTTTCTGAAATGAAAATTTACTGGGAACAAACAGGTTCATCCATTGATACACTATCGTGGCTGGCTGCTTTTGAAGTGAACGTTTCACTGTACAGAAAACGAAGCATAGTAATTTCAGTTCATTTAAATGTTGCGAGAAGTTTACAGATTTTGGCAACAGTTTGGAGCATTTCATAATAATCCACAAGTTGCATTCTTTGTTGCGCACAAAAGAAGGGTAGGATCTAGAGTAATGTTTTAAAGGTTATTGATCAGTGGTACATCAAACATTGTGGAAAAGTGCTCAATTTGCATAATGAGTAAGTCATAAGTAGTGTATATTTGAAATGTTGAAGCACTGGTTAACATGACACAAAGTGAATGTTAACATGACACAAAGTGAATTCATGGGTGAAGCAGAATGCAAAAGTGGATGAAACTAACAGTTACCTTCATTTGTCATTCAGCATTATGTGAAAACCAGATAGAAGGAAATCTGATAAGTAAAACAAATCAATTTTTAAATAACTGACTGCTAAAATCAATGAATACACTACGAAAGTTGGTGGTGTTAAAATAAATGGTTACCTGCATTTGTCATTTAGCATCATATGAAAACCAGATACAAGGAAATCCGATAAGTTACCTAAATTAACTCAATTTTTAAATAACTGAATTTTTGCCTCATTCTTTTTACTAAGTTTTGTTTGACATATTGGAATATGTAATAGAGTATAAATGTTGTCATAAAGTGTGGATATCTTCTGAAGAGCTAGTATAAAAAAGGATATGAAATTAAGAAAGTACAAAATGTATTTTTGCAGATTAAAGTATCAAAGTGAAAAAATGTAAATGAATAAATCTAAGTAATGTACCTTTTAAATCCTTTTGCATAATAGTGAAAAAATGCTTTCGGATAAGTTATGAATGCATTATTGTGACAACAAGTACTGAACAAAGCAAGGTTTTTGCAAAAGTTTGTGAAGTTTCATTAGATGGTATTTTTGTTAGGCTGCTGTGGGTTGAAGATGATGTAACCGACCTTTGGGTTTAGACAAAGGAAGTTGCAACAGTTCTGACCACAGGCTAACAACAACAATAAACCAAAACGCTCTCACATGGTTCACCAGATACTCGCCAGTACTTCACCAAACCTCAGGCAGAACACCTTGGCACATACCTCAGGAGATCCTACCTGAGTCTCCACACCTAATCTTAGAAGAGCCTCCACTACGCTCACAAAACAAAACAATTACTGGTTCAATTTGTATCCAGAATGCAAAGGGCGATGCCAAAACAATAATAAAAATAATATAAAGTTAATGGCAATTGGCGGCGATGCTCCATAAAAAACAATATTTTCCAGAATGAAATTCGGCCACTTTTCACCGCATCCTTCCGCCTGTGCACCAATGCCGGAAGCTGAACACATGCACCTGTGGCAACCCCAACATTTTCAAATAACTGGAAATCTTTTATTACAGATAATACTTTGCATAATACAAGATAGTTACATAATGTGTATGTGCTACAGCAGATTTAGGAGCATCCATACATATCAAATTGCAATTTTTTTACAAAATTACCATTTTATTAATTGAAAAAAAGAGGCCCCTACAGAAGAAATTATGTAATGAAAATTGATTGCTGCATGATTGTTGCAGCAAAAATCGTTGTTGTTTGGGTGGTATCATCCCTTTTTACCTCTAAAAACTGGATGGTATCATTGTTTTTTACCTCTGAATTCTTTCCGGGGCGGCTTCATGTCCATTGAAAATGGAAAATGATTGAAATATCATTTTTTTTCAACAGACACGATCATTAAAAAATGTGAAAATGTTGTGGATATTTACTTTTTTGGGTAATAAAACTCATTTTTTGTATACATTATATTCACAAATATATTTGTTCGACATTAAAAATTGTTCATGTTAAGAAAATATGTTAATAATGTTTTTTGATCAAAATTTTCAAGAAATTGAATCTACTTTCAAAAATTGGAATTGATGGGCATGTAATAGGAAATAGTAACTAAATTACACAACAAATGCATAGCTCTAATGTTTGAAATATTACGATTGTAATAATTTGGAAATCGTTTTATTGACATTCCATTTTTAGGCAAATGTTCTATATTTTAAAGGGTACAGCACTTTTTTTGCACAACTTGCAAGTAAACCCATAGTTTTCCTGCAGTATGCACACACTCGTAATTTATGCAAAGTATACCTACAATATGCATGAGCTTGAAAGCACACTACAGTCTGGTTAAGTCAGAAATTACATGTAAAATATGCCTACAGTGTCCATGAGTTCGAAATTACATGTGAAGCTTACACAATACACAACTGCAAAGTTACTGATAAAATGTGTCTATTCTATGCTCGAGTTCGAATTTACACGTAAATTATGGCCACAGTATGAAAAAGTTCAAGTTTACACGGAAGTATGACTACAGTACATGCAAGTTCGAATTTATAGGTAAAGTATCCCTACAGTACACATAAATTCAAATTAACATGTAAAGTATCCCTAGAGTATGCACATGTTCAAATTCACACGTATAGTATGCCTACAGTTAGAACAAGTTCAAATTTAAATGTTAACTATGTCTGCAGTAAGACAAGTTAGAATTTACATGAACAGTATGCCTGCAGTACAAACAAGTTCGAATTCACATGCAAAGATAGTCTAAAGTAAGAAAAGTTCAAATTTACATGCAAAGTATGTCTATAGTATGAACAAGTTCGAATATACACGTTAACTTTGTCTACAGTAAGAAAAGTTAGAATTTACATGTACATTATTCATACAGCATGAACAGGTTCAAATTTTCAAGCAAGGTTTGCCTACAGTAAGAAAAAATCGAATTTACATGTATACAGTATGCCTACAATAAGAACAAGTTCGAATTTACATGCAAGATATGCTACAGAAAGAAACGTTAAAAAATTTCCATGCAAAGTTGATGTGTTTGCACATGCACATCATGCTGGTGCACGTTTATATAGTTTTTGGGCATGCAAATTATGCCCACGTTTTTGTTGTGTTATTTTTCGCCCACTGCGGGCTATGTAGATTTTATGTGTGTGTCTTTTTTGTGTATAAATAATTGGGCCTTTGGCCAACTATTCATTCATCTCTTTTCGTCTTCCTTTTCGTCTTTTCTTTACCGTCATTGTATATACGAATAAATTATGCTAATCGGCCATCGTAACGGATACCTCAACAACATCATTGTATGTGTGGGCCGCCAGTAGAGGATAAACCTACCGACCCACACAACAAATTGGCGCAGAAAGTTTGTGGACAGAATGCTACAGTACGCCGACAGATACCTCCAAGGGTAGGATGCAGTATGCTGATGGATACCTCGAGGGTACAATTGACCCGAAATGTTACGTTACAATACACCAACTCCGAATTTTGACTCAATTTTGACGTCCGATGTCTGCAAAAAGCCGAATTTACGAATTTTCGAAATTTTATGAAAAATTTTAAACTTCTGGCGATTTTGAAGAAAAATGGCCGCCATCCTGATCCCACCAATTAGGCCAATGTGGGAGCACCCGTCCACCAAAATTAGACACCTATTGACATGGAAGCAGCAACTTGACGTCATGTATGACTTGACGGATGCCCAACGCACCGTCGACAAGAAACTCAAGGACGCGGAAAAGAACTTAATCATGTACGGGCATCTGGCAACTGAGGCCATCCGATAGTTCAAACATTCACCAGCCATGGGTCAGATCCGGACGATGCTGCACAATGAGTTTTACAATGCCATGGTCGCAACGTTCGAGCAGCCGATGCCACAACCCATTGCATTTTACCGGTTCCGAACATGCAAGCAATGCAGGGATGAAACAACGTCAGAATTCCTCAGTTGACTACAAACTTTACAACCAGATTGTAAATATGACAACTTCAATGCCGACACTGACCTTGTCTACACACTCACCCAAAATTGCTATTCGCAGGACATTCAAAAACGGTTATTTTCGTGGCATGCCCCCATGCTAGATGTTTACGTCAACATCATGCAGGCTGCTGAAAGTGCCGAAAGTTCATCCGCCGCCATCCATGGGGGTTCAAAAGATGTCCATGCCGTCTGTATTAATAGTCATCGCAACAGCAACAGATACCTCAATCCTGGTTGAGATCAGTCGCCGAATCAATCAAAGCACCTGCAATCGCCTATGAGGTCAAAGCATTGCCAGGGCTGTAGTTTGACACGTCATACGTATTTATTGCCCGATCGCAAAGCAAAGGACAGCAAATGTTATGATTGTGGTCGTACAGGACATTTTTCAAAGTATTGCGAGCGACGTCAAGGCAAGTCAAATCAATCAAGTTACGAGGGAAAAGCCGTCAAGAGGATCCACTTATGAAGTGTTAGGCATAGTGCTGTGGCCTCCTACAAATGTATATTTCGTGTTATCCATCTGAATGGAAAAGACTGTTACGCCAGCAGTATTGTTGATTCGGAAGCCGAAGCCTCATTGTTACGGCATTTGCTTTACACAAAATGGATTGGCGCACCACTCAGCAAATCGAACGCTTGATTGTTTAGCTTTAATAATATGGAAATTGCTGGTCTCAGAGGACAGTTTACGGCGACAATCGAATACAATGGTCACCAAGCAAAGGTAACTCTACTTGTTCTAGATACGATCAAAGTTGACACCTGGGGTACCAATAGGATCGAGGTGCTACAATTGGTCATCGATGGAGCCACAGGACAAATCAACTTTGTCCAATACATTGATTCGACGCCACCAGCCGCTGCAGTCCAGCTGGTGCAAAGTAGGCCTGCCGCAAGTCATGGATACCACAGCAATATTGCCTGCGACTTCCCGAAACTCACGGCCAATAGCATTGGAAAGTTTCCAGACTTGGAGCATCACATTATGCTTACGGACAATGCCATTCCCATAGCCCAACCAGTCAGACAGGTGCCGATTGCTCGCAGTGCAGCAGTTGAGAAAGAGGTCGAACAAATGGTTACCGATGACATTTGGGAACGAGTTACAATGTCCAGTGCATGGGCCCTCAACCTCGTTATGGTTCTGAAGCCTGCCGCACCACAACTGAAAAAGGCGAGACAAAACGTTCACTTTGAGGAAAAACATTGACCGAAGTGACAGATACCTCGTCATCAAAATCCATTATTCAATATTGGTGGCAAAGTTCGCATCTGACGACCAGCCAGCCTTATAAAGAAGGGGGAGTCACCTTACTCCAATGTTATCGAAGTCGTCAATGTTATCAGCAATTATGTTTTCAAACTTTCCGATGGCAACATCTGGAATGCACGATGCATGAGAAAATATTATCCGCCAATGGTATTGAATGTTCCGGCCGATGATAACCCGGAACCAATCCCCGAACTACAACGCTCCACACGTTCAACCCGCGGTCATACTCCCTGACAATTTTCGCCAGGTTGAAGACATTTCAAGAAGGGGACAGTGATGTGTTTGCATGTGCACGTCATGCTGGTGCATGCGCATATAGTTTTTGGGCATGCAAATTATGCCCACATTTTTGTTGTGTTATTTTTCACTCACCGCGGGCTATGTAAATTTTATGTGCGCGTCTTTTTCGTGTATAAATAGTTGGGCCTTTGGCCAACTATTCATTCGTCTCTTTTCGTCTTCCTTTTTGTCGTTTCTTTACGGTCGTTGTATATACGAATAAATTATGCTAATCGGCTATCATAACGGATACCTCAACAACATCGTTGTATGTATTGGCTGCCAGTAGAGGATAAACCTACTGACCCACACAACAAAAGTATGCCTACAGTAGGATCATATCTGAAATTATGTTGCCTCAGTGTGAATTACATTTTTATATTTTATTGCTATGTTTTTTATATAAATTCTATTATACCTTGTTTTCTTCGGGAACAGCACCAGTACAGTAGAGTTTTCTATCACAAGTATATATCTCGACTGTGTAAACATTTTTGTATCTGTGCTGTTCCCAAACACGCTATAGCTAAAGTTCAGTCATTATTTAATGTAATAAGACATGTATATATGATGTTTCATTGAGTTCATTATCAGACACCCAGTGCACCTTGAACCATTGTAAGACATTAGTGTTGGTTCACTACACAGTTAAATGCTATTTCCACCAGGAAAAAACGTCAGGGGCTGGCAAGCTTAACCAAATATGTTTGTTGTAAGCCTTTCTTAAAAGTTGATATGATAATCTTTTTAAAACACAAGACAGACGCTTAAAAAGCAGATACAAGTAATGTTTCACAAAAAGTCCATCCAAGACATGCACTCAAGAAGCAGAGACAAGGTTTCGTTTCTTCCACAAAAAGTTTCCTTTTAAAAAAAGCATATATGTGCTCCCAAAAATTTTAAAAAGTACTTAAACTTTCCACATTATTTGAGGAAAACTAAAAGAACCACATAGGTACTGTAGATTGGCAAAACAATGGCGGACTACACATGAGAATGTCACCCACCCCACCAGCACAGTCCATGAGATCAAGGTGTTGACATTTGATGAATGCATTACAAGGAGGCAGCTTTAGTTACAGTTACGCCAAACAAAAGTACATGGCATGCTTTATATAATAGTATGTAACTGGAAATTTGTGGTTTACTGACTTTAATGCACAATAATGTCACCGCCTTTGTCTCGTAGACATTTTTGTTATTTCAGTCATCTTGATGCACAAGTTAAACAAGTCACTTTTGGTAAGGCAAAAGATTTACTGTAGCAAAAATTAATTTTTTGTTGTTCACAATTTTGATTTTTTTCATTGTATTCATATTCTTTCATCACTCTCTATTTCTCTCACCTACTTCGGCTGTTCGAATAGCCCTAGTAACATGAGCAAAATCGGGACAAGGTCGTCTTATCTACTGTTCAATGTCGACAGGAGAAATAAGTTTAATTTTGGCTAACTTCTTGTTCTGTTCTCGAAATTCGCGAAACACAACAATGGAACAATAAACACAAACAAAACAACAAAAAACCAGACCAACATTAATCTTAAGATCAAAGTAATTCTTATAATGATGAAAATTGTGGTTACTTTATATTGTTGTAGTATCCACTAATAAAATTTTAAGGGTTTTATGTTTTATTAAAAGGAAAATTTTTGTCGAAGACACGAAACCTTGTTTCTGCTTTTTGAGTGCATTTGGATTGACTTTTTCTGAAACATTACTTGTATCTGCCCTCTAGGCGTCTGTCTTGCGTTTTAAAAAGATTATCATGTCAACTTTTAAGAAAGCCTTACCTCAAACATATTCAGTTTTGCTTGCCAGCCCCTGACATTTTTTCCTGGTATCTGATTTTTAAGTATTCGAAGAATCATGCCATTAATTTTCAGACATCAGATCACACTGAAAACAACACCTAGCAACTGCTCTGCATCAAATTTCATCAAAAACAACTATTGATCTGCTACTTCTTATACTCCCCGATCAACTTGATGCGATCTGGATCAAAATTTTGCAGAAAGATCAGGTCACACTGAAAACAATACCCAGCAACTGCTCTGCATCGGATTTCATCAAAAACAACTATTGATTTGCTAATTTTCATACTTCCTGATCAACTTGATCCAATCCGGATCAAAAAATTGCAGACGTCAAATCACACTGAAAACACCACCCAGCAACTGCTCCACATCGAATTTCATCAAAAACAACTGTTGATCTACTAATTTCTATACTTACTGATCAACTTGGTCTGATCTAGACCAAAAATTGGCAGACATCGGATCACACTGAAAACAATACCGAGCAACTGTGCTGTATGAAGTCCCGAAAACATGGTTTTTCCCACCCAGCAGGTAAATAGCACTGTGCTAAACACCCACCGATTTCAAAATACAAGTGAATAGCACTGTGCTAAACACATTCCAGTCCCCCCACAATACAACCAGCCTAGCCCTCCCATACTTGACTAATTCTCAACTAACCCAAATTTCTCAGCCTATAGCACTTATGGTCCTCACTTCATCACAAGTGGGATCAGGTTATCAGGTTCCCTTGAGCCAGCCACCTTGGTTGAAAAATTTACCACCCCCTATTTATACATATACTGCTTATAATTCTGCTTCTCACTCGCCAACCCTGGTAAATATTCTGAACACAACTCAAAATACACCTGCTCCTAGCAATGTTTTGTTGGCACCACCACCTCAGTCAGTGGTGTGTCTGGTCACACAGCCCGCACCTACTTCAACTTTGGTTACCAGTTACCTGACAAATATTGGTACTGAGAATTACCTGCCGCATTTGCATCAAGCTAATAGCTAATAATCAAGCTATCTACTATCGATCTAATTGTACTAATTTAAATTTTCATCAAGTTACTTTTTCTGATTTTCATATCCAATACCACTGGGGTAAAGAATGCATCTCGCAACATATAAATGATGCTTGCACAGCAGAGTTGAAGAATTTTCACATTGAAGCCTAAATCAACTCAAAGCTGGCTGACACGACTGCTATAATTCACAATAATCCCCATCACTGCTATTGTAATCAACTTCTCGGTCTAGTATAAGATGTCACAACTTTCTGAAATCCAACAACAACAATCTGCTTCTATATCTGATTCGCTTGAAACTATGATGGATAAATTCAACCTCATGAACAGTAATACTTTCCACCCTTCAGGAAACTTCTATAAATCACCCCGGGACTACTTCTGTCCCTCATATCTGATGTAATACTCCGCCATTAAATGCCACAACTACTATCCTGAGAAATATGCCTGTCAGGTCTCATTTATCTGCTGTAAATGCACAGCATAGAAATTCTGCCAATGATCAGCCAGAACAGGGGACGGAATAGAATTTTTTTTGTTCTTGATAACCAAAAGAAAGGTGTTAGAAAGGCCTTCTAATATTCAAGCAGCTTATTCTTCAACCTATATTAGTCAGATATGACAAATTATTTGCTTGGACAGCACTTTTTTACAGTTTTAATGTCACTTCTTTGGAACCAAGCACGCTTTGTTTAGAAAAATTGTTTAACAACAGCATCATTTTCATTTTTATGACGACTTTCTCTTCTCTGTTGCTTGTTTTCCTCAATCATCTTCTCAATCATTTCTGGGGCAAGTCAAATCTGCTGAGGGTCAATCAAACTGCTTGGGGTTAAAGCCCAAAGCCCCCATGTGCTTGCAGGATTCCATCCATAATTAAGTTAAAAACAATTATTTCTGACCAATCTACCCATAATAGCTCGCCTGCCCCATCTGTAGTAGAAGAAGAACTTGTCAGCACATCTAAAAACCCACACTGACCCCACACAATTGTACCACCTGGTTTTTCTGAATACTTTTTTCAAGTCATCACAATAATTCTGGTTTTCCCAGAATTCACTACATCTCCCATGGTGATGAGGAAAACTGAATTGCAGTAATTGTCGAAAATATGATTTTGTTTTGCATCAATGAGACTACTTGCAATAAAAAAACTCCTTCATTTCTTCATCAGCCTCAAAAGCAAGTTTAGTTTTGACTTATTCAATCATGTCAAAATCAGTGCACTTCAAAGACTAACTCACGATGCGCCTAGTGACACTATACAGGATATAAATGACTATGAGGAGCTAAGCACATGCCCATGTTCTCTCTGGTCTCTAATTGTGATAGGATGACCCTTGAATGTGAAGTAGAATCCATCTATTCCTGTCCCAGAGAAGACCCAGCCCATTTCTCAGTTGTATCATGACCTATGTCCAACTTCTATTCCGAAATTAAAACCAAAAATTCTGCCACCAAAAAGTCATAAGACGTTTTTAATGAAAATACCAATTTTTTACCAAATGTCCATTGTGAGGATGCCCAAGACCTTTCCACTGTCAAACAGCTTGCTACCGCTGTTTCTAAAGTGAGAAAAATGCTGGATGCTACAAAAGCAGAGATTAGTAATGCAGAGTGACGCATCCTTATAAATCAAGCAGACGCAGGTTTTTCCCAACATCCTCATATTCCTGCTAATCAAAGATGATACAATTGTAGACATCTACTTAATAATGATTCCAACCTCTGACATTTTGACGATTCTATTTCTGACAACAAACCTTATTTCTCTGTTAACAACAATACTGCTCCTATAAACAAAATCACTCATCTTCTCTCCTTTAACAAATTATTGATACTGTACACAACTTTACTTAACCCTTGTTCACTTCTGATACTCGCTCTTCTCATTCTCTTCTTCCGACTAATAGGAGTTGAGAACCTTCTGCAAACTCTGATCTTTCTACATTTCATAGCTGCAATAAGTCTTGCTCTAATGGTTATTTTGATTTTTATCACAAAAATGGTCTCCCTCAAATTTGCAATCATAACCACCACTTGGCTACTAAATCTACAGTCAATTGGTATGAAGCTCATAAAAGCAATACCGATAACACAGCAGATTGTAAATGTTGAAATGAGTCAACCCCTAGTCTCAGTTATATTCCAATCACCAATTTGTTCCCTACACTGCAAATAGGTACTCTAATCAATACAATCCTAATTTTTGAAATGATATCCGGATTAACTCTGAGTGTCAAAATAATCAGAGCAGCTACAGAAACATATGAAGCCTTCACTATCATAGCAGTTGTGACTCATATTACAACACACACAGGTCACAATGCTGAAATTTGTAATCCAGTCATGCCAAGTTTTCACTAAAACTCTCCCATTCCTCCTGTTGTTTACCATAACTATCCGTATGGTATTGCTACTAACAACCAGCATGTTGCAGAGAATACTGATCAACCTTTAGCCTTACCAGCACTATGCATGTAACAGGGCCAACAGGTCTGGAGTGCTTGGGCATTTTTTTGGGCTCGTGGTCAGTGATCCCCAAAATTTTGGGGGGCGGAGTTTCTGAAGGAAAAAGAACTTGATTTTTTAACCAAAAAATTTGAGAAATCGTTTAAAAAATAGTAATTTTTGTCTAAAAGGACTACAAAAAAGTATTCATGGTGCGCGCTGCAAAAATTTACATTTTTGACCATTGCTTGTTCGAAAATTGAGTTTTTCATCGACAAATTGATATTTTTCAGCATTTTTCTGATGCAAAGTATGGGCGTCCCTACAACCACCATATGGATAGACCAGGATTGGAAAATCTTCTGTGGTCACCCAATGACTAGCCATATGGTCAACAATATTTGGAGGTTCCTATAGCATTTCCCCACCAATTACATGTATGACCAGCACCCCAGACATCAGAAATGACTGCCCATACCACTTTTGTTAATTTTTCTACTTCAAATGTTATTATGCAACCTCTTTCTGCAAATACAGTTCAAACTACTGTCAAAATAAATTCCCCTATTTTTTCTCCCTGTATTATCAGTTGAGGCACAAATGACACTGCAGGTCAAGACCACTGGGTTGCATATTCAGGTATATGCCATATTCAAAAACTCAACACTGCTACTGATGATCGTATCAAGAACCATACTCTGACCAATGCCTTTCGCATTCCTATCAGACAGACTTGTGCCAATGCTCTAATCAAAACTAGTGCACAGTGCTCAGTATTGTCCTCTGGCTTAGTAAGACATGCCTGCAACAGCATTGGCATTACCCTCCCTGTCAGTGGTCACTTACGTGTTGCTGATGGTGCTGTAGTCAAAGCATGTGGCACAGTTATGTTCATTATGGAATCGGGTTTTGGAAAACACATTATCCAATGTGTAATTCTTGATGATGATGCTAGTGAACAATGCATCATTGATACTGACTTTCTTGCACATCCTGATGTCAACCCCATTGACTTCAATTTCCAAAAAACGCGAACTCCTTACTGTAGTTCCTAAGGTAAATAAACCTCCTAAATCTATCACTACTGTTGCTAGTCTGGAAAAGCTGATCATGGAGGAAATTCTGATTGAGAATCAATCTATTCACTCTAAATCTTCTGAAACTGATGCTCAAGTAGAAGAAATTAAAGCTGAATCTTCAAACTGGATTGTTCAAACCAACACCAACAGTTCTGCCACTTCCGACAACTTGGTAGTTGCTAAACTAACTGAGCCTATTCTCATAGTCACTTCCCTTACCAAAAATGACATTCCCCAAATAGATTCTGTTTATAACTTTATGGAAAAAAATCCCAACTCCTGACAGACTCACTGTTTTTAATCCTCAACTCTTGTCACAAGATGAGTTTCAGTCACCAACAGTGGAAGCTCATTCTACTCTGCCACATGAAATTAGTCACACCCTCGTCAAAATCCTCACACCTTAAACACAACTGGTGGCTGTAAACTATTTCTACTTCATCTTAAACAGGCCTGTCAGAGATATTTTTATGGCTGAAGCTGGTGAATCATCACAATTTTGTGCCGCCACCCTGCAGTTGCAGCAATAAGTTTTCTGTTTTATCCTATATATGTGTATATTGTATGTAGATTTTTTCTGTGTGTATCAGTTAAAAATTCTAAAAAACTCGCATTTTCCCTTTACTCTGCTCAGAATTACTTTCCATTGTTCATCTACTTTATCTCATTTGCTTGGATTCCGACCACTTGTTCCAAATGGGCTCTTATATCAAAATTTTTTCAAGGCCCTGCTGCACACGTATTTGCCTATCTTTACCAATATTATATTGAGTCTAAACATTATACCCTAACTTTGCTGTATTCTTTTGTTTGTCTAGTTTAAAACCACTCTGTTCTTCCCTGTGTGACCATTCAACTTGCTCTGGCCCTCCAAGTTCTAGAAACAGTTTTGAGTTGACCACCCGGGTCTCTGTCTAATTTAATTTTACATTCTCATTTTTCCTCATTTGAATTTTCTTTTGTTGAATTTTTCCTCATTTCACTTATTTTTCACATCATATCTGTCACTACGTTTTTCCATCATCAACATCGAGTGTTGCCTTTCCTCCAGTTATCAACATGCAGGGTGCATGCTCTTCTTGGTTCTCTCCACTATGCTCATCTTCTGCCTGCCCCTGTGCCAACAAGACTTCAAGAGGCCAATTGCCAATGATCGAACCAATTGTTATGCCTCAGCCTAGGTCGTGCACTTTCTGACGCCAAGGTTGGAGACTGCTTTCAAGTCGACTCCCATAGTCCTTAGTAGTGAAGGTCGAGCTCAACACCACTAGAGATGTATCGGGGACCAGAACCCAAAATGAGACCCAAAATTACCCGACCATATTGTTGGACCTGGAGCTGGACCTGGACCACATATTCTTGAAATTTTGGACTCGAACCCGAAATTGTAACAATTCTGATGCGGGTCTGATGTATAACATAGTCCTTCAGCTGAAAACAAATGCTCATGCTAAAGAATGTGACGACACATCAATTAATTAATGAAATATGAAAAGTAACAAATCAGTGCTTGATTGTTTAGGTCATTTTGAGACTGACGGAGATTTAAAATCTACAGCAACCAAGTAGTATTTCACTAATAGTTTTTTGGCCGTTTTCCTTGTAGTAATCATCTTTTCAATCTAGATGTTCATTTATAACATTAATCTAAGGATCAAAAATGAAATTATAGAGATGCTTAGTAGCAATATTTCACAAAAAGATTAGTGACTCGAATCAATTTATTGTGTCTCAACCAAACGATATCATTTCAATATGATGCTGTCTCTCTCACATCCATTTTAAGATACAGTTGTTGAGAAGTTCGATCTTAAATATGATAAGTTGAGAATTAATCATACCCAAAAATAGAGTATATTGTGTGGTTTTACATTCTGAGTTTGAAAAATTTTTTCTAATGTCGTACTTTTCACATTTTACACTTTTTAAGTGTACAAAAGGAGATGGAAAAAGCAGGAAAAATCATTTGGACTTCTTTCTGGATACCTTCCCATAGGATGCCCTAGAATGTTTTCATCATTTTTGCAGGCAGATGTTAAAATACAATACGATTTGTGCACTGTTTTTTGAGTTGTAGCGATTGGAACTGTCATTCAAAAATAGTTTTGGATCTGAATGAATCCCCAAAAGCGAAGTTCTGAGAAAACAGGATTTGCCATCACCTATATAATAAACTGGCTTCAAAACTAGATAAATTTTGATCAATTTAGCTTTGGTATTTGCTAAACTTCATGCTTCAAATGAAACGTCAAAAATTTTACACTTTTTTATTAAATTTGAGAAATAGAGCCATTCTGTCAGTTCTTTACTGGAAAATGCAAGGGTTATTCCAATGCACTTTATTGTATTTGAAAGGCACTACAATCGATTATTATTTCACTTAGATCTGGCTAACTTTAAGTGGTGTGAAACGCTGTGCCTTCTACTGTAAAGAATTTTCCCGCACTTTATAACATAGGCTGGAGTAAGACAGACGTCTTTTACTTTGTTACATTATTTGTAGCTCTGACCTTTTTTCAATTGAATTACTGAAGAAAGAATTTCTGTCGCATCTTTTCCGAGACACCCTATGATATAACCGTTATGAATAGATCGATGAAATATTCAATCCACATCTTTCCTACTTATACGTCCAATCTGAACGTTTTTAATGTTTCCTGCATTCATTTGATGGCATATTTAGTGGCATAAAGCAGCATTTATGTATCAATTTTCGAGACATCTACAGCTCCCAAAACGATTCACCTGATTGAACGAAAAATTATTGAACGAAACCAGTGTTGAAAATTATTGAACGAAACCAGTGTTCATTCTTTTTTTATGGCTTTCTCTGTTTAATTACCTAGTAAACTTTTTCATTATCGACCATTATAATACAGTAACATAATATAACAATATTGTAGCCCTTGAGAAGCCGTGCCTTCATCGTGCACTCGAAATTTTTTTGAATAGGGTGTTTTGCTACAATATTATTATATTGCTAAAGTATTTGCGGAACCAGAGGATTCGAAATATGTACAGTATAAATTGATTACTGCAGTCCCAAAACTTTTTTCGAACCATAGTTTTGTGTAACCCTTAACGTCCTGTTTAGGGTCGAATCGACCTAATATTCATTTTTTGATGTCATTCCTGAGTAATTTTGTCCATGCAAACTGTTATTCATCTACTTTGAAGGATAACAGATCCGATGAAACAGAATCCGCCGACATATATACCTCGGAATCACTCAAAACTGATAAATCGCGAATAATTTCTGACGCTTTTCATTTAGGCATTGTGTAAAATATTTGAAAAATAGGGTGTAGCCAGAAGTCGAAGCTGGGTTACCAGCATTCCGGACTGATGTGCTCACCACTAGACCACCACACCATGAGGACATCAATTTCTTATAATTTTCATTGTGTAAAATAACCTGAAACTTCCTTATAATTTTCATAGCGTTAAATAACCTGAAACCTCAACCTGAAAAGCAAAAAATGTTAGTTTTTCAAAAATTCTCAAAAATACATCATGCTAGCAATGAAAAGAATTTTGACGAAATATAGATGACTGCATTAACTGAATTTCTCGGAAAAATAGATCTCGGACGCGAAAAATAAAAAAAAAACCAAAAAAATCGAAAAAAATTCAGCTCCGGACGAGAATTTTCATTTTTCGGCGCTGAATACAGTATACCAACCACAATTTGCAGCTTTTCTTGAAGCCTAAAATCTTGCGAATCAAATTAAAAAACGATGCTGTTTTTTATCGCGACTGCATTTACTGAGGCTATATATTTTTACTACGCTGTATATACAGGACGTTAAGGGGTAATCGATTTTATCTATTTTGATGAAGTAACAGCTCATAATTATCAATTTCAAAAACCAGACCCTGTCTCTTTTCATCATCAATATTACAGGCGATCTAGCATCATTTGGATCTGTGATCCGAATGTCATCATATTCCCAATGATACATTGCACGGGGTTTGTCGATTATGTCAAAATATTCTATTATCCATGGCACAAATTTGACATCATTTTCGGAGGACACTTAGAATAAAAAAGTATTCTTGGAACTATAGTCCGAAATAGAAAATTCTCAAATTTTTTACTTTACGAATACCTACATATAGCCTGTTTTTCTTGAAATGCTTCCAAATAATTAAAGTGGAAAGCAAGTAGTATTTCAGATTTTCACGCTTTGTTGATAAACAATATATATCATTGAACTGAAAATTTGTGAGCATAATGACCTAACCCTTAGAGATTTTTCGAGCAAAAAATTTTACAGTAAGAGTTCTACGTAAACGATTTTGACGACAGTACTGATTTGTGTCACTTTTCTATTTGGAAACATTTTATAAAAAACAGACTATAGATATGCATGAGAGAAAAACTGACAACAACTGTTTTGAACGTTTCGTTCACAGTAGTTGCTTGATTTAACCGTTCTTCATGTTCGGAGATTGGTGTACTGTGAAACCAGCTGTTGATATAATACCTCGCCCATCCACCGCGTTAGTGGACATTGCCAAAATCACCCTAAAAATAGACTTTAGCTGCTCTAAAGGACCCCATATGCAGAAGTTCCACTGATATGGAAAAATTTGAGCGTTTATAACGTGTTGTAGAAAAGAGAGAAGTAACCCTTCTCAAAATATTCAGATTCCACAGCAGGCCTCAGCTGGATTGCTAGCTAGAGCAACTGGTTTCAGTGTTGAGCTAAAGTTGTGATTATGGTGTCAAGCTAATGGGGGGGGGGGGAGGGAGGTAAGGATGGTTAATTCGATCTTTGGGTTTACACAAAGGAGAATGCTGCTCCACACAACTAACAATAAATAAAATGATAGACTTGATATGGAAACTTTATAAGTCTACAGTAAAGCTTGATACGCTCACAAAAAAACACAATTTACTGTGTCCAGCAATACCGTGGACGGTAGACACCAAGTCAAAAGTAAACCAGAATGAATAAAAAAACACCAAAAATGTGGAAAGTGGTTAAAGGGTCATTTATACGGCGTTTTTCGGTGGAACGCAACGGAAAGGAATGCAAACTGAACGAGAGGGAAATTTTCGTTCCATTCGGTTCGGTCTAAGGTTATCATCGGTCATTTTCTAGAAAATTGCAATTATCCTTTTCAATCGAAAGTTGATTTTCAGGCTGAACGTTTCAAGCTGTTTGCGATCGGTTCCGTTCCGTTCTGCCGAAAAAGGCAAGTATAAATGATTCTTAAGGTGCCGTTTATATTCTCCAAACGGAATCGAAGAAATCGTCAACAACTTGAAACGGTCAGCCTGAAAGTCCACTTTCGGTGGGGAAGTATAATGCAACTTTGCAGGAAATGACCGGCGGTTACCTCCTACGTTCCATTGATTGCATTTCGTTTCGAACCAATGTCCCTTCAATTGCATTCTGTTCCGTTCCATTCCATCGGGAAAGGCAAGTATAAAAGGCCCTTAAAGCCGGTTCATACTTCTACTCGGTGAGCAAATTTACACAGAGCATGCTCGGCGTTGGTTCATACTTCATGAGCAAATCTTTCCCCTAAAATGCATACTTATGAATATTTCTTTTCACTTATAAACCATAAAATTGATACGTTGAATACTTATTTCTTCCAGAATTTCGTTGAAGGCACGGTATTTTTTCCTAACGTCCTTGTAATCAGGTAATTAAACGCTCCACAGGCATTCTTTTTCACTAACAAGTTCAAAAAGTTCAAATTTTTCATCATCTGATAATTTTTTCGAGTATACATGGCAAAAACTACGGAAAAATGGAATTCCACAAATAAACGTAGCGATTAGGGACGTTTCTGACCTTTTTACCCTGTGTGCTACCCAATCCTACCCGATATTTTCTAACCCGACCTGAAAAAGGAAAAAAGGCTCTTGACCTTACTCGTTATCCAGGATACCTCTGTGCATTGAAGGTCACGGGTCAAAAAATTCAGTTGCTCATCTTCACTGTTCACTGTTATAAGAAAAAACAAATAGTTTACTCTACATAAGATTAATTTAGTCATTATTACATATATTTCAAAAATAAAATTTTCTCTGTAGTTTTCCAATGAAGGTAGGAAATGATCGATGCATTGGCATTGCCTGATAATTGACTTTTTTAAATATCGGCCGATGATTTTTTGGGCGATCTAAGATCGATAATATCCTGTTTAGTATAGCAATTCTTGCATTAATCAGCCTTGCATGCGATTATTTACTGGGCAAGTGTAAATCTTAGGTCACTTTTGGCTATTTGTGATGAGAAAAACGTTCAATGTTATGACAATTTGATTTTTTCCTTTAACGCATTATGACACAATGGCTGATGAACATACATGCACTGCATAGAAATTCTGTTGGGGGTCAACCAGGACAGGGGGTAGAACACAAAGTTTTTTTTCGTTTTTGATAACGAAAAGAAAGGTCTCAGAAAGTCTTCTAACATCCAAACAGCATATTATTCAACTTATATCAGTCAGATATGTGAAATTATTTGCTTAGACAACACTTTTCAAAGTTTTTATTTTACTTTGTTGGAATAAGTATGATTTGTTTAGAAAAATTGTTAAACCACAGCATCATTTCCATTTTTATGACAACTTTCTCTTCTCTCTTGCTCATTTTCCTGAGTTATCTTCTCAATCATTTCTGGGAAAATCAAATCTGTTGGGGGTCAAAACACCCCAACCGCCCTCGTGCATGTATGCTGATGAATAATTTGTAGCCTTCACCTGCTGAAAAAGTACGGTTAAAAATCGTTCAATTTCCCCAATTCATGAAGAATATTCAACAATAATGTGGCATCAAAAACTTTTTGAGATAGAATGCTGTTTTAAATTGAGTGTTTTAAAGTTTCTATAGTGTTCAAAAAGTACTATAGTGAAGCTTTCTTGTGCACAATGTGGTACCGGTGTTGGTCATTCTTCAATTTACAAGCATTTAATGAAAAAGAGACAAATATGAGTTTTGTACCTGAGAGAAAGTTTTCAAGGAGCAATTATTGAGATAAAGCGAAAAATGAAATTCTAAACAAAAATTTTTTCCGCAGAGAAGAAGGCATCTTTAGCTATCATTTCAGATTTTTTGATGTATTTTCAATAACCCGTAGATCGTTTGATTTTCGTTTTTTGCCTTGAATAATAGAAAGGTTTTGCTTATTTCTCATTTCATTGTCTCGTTTCTCAGAACAGCAGCTAATATTTAAAGGCAATAAAATTAGTCATTTTTTTCTTCAATGTGTAACAGTTCACGCACACTGGGTGGTAGCTTCTCTACCACCCACTGCGTAGCCCTACATTGCTGTTGCGACTGCAGCAGTGCCCCTCACGCAAATCCAGGTCCGGGCCTGTGACTTGGATGAGCAACATCAAGTCTACAGGTTCAGAGGAAAATGCTCGATGGCATCTCTTGCGCATCGTCACACTCTCCTCCTAGGGTAGTGTGACGCCCTCGTCACAACATCACTCCCCTTGCTCAGGCAGGCAAGCGACTCCTGGAACAATCACCATATGTAACGGTTATCACACATTGGGTGGTAGCTGCTCTATCACTAACTGCACAGCACTGCATCGCCTGCTGCAACTGCATCAGTGCCCGTCACAAAAGTCCAGGTCTGGGCCCATGATTTGAATGAGCAACATCAAGTCTACGGGTTCAGAGGAAAATACACCACGGCACCTTTTGAGCACCATCACAAATGTTTATTTATACTAAATAATAAACAAGCATGTAACATGGCGAGTCTGTGCTTGTGTTACACTTTATGAACTGGACATATTTGTTGACCCTTGACCTGGTTTGCTGTGAATCGGATCAGAGGTCCATGACCCGACTTGGTACTTTTACTGCCTCACCCGACCCGATCTAGCCCGATACATCTCTACTACCGATCGATCAGAGCACGCAAAATTTCGCATTGGTCGTGCACGCATTGTTTAATTTTGGAATAAATTGGCCGAGTCTGGGATGCGCCTATACTTATAACATGTGTTGCACGCCGAGCATGCTCGGAGGAGGAGAAAAATTTTTTACTACCCCGAGCATTCTTGGCGAGCAGTCTGCTCGAAGCTCTGTGCTCGCCGAGCATCTCCGAACACAGGTCCAAGCATGCTCCCCCAGCAATGAGCAGAAGTATGAACCGGATTTAAGGCCATACATGCAAGTGGGGGGAGGTTTGGGGATGGTTTGACCTCCAGCAGGTTTTTGCTGACCCCTAGCAGATTTGACCACCCCAGCAATGATAGAGAAGATGACGAAGGAATATGAGCAAGAGAGAAAAGAAAGTCATCATAAAAATGGGAATGATGCTTTAGTTTAACAATTTTTCTAAACAAAGCATACTTGATTCCAAAAAAGTAACATTAAAACTTTTTAAATGTACAGTCTAAGCAAATAATTTCAGATATCTGACTAATATAAGTTGAAGAATATGCTGCTTGGATGTTAGAAGACCTTTCTAGGACATTTCTTCTTATTATCCAAGAAAGAAAAAAAATTGTTTTCCACCCCCTGTCCTGACTGACCCTCAGCAGAATTTCTACGCTGTGTTTAAGGCTATATTATTTTTTATTTGAAAGCAAACATTATTTTTTGTCATTTTTTGATTCACTAACATGCCGCGTCAGTGCTTTTGGATTCTTATCACCACATTCAATCTTATTTACTGATCGAGAATATCCTCGACATTTATTATCCACCATATAGCTTTTTTATTGTATATAACAAACAACCCATAAAATTTTCTCCACAACTTCAAACTGCACTATCCATAATCGCAAGAAAATGTTTGTTTTGATTTTTTCGGCTATCATCATGGCTTGTATCGGTGGAACCTATTCAGATTGCTGTTATGATGCGTGTCATTCGACCCAACCTATATTCGGGCACCCGACCCGTTCCATTAATGTTTGCGCCGATTGCACGCGCGGCACGCCCTATTGCGCCTACGGCAAATGCAACGCCTTCGGGTGCAATTGTGATAACGGATGCCGCCAGGGCAACTGTCAAGAAAGAGCATCCTGCCTGAGCAAAATGGATGAACTTGTCCGCCAAGACCTGCAAGGCTGAATTATTTAAACGGAAGCCGTCTTTCTTATGGCTTTCTATGTTCAATCGCAGAGTAAACTTTTTCATCATTAACGATCGTTTATACAGCAATAAAATACGACAATATCTCAACTCTTGAGTAGACGAGCCTTTACCCAAGTTTTCGCTTGCACTCGAAAATTACAAGGAAACGACAAGTTCTAGTTTATTTTTCGGGTTCCTTAGCATGTAGAGAATGGCCATAAAACAGCCGACGATGTCCAAAATGTTGGTTATTTTCCGAAATTACCGCATTTTGGGTGAAAAAAAAACATTTTCGACGTTTTCCTGAAAAATCTCGAAAAATAAAATTTTTTATGAAAAACCAATATGTACGTCGATTTCTACATAGAAATTAATCTCCGTTCCCTTTGCAACCCTGCGTAAAAACAAATCTCGCATTCCGCCAGCAAGCCCCGACCTCAGAAATTTACTTTGAAAGTTAGTAGATGGGGCAACTCTTTTGATCGGCTAGTTCCAGAAATTTTCATCCTTTGATCTGCCGCCTATTTTTTCAAGATTGGATGTTGATTTTTTTCAAGATGGGATTTTGTTTTTTTCAAGATGTCATCCTTATTTTTTCAAGATTATTTTGAAAAAATGTGGTGCTCTTGAAAAGAAAGTCGAACATTGAAAAACTGTTACATCTCGATTTCTTAGCGATGATCTTGAAATTTTTGCGATGCATCTTGAAAAAGTGTTGTGCATCATGTTCGAAGGTAATGATTTTTTTCAAGTGAAAACAAATTTTTCCAAGTGGAAAGCAAATCTTTTCAAGTGATAACGATTTATTTCAAGTGGCCCTTATCATATTCCGTAATGTTATATTATGTCTCATTAGAAGAGTTGAGAGAATACCAACTGAGACAATATTTTTTGAGTAAAAAATCCTACACTAAAAGCTTTTTGTAAACGACTTTTGTGATGTAATGGTATTTATTTTTTCAGTTTACAAGCATTTTATAGAAAGCAGATTATACTTGGTATTATAATCAAATAATTTGCTATGTAGATATGACCGCTGAAAAAATTGGATGTGCAAATTAGGTGTAAACACGATCTCAGGGTACGGCGTAGCATCAACTGGTATGATACACGCAACACAAATTCGGTCTTTGATTTTACGCCATATATCTCAGTGGTGAAAATGCGAAAAAATTTTACAGTTGCTTCACCTTTCTTGGTATCAAAATGGATCACCAAGCAGGAGTCCCCAACTTATATTTCACAAATTTCACACATTTTCCATTTTCAATGGACATAAAGCTGCCTGCGAAAAAATTCAGAGGTAAAAAAGAGTGATACCATTCAGTTTTCAGAGGTAAAAAGGGATGATACCACCCAGTTTTCAGAGGTAAAAAGGGATGATATCACCCGAACAACAACGATTTTTGCTGCAACGATCACACAGCAATCAATTTTCACTGCATAATTTCTTCTGTAGGGGCCGTCTTTTTTGGGAAAATGGAAAGAAATGCAGAAACAGTACAATGATTATGTGGAAGGCTTCTTAAAATCAAAGTTGTTTATAGTATGAAGTTAAAAAATGTCCAAAGATTTGTAGGATAAGTCAAGGAATGCGATTTCATTGTACGTACAATCCATTGTTTCTGAAATGAAAATTTACTGGGAACAAACAGGTTCATCCATTGATACACTATCGTGGCTGGCTGCTTTTGAAGTGAACGTTTCACTGTACAGAAAACGAAGCATAGTAATTTCAGTTCATTTAAATGTTGCGAGAAGTTTACAGATTTTGGCAACAGTTTGGAGCATTTCATAATAATCCACAAGTTGCATTCTTTGTTGCGCACAAAAGAAGGGTAGGATCTAGAGTAATGTTTTAAAGGTTATTGATCAGTGGTACATCAAACATTGTGGAAAAGTGCTCAATTTGCATAATGAGTAAGTCATAAGTAGTGTATATTTGAAATGTTGAAGCACTGGTTAACATGACACAAAGTGAATGTTAACATGACACAAAGTGAATTCATGGGTGAAGCAGAATGCAAAAGTGGATGAAACTAACAGTTACCTTCATTTGTCATTCAGCATTATGTGAAAACCAGATAGAAGGAAATCTGATAAGTAAAACAAATCAATTTTTAAATAACTGACTGCTAAAATCAATGAATACACTACGAAAGTTGGTGGTGTTAAAATAAATGGTTACCTGCATTTGTCATTTAGCATCATATGAAAACCAGATACAAGGAAATCCGATAAGTTACCTAAATTAACTCAATTTTTAAATAACTGAATTTTTGCCTCATTCTTTTTACTAAGTTTTGTTTGACATATTGGAATATGTAATAGAGTATAAATGTTGTCATAAAGTGTGGATATCTTCTGAAGAGCTAGTATAAAAAAGGATATGAAATTAAGAAAGTACAAAATGTATTTTTGCAGATTAAAGTATCAAAGTGAAAAAATGTAAATGAATAAATCTAAGTAATGTACCTTTTAAATCCTTTTGCATAATAGTGAAAAAATGCTTTCGGATAAGTTATGAATGCATTATTGTGACAACAAGTACTGAACAAAGCAAGGTTTTTGCAAAAGTTTGTGAAGTTTCATTAGATGGTATTTTTGTTAGGCTGCTGTGGGTTGAAGATGATGTAACCGACCTTTGGGTTTAGACAAAGGAAGTTGCAACAGTTCTGACCACAGGCTAACAACAACAATAAACCAAAACGCTCTCACATGGTTCACCAGATACTCGCCAGTACTTCACCAAACCTCAGGCAGAACACCTTGGCACGTACCTCAGGAGATCCTACCTGAGTCTCCACACCTAATCTTAGAAGAGCCTCCACTACGCTCACAAAACAAAACAATTACTGGTTCAATTTGTATCCAGAATGCAAAGGGCGATGCCAAAACAATAATAAAAATAATATAAAGTTAATGGCAATTGGCGGTGATGCTCCATAAAAAACATAATATTTTCCAGAATGAAATTCAGCCACTTTTCACCGCGTCCTTCCGCCTGTGCACCAATGCCGGAAGCTGAACACGTGCACCTGTGGCAACCCCGACATTTTCAAATAACTGGAAATCTTTTATTACAGATAATACTTTGCATAATACAAGATAGTTACATAATGTGTATGTGCTACAGCAGATTTAGGAGCATCCATACATATCAAATTGCAATTTTTTTTACAAAATTACCATTTTATTACTTGAAAAAAGAGGCCCCTACAGAAGAAATTATGTAATGAAAATTGATTGCTGCATGATTGATGCAGCAAAAATCGTTGTTGTTTGGGTGGTATCATCCCTTTTTACCTCTAAAAACTGGATGGTATCATTGTTTTTTACCTCTGAATTCTTTCGGGGGCGGCTTTATGTCCGTTGAAAATGGAAAATGATTGAAATATCATTTTTTTTCGACAGACATGATCATTAAAAAATGTGAAAATGTTGTGGATATTTACTTTTTTGTGTAATAAAACTCATTTTTTGTATATCTTATATTCACAAATATATTTGTCTACATTAAAAATTCTTCATGTTAAGAAAATATGTTAATAATGTTTTTTGATCAAAATTTCAAGAAATTGAATCTATTTTCAAAAATTGGAATTGATGGGCATGTAATAGGAAATAGTAACTAAATTACACAACAAATGCATAGCTCTAATGTTTGAAATATTACGATTGTAATAATTTGGAAATCGTTTTATTGACATTCCATTTTTAGGCAAATGTTCTATATTTTAAAATGTACAGCACTTTTTTTGCACAACTTGCAAGTAAACCCATAGTTTTCCTGCAGTATGCACACACTCGTAATTTATGCAAAGTATACCTACAATATGCATGAGCTTGAAAGCACACTACAGTCTGATTAAGTCAGAAATTACATGTAAAGTATGCCTACAGTGTCCACGAGTTCGAAATTACATGCGAAGCTTACACTGCAAAATTACTGGTAAAATGCGTCTATTGTATGCTCAAGTTCGAATTTACACGTGAATTATGGCCACAGTATGAAAAAGTTCAAGTTTACACGAAAGTATGGCTACAGTATGCAAGTTCGAATGGCTACAGTATGCAAGTTCGAATATATAGGTAAAGTATGCCTACAGTACACATAAAATCAAATTAACATGTAAAGTATCCCTAGAGTATGCACAAGTTCAAATGCACATGTATAGTATGCCTACAGTCAGAACAAGTTAAAATTTAAATGTTAAGCATGTCTGCAGCAAGACAAGTTAGAATTTACATGAACAGTATGCCTGCAGTACAAACAAGTTCGAATTCACGTGCAAAGTTTGTGTAAAGTAAGAAAAGTTCAAATTTACATGTGAAGTATGTCTACAGTATGAACAAGTTCGAATATACATGTTAACTTTGTCTATACTAAGAAAAGTTAGAATTTACATCTACATTATTCATACGGTATGAACAAGTTCAAATTTACATGCAAGGTTTGCCTACGGTAAGAAAAAACGAATTTACATGTATACAGTATGCCTACAATAAGAACAAGTTCGAATTTACATGCAAGATATGCCTACAGAAAAAAACGTTTAAAAATTTTCATGCAAAGTATGCCTACAGTAGGATAATATCTGAAATTATGTTGCCTCAGTGTGAATTACATTTTTGTATTTTATTGCTATGTTTTTTATATAAATTCTATTATGCCTTGCCTTGTTTTTTTTCGGGAACAGCACCAGTACAGTAGAGTTTTCTATCACAAGTATATATCTCGACTGTGTAAACATTTTTGTAGCTGTGCTGTTCAAAAACAAGCTAAAGCTAAAGTTCAGTCATTATTTAATGTAATAAGACATGTATATACGATGTTTCATTGAGTTCATTATCAGACACCCAGTGCCCCTTGAACCATTGTAAGCCATTAGAGTTTGTTTACTACACAGTTAAACGATATTTCCACCAGGAAAAAACACCAGGGGCTGGCAAACTTGACCAAATATGTTTGATGTAAGCCTTTCTTAAAAGTTGATATGATAATCTTTTTAAAACACAAGACAGATGCTTAAAAAGCAGATACAAGTAATGTTTCACCAAAAGTCCATCCAAGGCATGCCCTCAAGAAGCAGAGACAAGGTTTCGTTTCTTCCACAAAAATTTAAAAAAAAAAGCATATATGTGCCCAAAAATTTTAAAAAATACTATAACTTTCGGCATAATTTAAAGAAAACTAAAAGGTACTGTAGGTTGGCAAAACAATGGCAGACTACACATGAGAATGTCACCCACCCCACCAGCACAATCCATGAGATCAAGGTGTTGAGATTTGATGAATGCATTACAATGAGGCAGCTTTAGTTGCAGTTACGCCAAACAAAAGTACATGGCATGCTTTATATAATAGTATGTAACTGGAAATTTGTGATTTACTGACTTTAATGCATGATAATGTCACCGCCTCTGTCTCGTAGACATTTTTGTTATTTCAGTCATCTTGATGCACAAGTTAAACAAGTCACTTTTGGTTAGGCAAAAGATTTACTGTAGCAAAAATTAATTTTTTGTTGTTCACTATTTTGATTTTTTTTCAATGTATTCATATTCTTTCATCACTTTCTATTTCTCTCACCTACTTTGGCTGCTCGAATAGCCCTAGTAACATGAGCAAAATCGGGACAAGGTCGTCTTCTACTATTCAATGTCGACAGGAGAAATAAGTTTAATTTTGGCTGACTGCTTGTTCTGCTCTCGAAATTCGCGAAACACAACAAAGGAACAATAAACACAAACACAACAACAAAAAACCAGACCAACATTAATCTTAAGATCAAAGTAATTCTTATAATGATCAAAATTGTGGCTACTTTATATTGTTGTAGTATCCACAAAAATTTTAAGGGTTTTATGTTTTTTTTTAAAGGAAAATTTCTGTCGAAGAAACGAAACCTTGTCTCTGCTTTTTGAGTGCACGTCTTGGATTGACTTTTTCTGAAACATTACTTGTATCTGCCTTCTAGGCGTCTGTCTTGTGTTTTAAAAAAATTATCATATCAACTTTTAACAAGGCCATCAAACATATTCAGTTTAGCTTGCCAGCCCCTGACATTTTTTCCTGGTATATGATTTTTAAGTATTCGAAGAATCATGCCATGAATTTTCAGACATCAGATCACATTGAAAACAAAACCTAGCAACTGCTCCGCATCAAATTTCATCAAAAACAACTATTGATCTGCTACTTCTTATACTTCCTAATCAACTTAATGCGATCTGGATCAAAATTTTGCAGACATCAGATCACATTGGAAACAATACCCAGCAACTGCTCTGCATCGAATTTCATCAAAAACAACTACTGATTTGCTAATTTTTTACTTTCAGTTCAATTTGATCTGATCCATATAAAAAATGTGCAGAAAGATCAGCTCACACTGAGAACAATATCCATCAGCTGCTCTGCATCAAATTTCATAAAAAAGAACTATTGATCTGCTACTTTTTATACTTCCCGATCAACTTGATCTGATCCATATCAAAAATTTGCAGACACCAGATCATGTTGGGGATGCACTTACGGTAGCAGTCATCCCACATCCATGCCAAATTGGTGAAGTGGACGAAGCCACAATATGACCAAGAAACTGGATGTTGTCTTGTGGGCGAGTCATGTCCGTTTTCTTTTATATTTGTTGACTTTATCGCCCAATAAAACGGAACGTCAACAGCTCGACAATTTACATATTAGTTTATAATATTTTTCTTATTAATATTATTATTATTAATTATTTATTACTTGCACAATTATCAGAGGTGGGAGCCTGCTTACATGGGATCCATTACCAAGGAAAGCCCCAGTCTTCCTGGATGTCATTATAGTGAGTTATATTTGTGTAAGCCTTTAGGAATCGTCTGGGGAGACCCTGATTACTTTTCGATCGCAGGAGTTAGACTTTCCAGTTACTGATTAGTGACTGAAGGCTGTGTTCATTTCTGCTTGAGGACTGTTGCACTGTACTCAGCTGATTACTAAAAGGAAGCTCCTTTGAGTGACCTACAGTGGCTAGTTGGATACAAGCCGATAGTATCATGAGTTGTATTGCTGACATCTCCGGATCTAAGCAGAGAAGTAAACATACAATCACACTGAAAACAATACCGAGCAACTGCTCTGTATCAAATTTCATTTAAAAAAACTGTTGATCTTCTGATTTTTTACTTCCTGATCCACTTGATCTGATCCAGATACAAAATGTGCAGAAAGATCAAGTCATACTGAAAACAATACCCAGCAATGGCTCTGCATCAAATTACATCAAAAACAGCTGTTGATCTACTAACTTCCTGATCAACTTGATCTGATCTATATCAAAACTTTGCAGACATCAAATTACACTGAAAAAAATACCCAGCAATTTCTCTCACCAAATTTCATCAAAAACAACAATTGATCTGCTACTTTTTATACTGCCTGATCAACTTGATCTGATCTAGATCAAAACGCAGGCATCAGATCACATTGAAACAATACCCAGCAACTGCTCTGCATCGAATTCCATCAAAAACAATGGTTAATCTAATTTTTTACTTCCGGATCAACTTGATCTGCTCTGCATCAGATCAACAAAGTTCAAGTATCATGCACAAAAAACCCTGAAATATCGTCTAACATATAGAAAGAGAAGAAAAAAAAATTTATTTTTCGAATGAAGAGAAAGAACAAAAACACATGTTAGTCTAGAAAAATAAATACAACAAACATCGAGATTATTGGTTATTAATGCAGTACAAAATAAAGAGCAATGTGAAAATGTTAGCATATTGAAAAATCAAACAATACAGTGAGTGAATGAAAAACAATATGAATTAATTTGCATACGGAGACATGCAAGTACAGAAGTACCTTACACGCGCCCCGATGAACGAAAAAGAGAAATCAATACAGAAATGAAAAAAAATCATATTATATTAATGTCCTCGTATAAATTTAGAAAAATCGATATCTTTAAGTTTTAGAGAAAAAGATTCTACTGAAGTCGCTTTTACAATGTGATCGGGTAATGTGTTCCATGTATGAACGACTCGTTTTGCAAAGCTATATTTGTCAATGATTGCCTATGTTGAGTTAAAACGAGTTTCTGGCTCTAGTAGGATTTGTACAGAAGGAAAAATAATTTTCGACTGGTAGAATAGATTTTCGGATGATGGAGTAGGCCATAATTAGATCAAAATGAATGCGTCTAGTCTCTAATCTGATAAGATTCATATCAGTTAATCTTTGATCATAAGATAATGATTTGTCAGTACTAACCCATTTAGTGAATCGCCTCTGAACTTTTTCAACTGCCACAATATCTTTAATGAGATATGGATTCCAGATTACTGTACTGTATTCTAGAATAGGACATACATATGTGGTGAATGCTTTTGCTAAGAGAAATTTATCTTTTGAAAAAAAACTTCTTACAATCAAGCCACAGACTCGCATAGCTTTATTCACTATAAAGCCCCAAGATCTTTAATAGCAGATTCGGAGTCAGGAACAGAAGCCCCATTTAGATAGTAAGGATTTTTTGGGTTGTTTTTACCAATGTGAGGTATCGAACATTTTTCATTAGAAATAGGTAGCTGCGACAATTCAGCCCAATTACTTAAGTGGAGTAAATCCAGTTGAAGTACTTCTTTTTCAAAAGCCAGGTTGAAAATCTTCACATCATCAGCAAAAAGGAATACCTTGCTATTAGACCTATGATCAGTAATATCGTTAATAAAAATTTCAAATAGTTTAGGTCCAAGGACACTGCCTTGAGGGACACCACTGATTACAGATTTGATCTCTGATAAGGAGTCGTTCAGCTTGACACATTGGGTTCTACCTGCCAAGAAAGCTTGAAGCCATCTCAGTGTAGTACCTCTTATACCATAGGCATGAAGTGTAACGAGCAACTTACTATGAGACACCGAGTCGAAGGCTTTTGAAAAGTCAATATATGCAACATCAATAGTTTGCTTATTATAAATTCCTTTAGTCCAAAGATTAGTACATTCTAGTAATTGATGCATGCAAGATTTTCCTTTCCGAAAACCAAATTGGTAGTCACTTAATAAGCCATTAGTTTGTAAATGAGTTTGTGTGTTTTTATTTATAATAGATTCCATTGCTTTACAAGTTACGCAACAAAGCCAGATTGGTCGATAATTTTTTGCTAGAGAAATATCGCCTTTCTTGTGGATCGGGATAACGATAGCATGTTTCCATATTTTCGGCAAGGACCCAGTGTGATAAGAAACTTCAAATATAGTACTGAGAGGTTTATTGAGAACATGCTTGAGTTTCTTAAGAAAAAAAGCACATAACCCATCAGGTCCTAGAGCAAGAGATATAAATCAATCATTATTTCATTACAGAAACCATAACCAAATCGTTTGATAAATATATAACATGCTATGGTCAATTCTTTTTTATGTTAATTAAGTTTAATTCAAACTTTCCTCTTCCGGTGACTTTTTTCGAAAAATGAAAAAACTTTTCAAGGAATTTCCGATACACTGGATCAATCAGAATCGGTTTCAGAGGCTGAAATTGAAAATGATTCTTTTTTGTCTGTTTTTTGGATGATGTAAAGTCACTTTACATTATCATAATTCTTTTGTAGACTGCGTATTTGAGTTTTTTATTGTTCATCTAACAAAAGAAGAATTATGTTCCTAGCCTTATTCTACCCTTAGATATTCATATGATCATCAAAAAATCATCTTTCCACCCTATTACAACGAGGAATAATTTTTTTCCAAAAATCCCTAATGGCGTTTTGCATAAGACAACTGCCAGAATTGTTGTCATTGACGCCTATGCTTAGCTGTGTCAGGGTTCAAGTTGCATTCAGATCTTTCGATCTGGTTCAGTCAAAATTTACATTTGAATGAAACAAAAAACCGTATCTGCATTTTTAAATGCTCTATCCAGCGGCTCTTGTTCAAAATCGATATCTTAATTCGTTCGATTCCCAAAAATCGCCAAAAAAGAATGTTTTTTCATGTTTTTAAACATGAAACCGTTATAAGTTTGTTTCAAGTGATTGAACTAGTTTGCTTATCTGCTCCTACATGTAAGTTACCTATGACACTTTACGGCATGAAAAACGGTTGATCCGTTCAATCTCCAGGCACTGTTGAACATTTGCCTCATATGTTAATGTACAAGGAAAAACTTCATTATGCTAATTAAAACACAACCAATTAAAATAAAAAAATTTCCAAAAAACTCATTTGAGATTATATGGAAACATATTTGGGAAAAATACTGAAAAGTTCTCATGTTGAGTCAGTAAGGCGAGATTTTTCTGGGACTGATTGAACTGACCCATCCTATGTAATGGAAGGCTTTTGTGCTGTGACGTCATTCTTTCGTTTTTTCAATGTTTTTTCAGGGGGGGTCGTGCACTGCCGTGCGCTTCCCGATATAACATTGATGATCCATTAGGTTTGAGTGACCTGGTTTTTCCTCAAATTTATGAAGTCCCAAAACATGGTTTTTCCCACCCAGCAGGTGAATAGCACTGTGCTAAACACCCACTGATTTCAAAATACAAGTGAATAGCACTGTGCTAAACACCCTCCAGCCCTCCCATACTTGACTAATTCTCAACTGACCCAAATTTCTCAGCCTATAGCACTTATGGTCCTTACTTCATCACAAGTGGGATCAGGTTTTCAGGTTCCCTTGAGCCAGCCACTTTGGTTAAAAAATTTACCAGCCCCCTATTTATGCATATACTGCTTATAATTCTGCTTCTCACTCGCCAACCCTGGTAAATATTCTGAACACAACTCAAAATACACCTGCTCCTAGCAATGTTTTGTTGGCACCACCACCTCAGTCAGTGGTGTGTCTGGTCACACAGCCCGCACCGACTTCAACTTTGGTTACCAGTTACCTGACAAATATTGGTACTGAGAATTATCTGCCGCATTTGCATCAAGCTAATAGCTAATAATCAAGCTACCTACTATCAATCTAATTGTACTAATTTAAATTTTCATCAAGTTACTTTTTCTGATTCTCATATCCAATACCACTGGGGTAAAGAATGCATCTCGCAACATATAAATGATGCTTGCACAGCAGAGTTGAAGAATTTTCACATTGAAGCCTAAATCAACTCAACGCTGGCTGACACAACTGCAATAATTCACAATAATCCCCATCACTGCTACTGTAATCAACTTCTCGGTCTAGTATAAGATGTCACAACTTTCTGAAATCCAACAACAACAATCTGCTTCTATATCTGATATTCTTAAAACTATGATGGATAAATTCAACCTCATGAACAATTATACTTTCCCCCTTCAGGAAACTTCTATAAATCACCCCATGACTACTTCTGCCCCTCATATCTGATGTAATACTCCGCCATTAAATGCCACAACTACTATCCTGAGAAATATGCCTGTCAGGTCTCATTTATCTGCTGTAAATGCACAGCATAGAAATTCTGCCAACGATCAGCCAGAACAGAGGGCAGAATAGAATTTTTTTGTTCTTGATAACCAAAAGAAAGGTGTTAGAAAGGCCTTCTAACATTCAAGCAGCATATTCTTCAACCTATATTAGTCAGTTTTGGATCTGAATGAATCCCCAATAGCGAAGTTCTGAGAAAACAGGATTTGCCATCACCTATATAATAAAGTGGCTTCAAAACTAGATAAATTTTGATCAATCTAGCTTTGATATTTGCTAAACTTCATGCTTCAAATAAAACGTCAAAAATTTTACACTTTTTTATTAAATTTGAGAAATGGAGCCATTCTGTCATTTCTTTATTAGAAAATGCAAGGGTTATTCCAATGCACTTTATTGTATTTGAAAGGCACTACAATCGATTATTATTTCTCTTAGATCTGGCTAACTTTAAGTGGTGTGAAACGCTGTGCCTTCTACTGTAAAGAATTTTCCCGCACTTTATAACATAGGCTGGAGTAAGACAGACGTCTTTTACTTTGTTACATTATTTGTAGCTTTGATCTTTTTTCAATTGAATTACTGAAGAAAGAATTTCTGTCGCATCTTTTCCGAGACACCCTATGATATAACCATTATGAATAGATCGATGAAATATTCAATCCACATCTTTCCTACTTAAACGTCCAATCTGGACGTTTTTAATATTTCCTGCATCCCTTTGATGGCATATTTAGTGGCATAAAGCAGCATTTATGTATCAATTTTCAAGGCATCTACAGCTCCTAAAACGATTCACCTGATTTAAGCTTTGATACAATGTCTTGGAAATTGGTGGTTACAGAAATAAAAGAAAAAAATTCTGCAGCATCTCATAGGAAGATGCCAAAAAATGCTTCAAATTACTCTTTCAGTTTATTTGGACTACATTTTTGACATTTTAAAATACATAAAAAGTGTAACGTAAGATTTCTGAAAATTTCTTCCATACCTTTTGCATATAGTGAACATTTGGAGACTTATATTAAAAAACATGCATAGAGACTGAAAGATGCCAAAAAATATAAATTTTAAACTTTTGGAGTACTGTAGGTATGAAAATTTTTACTTTTGTGCTGTGTAAATGCTGTCACAATACTCAGCATGTAAAACCACTCAAAATACCTTATTTTCAGATATTATTAATTAACTGTGTGTCAAATTGGACTTAATTTTCTGGTTTCCAATCGGTCCGTCATTTCAAATTGAATGGGCTATAATAACAACTTGACAATATTTCCGTTTTGCTGGAATTTCTGGGGCTACATTGCGCAAGTTCTAAAATGCATACTAAAAACGTAAATTTCTGTTTAATCTTTTGGTTTTTGCCAAAGTGCAATTCAGGATTTTTTAAGTTTGCTCGAATGGAAAAAAATAATAGGGTTACTGATTTTCAGTAATTTTATCTTATCAGTCGACACTTAAAATCCAGCAATGAAAAATACCATTCCCACTTTATTTTTGTTCTATACCATCAACCGGCTATGTTTTGGGCTGTATTGCTGATAACTGCTTTTGTTAGTGGAGCGTATTCGGAATGCTGTTACGATTCGTGTCAATCGAGTGGATCTACGTTTGCCTCACTGTTTTCGCCCATCAAGGTTTGCGGCGATTGCACTCGCGGCACGCCCTTTTGCGCCCATGGAAAATGTAACGCTTTCGGCTGCAATTGCGATAATGGCTGCCGCAAAGGCCTCTGTCGAGGAACAGTGGCCTGTTTGAACAAGCTGACAGACTTTGTCCATCAAGACAAGCAAGGCTAAACTATTGAACGGAAGCAGTTCTCTTCCTTTTCATGCTTTTCTTTGTTCAATTACCTAGTAAACTTTTCACTATCGATCATTATCATCTACAGTAAGCTAATATGGCAATATTTTAGTCCGTGAGAAGCCATGCATTTATTTTGTACTTGAAAATTTTTTGAATAGGGTGTTTTGTTACAATTTTATTTATAAACTTTCAGAGCATTTTCAGAACTGGTGGGTTTGAAATATTCACAGAATGATTTTACTGTATTACCCGAATTAACCAACCTTGGCGTGTTTCAAGTTGGTTTTGGGAGTGGCGCTTAAATAAAAGGGCGCCTAAATGAGTGAGGATGCTAATATTTTCAAATCAATTTTGCTATGTCAATTTCCAAATTTTCAATTAAAAGTTTTATAACTCAACTTCATCATTATCAGAGGAAAACAAAATTTCATCATCATCTGAAACTGTATTCGAATCTTTATCGTCCGAATCGGGTGACACTTTTAACAGCTTCAACTCATCTTCACAGTCTTTTCCTGGTTGTAAACATGTATAAGCAAATAGTCTTCGGAACCGTTGGATTCAATTCGAATTCGACATTGCAAATTTCAAATTCAAGTGATACTCACAGCTGATAAATGTAGTGCAAGCATACTATAACGATAACGATATATAAGCTTTTATTGGGTAGCCGTAATATGAAGCCAATATCGTAAATGTTGGGTAGCTGCTATAATAGCGTAAGGCGACTAAAGTTCACCAAAGTTTGCAATTAGACAATTCAGATAGCTTTCTAAACCCTATCAAGAGACACAAATAAGTTTTCCATAAACATACAGCACAAATATAGTTAACTCACCATTCAAAAATGCCTGAGAGAAGTTTTTTTAGAGATCACTAATATGCAGTAGTGACCATACATGTATAGCATAGAAATTTGGGGATGTCAGCCAATCCTAGCCCTGGGAACCCTTCAGACGGGATTTCTGAAGTCAATGCTTGTTGGCGGAAAACAGCCTTTAGTTTTTATAAGGGTTGCTGAAGGGGGAGGAACGTCAAAAATGCGTGTTTCTCACCCAGAATGCTGTAACCCCGAAAAATAATCAAGATTTTGGAGTTCTTCAACTGTTCTATTGCCCTTCTCTGCCTGCTCAGAAAACAATAGTTTTGATTCTTTCACTAAATTTCTGAATATTGGGTGAAGAACAAGCGTTTTTCTAAAAAAGGCGGTTTTCTGGTGGCGAAAAATGCATTTTTTATGAAAAGCCAGCATGTGCATCGGATTCTCTTCTCCCCTCCTTTGTTGCTTTGCAACCTCTCGCGAAATCCGAGGGCGCTCTCTGACAGCAAACCCTGACCCCAGATATCCACTTTGAAATAGGATTCCGGCAGGAGCCTGAGCAACGCCTTTGATTGGCTTGTTTCAGAAATTTTTATCTTTATGTGTCAAGATGGGATCTTGATTTTTTTCAACGTTATCGTGGAACAAGTGAAAAAAGGAATTTTTTTTGACACATTCGTGGAAAGAAAGTAACATCACAAAACACTCACATTTTGATTTTCTGTGATGCACCTTTGGAATCATCCTGAAATTTTAGAGATGAATCCTGAAAAAAATGTTGTGCATCATGTTTGAAGGTAACAATTTTTTCAAGTAACAAATTTGGTCAAAACGTAACCAATTTTTTTCAAGTGGCCCTTTTAGTATTCCGCAACTCAGGGGCTGGTTTCACTGCAAGACTCCATATTAGGAGTGTAACATTAGGGAGGTGGTGTAAAGGATGAGATAAGAAAAGTGGCTGCGCCTTAAGAAAGAGGGCTAGAAGGTGCTACGAGAGTTGTAAGCACTGGGGTACTGTAGGTGCAAATGCGCTACTAATTAACCTTCACCTTGGACGTCACAGAGCCTATCACGTGGAGTGATTGCTCGTGGATGATGAGCGAGACTTAAAGGAAAGACGTCAGCAATCCAAGTCCTGGAAAAGGCCTTGGAGATAGCTGGAACCCTAGCCCTGATGGGAATTCCTGGAGGGAGAACCCCGATGAACGACTGAATGGGTAAATCAATAATGGAATAAGAGGAAAGGGAAAGAGAGAAAGAGGGAGAGTGTTGGAGCCCAATCCCACGGTTCTACTAATCTATGAAGAAGACTCACCAAAACGATATTCAAATTGATCTTTTAATAATATAGAAATGGTGGCGTAAATAGGGGAACTTTGACGATTCTCCACAGTATCGAAATACCAGTTTGGTGGAATTTATGCTAGCGGGAGTAGGAGTGTTAGTCGCTCCGGAGTACGGTAGGAGGAGGCAGCTACAGTAATCATTGAGATTTCTTGCACGAGAAGAAGCGGGTCGAGTTGAAGGCCAAAAATAGTTCGCGTTGGCCTTTTTTGGTGGAGAAGAAGTCAGTGCACATGCATTCCTGTGAAGACACAGGAAGGCGGCCTCTGGAGGGATGCCGCCTCTGTTTGCTAGAGTCGTTTGTCAAGTACGGAAATGGTTACAAAGGAGACTCGAACATGAAAGTAGACACATATAATAATAAACGAGCATACTGTGCGAGATTGAGGTGTACTGTAAGATCACATGAGTGGCTGTCCCTGACAGGAGTAAAATGTTACAAGTTATGAGTGCAGTGTTACGAGAGCTACAAATAGCCGTTTCACGAAAAATCAGAGTTTACGAGTGAGCAATTATTAGCCTACGCATGCTGTGAGTTCTTAAAAAAAATCAAAGTTTACAAGTACGGACCCACTACAGTCTGTTTTTCTTGAAATGCTTCTAAATAATGAAAGTGGAAAGCAAGTAGTATCGTAGATTTTCACGATTTTCTGATGAGCAATTTGGCTTATAGGACTGGAAATTTGTAAGCGAACTGACATCATTTTTAACAATTTTTCGAGGGAACTAATTTTGTGGTAAGAGCTCTACGTAAACCAGTTTGACGACAGTACTGATTTGTGCCATTTTTGCATTTGGAAGCATTTTATAAAAAACAGACTAACGGGTGACGGTTTTTCATATTTTTAAACTTTTCAGTTTCAACAAATGAGTTACGCATTACTATGATAATGAAAGGGCTCATAAATTTGATGAGATTTTCACGGACCAAAAGTGGGTCTGTAAGACACGTAGCTGAGTGGTGTTTGAGCATTTTTGTAATTTATTTTGTTCCTTCTCTCAAATTATTATGGATACTAGCGCATATAGTGATTGTAGTGATTGTGATCAAGCTCCATCAATGCGTCGACAAAAACGGCAACAGATCAATTCCGACTTTGATGATTTTGCCGCTCGTTTTTGCCTCTCTCGAACAATGGTAGCTGGAATGTGTTCTATTGTTTGGTCGACATCTTCTCCATTCCTTGGAACCAACTGCTGAGAAGTCGCTAGTCGGTTGATTATGCGACATCATCTGAGCAGAATTGATGCAAAATTCAAAAGAAATCGGGCGAATTCAAAAGAAATTCCAACATAGTCATGGAATAATTGAACCAAACAAACCAAATATTGCTCGATTATCAAAAGATAATGAATTCCCGTATAATGAATCCCAAAAAACATTCATGAATTGATAATTTTATGAGTCCTGCGAAAATCATGATGAAACATTCTTACTATGAACTCGTAACTCAGAGCACGTCACATATAGCTCGAATTTCGTCACTCATAGCTTTTGTCTGTTGCCCGTAGCTTGTAGCTCGTCACCTTGTAGCAGGAGTGAAGCTGGTGAAACTCATTCACTCATAGAATTTTACGCTCGTAGTACTTGTGAGATTCGTAATGTTGTGGTGAAACCAGGCCCAGATGAATTGCTGCAACTACCCTAGCAATAGAATAAATGATTTTCAATAAACCAGTGCGAAGTATCGTAAAGGTTTTTGTGTTTCAAGATGAGAAGCAAAAATTGATCATTGCCTGAAAAAAATTAATGATTGCAACGGACAACCCAACTATATGTTCAATGTTTTATTGTTTAATATTTTAAAGCTGAATAAACCAAGGTTTGCTCGGCGAGAACTTCTGGAGTATAAATCACGAGATTTCGAATGGAAAATAAGACATTGGATCACACAGTGTCAAATATCACATTGATTGATCACACAGTTTCTCAAGAAAATCTTCGAAAAAAATCAAAATGGCATCTTGAAAAAAATTAGATAGCATTTTGAAATAAAAATCTAAATCGCATCTTGAAAAGAAATCAAGATGGACAGCACATTTCTGAAATTAGCCAATCAAAGGCGTTGCTCTGCCTCTTTATATATCATGTACGGGAACCTGGATTTCTGAGGTCATGGCTTGCTGGTGGAAGGTCTCCTTAGTTTTTGCTGGAGGGGTTTGCAGATGGGGGAGGGTTATTTTGCACGGGCAATCCGATTTCATAAAAATTGTTATATTTTGGGGATTTTAAGAAAAATGTCCAAAATGCTTGTTTTTTGCCTAAATTGCAGTAATTTTAGAAAAGGATCCAAATTATCGATTTATCGATTCTTTATCGGGTTGACAAAAAAATGGCAAAAATTCTCAAATACCACTAAGCTACGAGTCCTACAGACCCACTTTTGGTCCGTGAAAATCTTATCAAATTTATGAGTCCTTTCATTATCATAATGACAGGTAACTCATTTAGTGAAACTGAACAGTCGTAAATTATGAAAAACTACTGCTTGTAACACTCATAACCCGCGGGCCCGTACTCATAACTTTATTTTTTGGGGAAACGGTCAGCCGTAGCACTCCAAGCCTCGTAATTACTTGTTTGTAATTTCTGATTTTTGGTGAGACGGCCATTAATAGCCCTCTTAACACGGGACTCGTAACTCGTGACATTTTACTACTAATATGGAGTTTTGTGGTGAAACCGGCCCAAGTAAGGTTGATCACAATGCGGCGAGGCTATGTTATTTTCATCTTTTTTATCAAAGCAATTTTTATTTTTTGATCTTTTTTTAGTTTACTAACATGCCGCGTTAGTACTTTTGAATTCTTATCACTTCATTTAAGCCTGTTTATTGATCGAGACAATGCTATTCATCGAACTTTATTATCAGCCAATTATTCTTTTTTATTGTATATAACAAACAACCTTTGAAAAATTTCTGCCACAACTTCGAAATCCATAACCGCAAGAAAATGTTGTTTTTGATTTTTTCGACCATCATCCTGGCTTTTGTCAGCGGAACCTATTCGGAGTGCTGTTACGCCGCGTGTCAATCGAGCCCATCGTCATTTGGTCACCCGATCCGGGCCGTTAATGTTTGTGGCGACTGCACGCGCGGCACGCCCTATTGCGCCTTCGGTCAATGCAACGCTTTCGGGTGCAATTGTAGCAATGGATGCCGCCGAGGCAGCTGTGAAGGAAGCGCGTCCTGCATGAACAAACTGAACGAATATCTCAAGCAAGGCTGAATTATTTGACGATATAGCAATTTTCCCTCTTTTTGCGGCTTTTTCTGTTTAATTAGCCAGTAAACTTTTTCATGATAAACGATCGTTCATACACAGCAAGAAAATATGTCAGTGGACGGTACAGTCTTACTTTGGCGCCGTCTTACTTTTGGAGCCCGTCCCACTTTGGCGTCCATCTCACTTTGGCGCCCGGATCACTTTGGCGCCCAACATTGTAGGCGCCAAAGTGACACTGTTGTCTTAACTTGGCGCTCGTCTCACTTTGGCACCCATTGTTTAGTAATGACGTTTTTTTGGATGTCAAAACTTGGCGCCCATCTTTTGGCGCCCGTTTCACTTTGGCGCCCCGTCTTATTCTACTTTTCAGCATTCATGCTGATCATTTATTTAAGTAAAAAGTGATTGCCGAATTTGCAAGATCATTAATCAGGAGGAGTCGCTTTGCAGTGGTCCTGAAGTATCACATGCCTCTGCTATAGCTCGTAATGTAACATAAAAATTCGGAACAAACTGAAAATGACTCAGAAATACAGTAACACGAACGACCAGGCCCCAAACGTGCTAGTTTTTCAAATAAACGAAAGGAGGAAGTAAGACAGAGCAGGAAAAGAAACTATATAGAAAGAAAATAGTACAAAACGGAAACTGAGATGCAAAAAAAGAAAGACGAAAACTGCAAATTGAAACGTAAGGAGAAAGTGGAAACCAGGAACGGAAACATGAAAGAAATATTTAGCAAAATGAGAGAAAATTAACAGAGTGGAAAATGAGCGAGTAAAATAAAATCAAAAGGTAAAACAAAAAAAAGTAGAAGAAAAGAATAGAGAATGTGAAAAGAAAAAAGAATATAAAAATAGATAAATGGAAAAAGAAATGAGAACTGAATACGAGTATAAGATAATGAGGGAAACGGTGGATAAAAAGGAATGAAAAAGAAATGTATGCAAACAAAAATTGAGAAACAAACAGAAACACAACACAACACGAAAATAAAACTGAAAAGCAGTGAAACATAAAATTGTGTGACTCAAAATGATGAGAATAAAAAGGAAGAAACTGAAACAGAGGTGAGAATGAAAGGGAAATAGTGAGGATATGTTATAGAGAAAATGAAGAAATATGATTAATAAAATGACCTTTTACTATCCACGTCGTCTCTCTAATGTAAAACTTTCAAAGTGTCGTCACACTACGTTACTTTTGATTTTATGATTTAAATTAATATAAAGATCATTAGCACAAAGAAACAGCAGCTTACTAGAAGGTGCATAATTTTCGTACAGGAAAGTATGGTAGATTTTTTATGATAATGAAAAATTTGAAATTTAAAACCGCTCATGAAATTTGCACAGGTACTAGAAGGCAAAGTAAGACAGTCGTCAAGGCGCCAAAGCAAGACGGGCGCTAAGTTATAGCGCTATCTAGGAGACTTGTGAGCCTAAAACGATATTTTTTGCCTAAAAAATCCTACAGTAAAGGCGAGCCGTTTATTAGAATTATAAGTATACTTAAGCCCAATTCAGAATTCGGTCGCCGACAAAAATCCTAGGATTCTTCACTTCTCAATTGGGCTTTAATGTAAACTCTGCTTATTACAGGAATAGCATGCTTATTCTAAAGTCCATTTCGACTGCAGTGGTTTGCAGTGTTTTCTATTGATTTTTTGCGAAGTTTCTGTGAAATGCAGTCTTAAGATGAATCCGTTACAAGTCACGAAAATAGAAAAAAGTACAGTTTGGATTTCAAGGTAAAAACTATTGCAGCAGCAAAAAAAGAAGGAAACCGTCCAGTTTGCTAGCTGCCTCAAAATAAGTGAATCTACGATAAGTTCTGGGATAACTTAATTTGTTGTTTTCATTTTTCCTTTGCTTTTCTTTCATTACTTTTGTTTTCTCTTCTTTCTTTTTGGTTTGTTTTCTTTTTCTTTCCATGGTGTAGGGAGGTATGGCATTTGTTCGACGATGAAACGTTACTTATGAGATTCAATGAAAGAATAAAAAACAAGATTGGATAAAAATGAGGCATGATGAAGCGCAAAATTTTAACAAACGGCGCACCAAATGAACCCAAAAATATAATAAACGGCGCGCCGTTTATTGGAATGATTACGGTATTAACGATGTCTATACGACTGCTGAAACAATTTGCATATGCAAATTATGTGTAAGCACTATTTCGTGATACGGCGTTGTGTGGTAGCAATTAGAAATATGCTATTACATTAGAGAAGGAAGTGGCAAAGACACAGTGCACCTATGCAATACGTCACCCCAGTTGTCGAAAATTTTTTGGGACACAAGGTTATCTCACGTACTAGTTTTCTGAGAATAGAGATCAGATGGCCGTAAATGGCTGAAAATGCTTCATAAATCCGTAAAAAAAATTTACATACATGCTACTGAAAGGAAAATTTTTCGACGTCTGCAAGATGAAAATTCTTTGTACATTATTAAAGAGTGAAGTGCCTCTTTTTCGAATTATTTCTTTGACACTTTAAAATAGCAAAAATGTGAAGTAAGGGATTGAAAATTTTTTTTCATACGCGAAAATGGAGCATGGTCTTCTGCATGTAATGAATACTTGGCTACAAAGTAACGCCCTTACTGAGATGTGATATTTCGAAACACGTGCACATTTAAAAATATCAAAAAATGTAAGAATTCTAAACTTTTGAGTACTGTAGCTATGTGAATTTCGTTTTTTATGTGAGATGATTTTGCCACGACACTAAAGCATGTAAAACTACTCAAAAAATTTCATTATCTGATATTATTTATTTTCGATTTATCATGGGTCGATAGAACAGACCGTCGAATCTCTTAATAATTTTCAAAGGTTGAATTTTTGATTTTTTTGTGGTTTTTTCCTCATTTGGCTCGCCCGAAGGTAGTACATTTAGGAAGTTGTTGTTCTGGCTTAAACCTTTTTTACTGATCGTTCTAAATTGAACGCTGGTTTAAGCGGCCTCTTCCGAATGCCGCCTCGATCGGTGCATCCTGGACTACGAGCATCGCACGGCTGAGAAGAAGTGCCGGATAATCAAAGCTTTACTCCACAAAATATCAAACAATCAAGGCAAATATTTCCAAAAGTCTGAAAAAATCTTTAACCTTGGTTATGTTGGGACATGAAATTGCCCAATTGAGTCATACAGGGCTCCTGTGCTTGGCAATTACCCTGGCGGCATCCATTGTCGCAATTACACCCGAAGGCATTGCATTGTCCGTAAGCGCAATAGGGCGTGCCCTGCGAGCAATCGGCGCAAACGTTGAGGGGCAAGAACGAAGAGGTGAATTGACACGCTGCGTGGCAGCAGTCGGAAGAAGCTCCGCCGACAAAAGCAGCGACCAACAATAGAGCCCAAAACATAGCTTGTTGTGAATTCGAAATAAAACTAAAGTAGGAAGAATGTTATTCGTGCCTGTGTTCTAACCATTGATGGTAATAAGATAAAATTTCCAAAAATCAACAAAGTCCTTTATTTTTTCCGTTCGAACAAAAAATATTAAGTTGCGCTTACAGCAAAAACCAACAAGTAAACAAAAATGTTCGCTTTTAGTAGGTTTTTCGGAACTCACCATAATCTATCCCAAAATTTCTATACGTTGTTTACTTTTCTAGAGGATCAGCTGGTTGAAATGCTTTTGCCGACAAATTTTCAGTATTTTAATAAAAAAAATTATCTTGAGTCCGCCTTGCAAAGCCCCATTACAACCGAAGCTGATTGGCAGAAGTTTGAACTGTAGAGTCTTAACGCACGATTTCTGATGAATTCGACCCTCTTTTACATCGATCTATGATAAGTTGAAAACTAATCGTATCTCTAAATGAGATATTTTGGGTGGTTTTTGCCCTGAGTTTCATGATACCATTGGTATCGATTGAAAACAAAAACTCACGCTGGTACAGATTGCCAAAGTTCGAAAATCGATTTCTTTTCCATTTTTCAGCAGCCCTGTTAGCCAAGCGACATTTCCGGACCGCATTGATCTTATTCGATAAATAAATATTTATTTTAAACTGGAGAGAATAAGCTAACAAATAAATAACTAACTGACAATAGTTTGATGTGAGTACTGAGACATTAGAGTGTGGGACAATAGAGATAATTCAGTGGCGGATGCAAGGGGTGGGGGGACGGTCCGCGCCACCTGAATGTTGTAGTGTGTTTCCACCGATTTTGCTAGTCATTCATAAATTTGTCAATTTTCGTAAGAGGCCCGCAAGTACAAAGTGGAGTGAGCAATGCGGACCATTGACAGTCGCCTTACTGTAGCACATGTCGGTACCTGTGCGTTTGGTCCCTCTCGGGTGTGTTACTGTTTTTTGTATATACTTACCATTGGTTTATTTTTTATGCGGACTCGCCGCCTCCCAGCACGCCCAGCATTTTCTTCGTACTTTTCTCGTAGTGCTTGGGAGTGATTATTATCTTGCCCATTTCGCTTTGTATTAGTAAGTGTTTATTTTGTGACAGGTAAAAATCGGAGAGAATTCTCCTTTGTTCCTTCTTATCTTAATTGGGAGACAGGTTAAGGAATTAAATCTTCCTTAATCTGTTGGGTAATTAGTATCGGGTTTTAGTACACTTATTAGATTAATCGGGTAAGCGTGGGTGTTGGAAATATGTGCATTAAGGACGAACCCTGGAATCCCACTCCTGCCTGATTCATAAAGCCCTGATGCCAAATTCAAATATAACATGGACTCATTTTGTAAAAATAAAAATTATCAAGATAACGGTTAAATGCACATCATTAGAAATCGGCAAAACTTGATTAAATACTGTAGCCAAAATTAACTTTTTCCGAATTTTTTCTTCTTCCATCTAATCATCTATTTTCTTGCCAGTTGTCCCATTGTTTGGTTCATTTTTTCGCTTCTTTTTTTGGAAAAAATTTTAAGAAAAAAATAAGAAAAAATGAAAAAAAAGAAAAAAATCGTTTGCATGTCAATGAAAATAATTTAATAAATATATATGAATTGTGACTAAAAAATTTTCGCTGGTGCCAGCCACTGGGATAACATAGGACAGGACAATAATGCATAGGACCAATAGAGCCCAAGGACATTAGAGCGCAGGACGATAGAGCATGAATAGTAGAGCACAGGGAGGTTAGTGATGCCGGAGCTGTCCCACCACTGGTCAATGGCAGTGTAAGTGTGACTATCCGGAACCAGGGCTCCACGAAAATGGCCGGATTTGGAACCTGTGGTTTGGCTGAAACATCAATCCTATGAGTGGAGTAGTAATATTTTTTCATGTTCAAAAACAATTTAAAATTTGCGTTCATTGCAGATCACAGGTTGGTTAAAATTTTTTTGAACCAATAGATGCCCTCTAATGTCCACACTCTATTGTCCTGCACTCTAATTTTCCTGTGCTCTAGTATCCCTGTGCTCTATCATCCTGCACTCTATTTTGATGATTACTGCATCAATTTTTTGTTATACCATTGCAAAAATTTTTGAGGTGCTTCCAGTGTTTTTTTAGCAGCACACCCATTAGCAGTGCCACTAATGGCAGTTTAAGTACATTGACACAAAAAAATTTTATTAGCGCACAGTAGTTTATTTTCTCTATAATAGTGATCAAGTTATTATTGATTGTATTAAGCCTTATTCAGAAATGTGTTATTGTGACTTAATTTTTGGACAGCGTTCTTTAAAACGTACCTACCTATATTCTGCTTTTTATAAAATGCTTCCAAATCGAAAAGCAACACAAATCTGTACTGTCGTCAAAATTTTTTACATAGGGCTGTTATTGTAAAATTTTTCACTCGAAAAATTGTTAAAGGTTAGGTCAGTATTGTCACAAATTTCCAGTCCTATATGGTTTATATTGTTTATCAGGAAATTGTGAAAATCTAAAATACTACTTGCTTTCTACTTTCATTATTTAGAAGCATTAAAGGAAAACAGACTAAATATTCACAGGACCAGAGCTAGGAATTTTTTAAGGTAGGGGTGGACCGAGCAAAAAAAAATTTCCCAGGTTTTTACTTTCTAAAAGGCTGAGAATGAATCTTCATGAAAATGAAAATAATTCAGAATCAAACTTGTGCATTGTAATACGTTTCTTATCCCAGCGCGCAACGCCAGGAAAATTTTCAGATTTTTGTGTTCCAAAATGCTGGAAAATGTATGTTCCCAACAATTATTCCCAAATAGAAGCTCTAAATTTACAGTCTTGTAATGACGTTTTTATAGTTTTTCAATCGCAAATTGGGAAGATTAAAGTTTCAAAATGTTGGAGAACTCCACACGAAGCGATAGAATAAAATTCTGAGAGATGATGAAAACTCTCAATTATCTGCAAATTATTGACTCTTGACTAAATTAGTAAAAAAGAGATGAAGTAATTCAATTGATAGAAACTGATGAAGGTTAATTAGTAAGTGGGAGTAGATATGCTAACGGTCGCGCCTGATAGAAAGCAATGACTGTTATACTCATGACCAACGGAAAATTTTGAAGTTTTGACCTTCTGAAATTCATCAAAATGAATCTTTTCGGTTTTGAAATGAAAAAAAATGCCCGAAATTTTTTCCTCATTTCGAAATTTTGTTCCCTAAAAGATCCCATTGAGGAGAAAAACAGTGCTCCAAATGAGACGAGAGGAAAAATGGTGAAGATTGATGGAAAATCTCATTTATCGGCAAAATGTTTTCTTGTAACTGATGAAAAATATATAGAATACAATTCAGATGATTGAAATTGCTGAATGTTAATTAGTATATGGAAGTAGATATGCTAATGGCCACATCAGATAGAAAACCATGATTGTTAAAGGTCCCAATGGGGTGGCGGCAGCACCGCCATCCCCCTAAATATGGCCTTATATATTCATCATAGTAAATTCTGGAATAAAAATTCAGTCATTGGTGCTCTGCGCTAATGACCAAAATTTTTCATTAGCGCAGCCCATGTTTTGTTAGCGCCGCGCTAAAAAAACAGTTGTTGCATATATTTTCATGTTATTGTATCCATACATATCAGAAGTAGGATATGGTCTAACATATTCTTTGTTTCGTTGTTTATCGAAAGAATGTGGAAAGTAACTTATACACAATTCATCAATACCACATGCTTTAGGTAATGCAGCTAGCACCATGGGTAGAAAATTTGATGAATCAATGATTTCAACTGATGGGACTTTAATACACATTACCTTAAGCCCTACAAGAAAATTCTAAACTTTTTAAAGCAATTCACATATACCTTTATTGACTAGCTCGATTTTGCTGTGACCATTGCAATGTAAAAATTACACGATAAATTGACCATCAAAGCCCCATGAGTTGTGAGCAATTGCTGTAACATTTTTGATATTTTTGCCTAAAAGATAAAAGCAAAATTTGTCCAGACAATGCAGTCCTTTGAAAATATGCTATCACTCACCACATTAATTGCAGATGCAATAATTTGAATGACAGCAATCATTGCATACAGTATGCATCACAGATAAGTCAGGTATTTGTTTCAAAATATCACCATGTTTGCTTTGCTTCAAAACTTTTTCTTGAGTTGTTTCAAAATAGGAGAAATTTTTTTCTATATGATTTGATTTTTATTGTTTTCATCATCATTACTATCATGGCTAATGCATGGACCGTTACTGCTTCTATCACTTTTAGGTTGCATATAACATTGGAGATCATTAAGATATTTATAAATACAGAGTATACACTAAAAGTTATGAATATGTTATATATAACCTTTTATCGGAGCATATTTCTTACATGTTTAGCATATAAAAGTATCTGCACTTACGAGGCTTGATATTGAAATGAGTATTCAAAACATTACAAAATAAACAAAACTTGGTTTGATAGTACATAGATGAAGGTGTTTGTTGCTTTAACATTCCATTCTTAGGGGTGTTAACTTTTATATGAGGATTGAAACAATCATCCTTTTTGAAGTGAAGGTTGCAGTTTTAACATTTTTGTGGATAAAATTGATTACTAGGAGTACTATTGCAGCACATTTTACAGAATTGTTTACACCTATGGTCACATTTGTTTTTTTAAGCTGCATCACAATGGGGCAATAATAGCTACCTTCAAAAAATAGAGCACTCCTCATAATTACCAAAAAATTATTATCATGATAATAAATACTCAAAACATGTTGAGCATCAGGACCTGAAAAGTGAAATAGAATACTACCATTTACACAACCAACACTCTGAAACTTACTTTTATATAATAAATCTTTATAACACCCTTTACTAAAAACTTTAATTTGATAATCTGACAAAATTGCTTGAAACTTAGACCATTCATCAAAACTGCAAGATCCTTAATGATTGCTCAAGCCTGCTTTACACATAAGCCACTTAGCCACTCTTTTTTGATAAACATTAGGTTTATTGGATTTTTGAATATTGTTCCACTTATATTTTTGATTCGGATCATCTTTATAAATGTTAGCTATCACAAAAACTAGAGTTTGAAGCAAAACACATATTATCAGTGTTATTGATTTGAATAAAACAATGTTTGTTTTCCAAAAAATCTGTATGCATTTTGTATTGATGAATATTCTGGATACCCAAACCTTGCGGAGGTGTTACCATTATCATTCAAACTACTACTGTCAATTCGCAATTACTCATTTGATTATTTGTAGTATTTAAGACTATTCCACCTTACAAAGTTTGTTTTGGTAGAACTAAGACTTGTCCATCATTTAAATCAAGACGATTGAATGAAGATCCAACTTCAGCTTTATCATAAATATTTTCTGATACTCTACCAATAATCTGTTGAGAAATTTGAGTCAATGAATGCTTCAAATTATAAATAAGATCAAAATTCTGGAAGTCTAATGGATATTCACAACTTTGCATAAATAATGTTAGGATCAGCCATTTTCAAAAATTTGTCAGGATTAATAGAGCTGTAATCTTTTTGCATTGATTCAGAAATGAAGGGTTAAGACATAGCAGTTCAAGATCATAAACTTTGGTTTCATAATCTGAACTTTCATATGGTGCAACATCTTCTTCTTCTCTCTGATGTCTTCCAAAATTGGATCAATATTGGCAGCATCGGACAAATCTGAATTGATGTTTTTAAACTCTTTGTCTGAACTTATATCTGTTATATTTTTAAATATTTTCTTATTTTCTTCCTTAGAAAATCGATTTGGTGATCCATCAAGAATAAGATTTGATTTTGAATCCAAAAATGTTTCAGACAGGAGTTCCAAGAAGTTCAGACCTTAACACTAAAACTTACTTCCCGTTGGCCTGGGGCACATTCACCTTTTTGGATGGGAGTGGGGGAAGAACCACTCGAAAATTTATGGCAATCGAAATTATTCTAAATTGAGAAATCTGTGATTTCCCAATTTAAAATAATAAATAAGGCAGCAGTGATGATTTAGCAGGACGGATTTATCGGGGGAACACAACCAGAGGAGGAAGAGTACAAAACAAATAATGAATCTGGTCAAATTCAATTTGGTCAATTTCCCCGCACACCATGCAATGAATACAGTAATTGCATTGCCCAGTTTGAATTAAGATGGCATGGTGGGGACATGCTCATCATTGGTTGTAAAGATCGTGAGAATTTAAAGTGACATTAAAACAGTTGTGGAAAACTGGAAAATACCACAACAACACATCTTTGTACATAGGATGCATTGTTAGATAATGAGCTGCTTTTTTATTGCAAAAATAGTAATAAATCTGTTAATTGAATGCTGAAAGTTTCAAATTACATTCATACCTTTTTATATTAGTTTCATAGTGTAACGTACATGCTGAAGCATTAATGTAAATACAGATTGTACAGTATGTGATATTCATTTATTAAATATAATTTCATTTATTAATCTATCGTCTCAAGGGTGTCTGGAATTCACACCCAAATATTCCCATAAATTTATGTGAAGCACTTTATTTTGATCGTCCCACACCCCATTGACCCAGTTAAAGACGCACATAATTATTTCCACATTGGCACCTGGCCCTCGTAATGCATATGAGAATACACATTCTGTAGGTACAATAATTCCCTCCAAACGCGTAAACACACCTGCCCATGTAGAAAGTACAGAAATCCCAACCCAGACAAAAGATTTAGGAGGAATGCATGAAAAACCGAAAAACGTATGAAAAACTAAAAACATAGAGGCGGCAAAGCATACTGTAGATTAAAAGCATATAAGTGTGGAAATTAGGAGTAAATTAAAAGCAAGAGGCGTGGCGAAAGAAACATACAGTAGGCGGAACAGGTAAGCGAAGCAGTGATTGGTTAGGCGAGCTGATGGAAGCGGACCTCCCACCATGCGAGGGCGTGGATCAAAGAAGTGATATAAAAGACAAGAAAACGGGGAAAAAGACAGATTTTTGTGTATATTTTGATTGAGTTGTCGATATTTTTATGCAAGCGTAAAACGTGGTCTATTCCGAAGCGATTATTTTGTGTTTTATATCGACGGCCAAAGCAATCGTCGAATTTGTTATATTTATTATTATATTTGTCGTGCATCTTAATCGCCGTTTGTCCCCTCATCGCCGTTCTTGAAGCAAGTAAAGTACAGTAGAGAAACTGGTCGTTACAATAGTACATATCAGTAACATGATAGGATAAAGTCAGAATTGTACACAGTATTGAATTACATAGGCATCAAAAATTTGTCAATGCTTTCAAGTTCATTCTCTCTCTTTTCGGAAGCTGCAAAGTCGGAAAATATTGTGATAAAATTTGTTCGGAAATTATGCATTCTTGTTGTTATGGAACAATGAAACTTATTATCCCAGTCAGCAATACGACCTCTGCAGATGCTATTAAAGTTTCATGGATGATTATCAAAGAAGAACACACTCTTGACATCTACAATGGACAACACTAGTGCTGAACTTATGTTCTGAAAGAATTTATTCCAATACAGTACTTTGAGAGATAATGCATTGAAAATTCAAAGATTAATTATTGACAATGTTCAATGGAGTGCCATTTTAGGCTACAAAATGATACTCGAAAGTAATAGTCAAGGCTTGAAACTGATCATTTGATACAAAGAAAGAAATTGTCAATTGACTAAACAGGTAAACTGTTCTTATAAACTAATAAACTAATAAAAAACACTTTTTTCTTTCATTAAGTTTGGGAATGGTTAAATTATAGAGACAAAATTTTGATATATATTACTGAAAGATATGATGCTTTAAATATTTCCTTGAAACATCCAATTCTCAAAGCTCATTTACCAATGGTGAAAAAAATCGTTCTTCCTGTCCTCCTTTATTTATTGATTATTCCGATCCTGATTATGACTATTCTACTTTTATTGAGCACATAGTTAAATTGAAAATTTCTACATGTGTCAGTAATCCTTTGGTTACCTATTGTAACATCATTAGCATGGAAAAGTTATAGATTATAATTTGCAGCAAAGTTGCTTTGCAAAGCATTTATAATGGTATCAGAGATTCGACAGCTGTTGCATAAAGGGTTATGAAAATCAGGAGGTGTCGGAGAGAATCTGAAGTGTCGCTTGATTCACAAACCAATTATTCATTTACATGAAAAAGTTGAACCTATTAATAATTTATCGGAAAATGCCAGGAAATGGCAAAAGAGAGAATATGTTTTTCCTTTTTGCTTGTTTCACTGGCTTAAAAGTTCTATATTAGGCCTCCCCATCATTTCATTTCAGCAAAATTCTAACTGAAAAAACTTTCCATTTTCTGAGAAATATATACGCGCCCAGTTTTTTAGTCATTTCCAAAAATGCCTCTGCGCAAAAATGGACAAATCTTTGAAAAATTTCAGTATCAGTTATTAAAGTTGACGGAAGAAAAAACTTTGGTTTAATGAAAAACACGAAATCTTTGTAATTACTTATGTGCCATTCTTTGCTAGAATTTTTCATTACTGTGTACAATGCAGTGGCCTATACCTTGTTTCCCAAAAGCAGGTGGTAAACCCACAGTATTCCTGATTCGCAAGACAATGAATTTACACAATTTGAAACAAATTTGAAAAATTAATTGCTGGTAAAGAGCAAAATTTTCGTTGATGACGATTTTTGGGAGACTGGCGAAGATTATTTGAGTAAAATTAGCTAAAGCATAGTTTCAAATAAGTTTAAACTAGCATAAATCGTATTAGAAATTTAAATTCCCGCGTTTTAAACTCCGAAAAACAATACGTGTGAATCAAGAATACGGCGAATTTACAACCAGGTTCTCGGAAACGAAGTATATTATTATGTTCAGTGAAATATGGGACAAGGAGAAACATATTCATCGTTTGCCACTTCCTAGTATTGGAGAATGGTTATTGTTCTGTATAGTTTTTGTCAATTATAGCACTTTTTTGTACAAGCCTGTAATGAATTTTATACATACAGTTAAAGGCATCACGTGTGTTCTATCATAAAAACGAACTATGTATTGTACATACAGTAATCATGTAGATTGTAAAAATTTCTACAAGACAAGTGAATTTCATGCGCAGAGGCTTAAAAACGTTTTATCTTTTAAAAAACTGGGCACGTATATGTTTCTCAGGAAATGGGAAGTTTTTTTCAGTTAGAATTTTGCTGAAATGAAATGATGAGGAGGCCTAATATCGAACTTTTATGCCAGTAAAACAAGCAAAAAAGAAAAACATATTCTCCTTTTTGCCATTTCCTGGCATTTTCAGATAAATATCGTACTTTCAAGCTCCTGCAAGGAAGGTGTAAAAAATTCTTTACTGGAAAAGTGTATTTTCGAAGTATAGTACGAAAGCCACTAATTTTTACATTTTTTGGCATATATCATTTATGCAAATTTTTAGCGTACGTTGAGATATTTCGAAAAACAAAAATATGCATCAGGGACAACAAAATACGCTTTTTGCAACGGCGCTACTTAAAATCGATGAATCGGAAAAAATTTTTGCAAACAACATTTATGCGAATTTCTAACGTACTATACATTTTTACAAAAAACAAATATCAAAACTGGGAGGGGGGTAGAAAAAGAAGCTCGTTTCAATGGTGCAACAAAAGATCTGAAAATCGCAAAAAAAATTTTTAATGGACGTTTTAGCTTTCTTTACACTTTCTTTACACTGCACATACTAGATGTTAAGGTGGTTTACTCTGGGCATTTTACTAAGCCATCGAACAAAAAAAAGAATTAGCTTTCTACGACTTATACAACTCGAGATATTTGTGCGGTCATCTACCCCAACTCGGCCAAATTTGCATATTTTCTATGATAATTAAATTTACACTGCAAATTTTCAAACCGCCAGTCAGTATCTTGTACAACTCGAGGAGCTGCATCCAACGGAACAAGAATCGTCTAGAAAGACTAAATATTCGCAGTTATTACTGGTCGGAGTTTTGAGATTTTTCTTTACACTGAGATAAGGTCGCATTTGCATATTCCGAAAAAATTTCGTGGTGGTCCCGAGATATGACCCTACTGAAGATATTAATACCACAATCGAGCTAATCGGTTACAATAATCATTAGTTATGAAAAGGTGGCAAAACAGCACTCTAGTTTGTCTCATAACTTTAGCTACAGTATGCCTACAGTATTTTAAGTGGTACCTTATTGTAGCCCCCATCGAGTTCTATATTGTTGCTAAATTTCAGCTTTGGATGTCTTATAGTTATTTAGAAATCTTGCCTTAAACGTGAAAATTGGCGTGCCCAAAACAAAACATATTGTAGTGTAGCACTAACGTGCTAGCTACGATTGTTTCAGTTATATTTTAAAATGGTGCAATGGAGAGATTTACAAAGCAATGGAAAAAGATGGTTTCCATCTACTAGTGTATTGTTTACAACTTAATAGCATAAAATCATGGATGAGTCAGTATGTTATATTTCGAAAATGGCTTGAGACTTTGGAGTTGGTGATCCACCAAGAATCCGAAAATGTTTTAGGCAGGCGTTCCAAGAAGTCCAGACCTTGATACTAATACTAAGTTTGTGTTGAGCCAGGGCATGTACGCTTTTTGGGGATGACCGGGCGACTAAAAACCACTCGAAAATAAATGTGATTCAAAACTATTCTGAATCAAGAAATTTTTGATATCCTGATTTAAAATAATAAAATATGGCGGTGACAGTGAACATACACGGAACTTTTATTGGGACAAGCAACCAGACAGTAAGTAATACAAAACGAAGACTGAATCACTGACCAATTTCTGAGCTCATGATGCAATGACTACAGTAATTGCATTGCCAGGTTTAAATTACCATAGCATGGTGGAAATATGCTTATCAGTGGTTGTAAAGGTAGCGAGAGTTTTAAGTGTTGATTAAAACAGAGTTGGTTTTTAAAAAATGACACTACAACAAGTATCCCAATTTAGTAATGACAATTATCATTACAAAAATGAAAATGATGAAGAGTGATTCAACAAATTCATATGTTTATTTATCAATATTGATCATTTGATTAGTTTTATTGTAGTGCAATACTTTTGTGCATGTGTGTGTGTGCGAGTGTCTGCATGTGACTGTTCAAACAAAACTTGAATGAAAAATCAATTGCAGAATGCGCTTAGTTCTATTTTATGTATCTTTTCCCAAATGTATCCCACAAAATTAAGTTTGCATTTATGTTTTTTTCAGTTTATGATAGAATTTTTCTGTTGAGTAGTAGATGTCAGTATTTATTGTACAGCTATAACAGTCACAATTTTCTAAATGTTGCTTGCATAGTTATAATAAAAATGTTGGTGATTATTGGCCTTCCGATCACATAAAAATGTGAAACACCTTTATCAAAATAATGCAATATATCACACCCTATGATAGTGGTTGAAAGTGGTTTTCCTTCCACGAAACTATCACTGAAATATAATTGTTTACACTCAGGATAATTTTTTTGTGTGACTCCATCGAATTCTTCATAGCCAAAACCCCTCCCCACAAAAAATAGCAGAAATACATTTGTTTACACCTAAGATAATTTTTTGTGTAAAATGATTGCATTCATTGAATTCCACACAGCCGAAAACGTCTTCCACGCAGGCTTTTTTTCCTTTTTTTCCTAGCAATATGGCTTGTATGTCCAAATTTTTACAAGTCAAATGAAAAATTTACATGCCAAAATCTAAAATGTAATTATTCCCTTGATAACATATTGACATGTATTGGATAAACGTGTTGCCATCGCAACCATTGCCAAACACTGTTCGAAAAATAATGCTCGTCCGGGATTGGAACCCGGGTCTCTGTGACTATAGTGCAGCGTTCTTCCGTTTGAACTACTGAGCCAGTGTTGTGATTGTTAGGAAGGGGTGATGTACAGCTGTGCGACAAGAGATATTCCCCCCTTGAAAGAAGGAAGACCTCCTCTGTTGAAGATGCAGGTTCCTGCGGCCCACCAATGTGGGACCATCAAAGCCTCGCCATGACACATATTGGATAAACGCCTTGCCATCATAACCATCACCAAACACTGTTCGAAAAATAATGCTCCTCCAGGATTCAAACCTGGGTCTCTGTGACTATAGTGCAGCGTTCTTCCATTTGAACTACCCAGCCAGTGTTGCAATTGTTACAAAGGGGTGATGTATGGTCGTGTGACACATGACAATATAAAAATCATATAATTATTCGCTTGATAATTATAATAAATTATGTTTTTCAAATTTTATTCAGCTGATAACTGAGAACACAATCACATAACAATCTTAACAACATTTTCTTATCACATTCATTTCAAAGTGGAAGACTGACGGTGTTTAGACAAATCACCACTTTTATAATGCACATTTCCAGCCCAAATTTTGAAGGCACCTTCAGAAACTTCTGGGGATTCACCGGCTCGTTTCAGTCCCATCAACTGATCGAAATATTCAGCCTTAACAACATCATAAATGGGATAAGTGAAACTTGGGAATAACTGATGTGGTTGACTTATGGTTGTTCGAGATCACATCTTCGTCTTTATTCGATTTACCAGAGAAAATCCTCTTTCAACATTGGCATTGGTGGTGTTGAAGCACAAAATAAATTCGGCAAGGATTGATGAATTGGCAAATACTTCATTGAAGTTGACTATGTGCAAAAGTACTTCATGCCAGTCTTTAGCAAAGGAAGGTTTGGTGGGGTTGAGGCATTGTATATTTAAATATTATGTTTGTTTAGATAACGCATTACACAATTATCTTCAATTTAATGATGCTGTTATTACTTTCAGAAGTGAAAATTCTCTATGCAAATCTTCTGGATTGATGCCAATTTTTCATACACTTGAGCCATTTTTCCAGTGCAGATTCATAATCTGCAGCATCCAGCATTTTCTGACTGCGGGGGTCGAATATTTTGGTTGCTTTCAGAATTTCACAGTTGTTCGAGTCAATTCATTCTTTGACTTCCCAAAATATTATTTTAATGAATGAGACATAATATCTTCTGGAAAAATATAAGAAGCGTTAAGAGAATAGGGATGAATAAAACAAAACAAAAGCCAGATAATTCGTTTCATTTGTGGACCCAACTTTTTACAAGCCAAATTGGCTTGTAGGTTGAAACTTGTCCAGGCCAATCAGAAATTTTTCAAGCCATGGCTTAAGTTTTGTTCCCAAGGACTGTGAAGTCAGACTTAAAGGTCGATTTTTCAGCCTCGTCATGTCACATTAAGTAGAAATTGGGAGCCATGTCACATTAAATGAAGTGGGACAATCACATTGATGAGTAAAACCCATACCATATCCCATAGGAAATATGGTCATGTCACTGGAAGCGGCATGCTGTGACCCCCTTGGGTGGCTCTGTTAGATTATCTACTTCAGGAACCTATCCCAGCTGGTACTACCACAAGTAAACCTATGATGTACCTCGGCCTTGTCCTTGGGTTCTGCTGTAGAATAATGGACAATGCGGCCGGGTCAGGGGTGCCAATCCCTAGTCCTCATTCACTGGGAATGAGGGATGGTGCCATTCGCAGAATGGCGTACTGTAGGGGACCCGATTGTTAACCTAAATCCCCTTATTGGCCCTGACCTTAAGGGTCTGAGGGCTTTCTCAACTGAGGGTACTTCCAAGGGAAACTAGTTTAGGGGAGACTCCCACAAGTATACTCTCAACAATAACAACCCCTGAGAAGACTCACTAAATCCTCTTCTCAAAGTACTCGGCGCTGGGCAACGGGTTCTGGAGTCAAAGCGGGGGTCCTACGGACAGTGCAGTGAGTGGGTACGGAAATCCAGAGTGATTCGGCGTAAACGGTAATGCGGCTGCAAGTCGGCAGGCGGTGGTATCAAACGTTTCCTCAGGGAGGGCGACGGGGGTTCTCGATCAATGGCGACGGGTGGGGAACTCCAACAGTTGGGTACTGTAGCAGGCCACGTAAAGAAGACTGGAGGCGAGAATATGCAAATTTATTTGGTGAGCGGTGAACGCAGTAGAAATATGTAAAAATATAATAATCAACGAGCGGCAGATGCGAAACGCAGGCTAAAATGCAACAAGACAATTAGAGTCGAAGACAAGACACAAAAAAGACAAAACAAGCCCTTTTAAAGGGCTCCATAAACTACAGTATGCCTTGGGCAGAGTTAACACTCCCCCAAGCTAACTTTTGCTGCGGAAATCGCTGCAGAAGATGCCTATGGTCACATAGACATTTTCCAGTTCACAATGTTAAGCATTGGGGCGAGTTTTCACTCTCCATGCTTAACATAGGAACATCAACTAGTGAGAATTTCAAACTAGTCGTTTCACGTTGCGAAACGTCACTAGTTTTTACTGATAAGAGGTGCACATTGTGCTCCAATTACAGCAATGAGCTCGGAGAGCTTATCTCTAATGGAAATTCTTGACTAGCGGGTACATACCGTAGTCTACATGTGCAATAGAAAATAATAAATCGAAACGGAAATAAAATGTGCGCAAATGAAACAGAAACGAAACATAAAAAGTACACACATAAGTTGCATGTAGAAATTATAAAAATGAAACGTAAAATTAATGTAAATTACTGTAACACAAAACGTAACAAAAAACATAATGAAAGGTTGTGATTTGAATCACGTGACGTTCGACGAAATTCGTCGGCACGTGACACCATGATCGAAAACCCTTAAGGCCCTGTCATACTTCACCAGGCGGTACAGTGCGGCATCGCGCGATGCCGCGCGGTGCCGGTTGTCCTATTCATACCAACAGGCGGCGCTGCGTGGTACCGCGCGGTGGCTTGTCATACTTCGCCGCGCTTTTTTACTTTTGGATTTTGCTCTTCTCAAAAAATGTGTATTGGTTCAGTTGAAACCTGATGGGGCGCCGCGCGGCGCCACAAAAATTACAAAAACCTATTCATACTTCAAAGGTGGTACCGCGCGGTACAACACGGCGCCGCTTTTCAGTATAATAGAACAACCGGCGCCGCGCTGTACCGCGCGGTGAAGTATGACAGGGCTTTTACACCGCAAAAATCCCAATAAAGTTACAGGTTCAATTGAAACTGTACAAAATTCTGACACCCAGTGCATTATGCTGCAAAATTTTTTTTTAAACCTCAAGTTTGTTTACCGTACACCCCAAATAAACGCATCCCCTCGAATTAACGCATCCCTCGAATAGACGCACCCTCCAGCGACCGTTTGAAAAAATAAACGCTCTGTGCGTTTATTTGGGGTAGTACGGTATATAACAAAATTGCCGCATTTCGCGTTTCCCGGAACTTTGGACCACCATATAATTGGATTGAGGTCATATTAAGGAAAAATGAAAAATCGCATTCGAGATTGCACCCCCAAAATGCTTAGTCCGAAGTATGGAGCTTGGATATGCCACACCCATTGTGGGGAATGGTGTGATTGGGCACCCTTAAAAAGCGTGTTTTCGTCTTGGGGCCCCTCCGAGCACCACTTGCAGATAGAGTTCATAGAAAAAATTCTTTGAGAAAGAGTCTCTTTATTTTTCTTCAAATTTCAGCCGTTGAGCTTACATTGTCAAGAATATTCATTTTAATTTTGAGCGAAAAAGTCAACGGCATATTTTTAGTACAATAATCCCTTTACAAAATCTGGGGTATACTGTCCTTGACATGGCCTCCACAAGCGAGACAAGTTTTAACAGTAAACTTAACGATTTTCTGGGAAAAGTCTGAGCACCATTCACACAACCTGCGTGCCAACGATGACGTATGGCATGCAAATAGAACGGATCTGATCTTGTACAGAAACGGTTTTCGGATTAAAGCTAGGTATACTGTAGCAATTCGTCACTTTTAGATACGAAGTTTACACAAATTACAACAGTAAAAAAGATGGTGTAAAGAGCGGAGAGTAGTATGGAGAAGACCCGAATTTGAACCGACACTTTTTCTCGAATATAATTAATTTTATCATAACCACCGAAAATCTCCACGTTACAAAAAAGGAACCTGCTTTAAAATATAAAGTATAGCAATAACTACTCAAAAATTCTCCATCACGTTCAACGACTGACGCAAATCTTTGTCGTTCAAAATTGATTGTGAAACGTCGATTGGATCTTCGGCGACGATCAAAGTCGACCCGGAGGCGTCGCCGCTCAACGGACCGTTGTCCAAAATAGCTGGATCTGGCGGCAAAGACCGTCTAGCTCGACGTTTAGCGTCATCATCGTCGGCGTCTTCGTCGCCGTCGGCCAAATCGTCCAAGCGACAAAGCAAAGCGTCGTTTTCGAATGTTGGGATAAGAAACCTGTGGTGAAAAAATAAAGAATATAAAAACGATAAAATAAACAATTAACAGAAAAGGATAGAAGGAAATAAAATGCAAACGAATACAGAATTCTAAAATATAGAATTAAAAAAGCAAGGAAAATGATAAAATGAAAAATAACAAATGAGAAAATATGCCAATAAAAATGACAGAAATAAAGAATAAGCGCACTTCGAGACAGAGTTTTTAGACCAATTAAAAGCCATGGTTCCTAGAAATTCTGATTGGCACCTAAAAATTTAGCGGCAAGCACCAAATCGGCTCGTAAAAATTAGAGCCTAACGATCTTTTTAATTAGGTGAGTCTCCTGTTCGGAGATGCATTTTTATGCGTTTTGAAAAAATACCGTAAATTTTCCGGCATTTCGCGTCGGATTTCAAATCATTGATGATTATTGGTATCATTTCTGTTGTGTGGTTGGATCGGCTTATCTTGAGCTTATAGCTTTTAAACATCAGCATGTTATGGATGAATATTTGACCTTGTATTGTTTCTACACGTATTCGACGACAACCAAGATCTTTCTAGATTATTCTCACAAAATCGTTTTGTGGTTCTTTAGAATGTTCGACTTTCGTGAACATAGATTTTTGCATATGGACATCAGCATGGGAAAATAGCAGTGGTTCTTCTGTCTGAGGAAGCCATCCAAATTTTTTGTTGCTCGCCTAATTTTCGAATTTTAACTTGCCCGACTGGAAACACATTGAATTCACTGAAAAATTAGACCTTCCATGCATGAAATAGATGTTTAAAATATTCATTTCCCAAAGCTATAGATATATCAAAATCAAAAAATTTCTTCCGCTGCTAAACGCCGGCATTAATTACCGATATCCAAGTCCGAAGTAAAATATCTACCGCGCTTTTTTATGCTTTAGATTATACTGCCGAGTACGACGGGGGCATTACATCAACCTAAAGTCATAAAAATTAATCACTGGTTGTTTAATTTTGAGACAAAATGAAGTGTTTACTGGACATTTAGCTTACACTACTCCCGCAAATTTTCAACTTTACCCATATACCTGAAAAATCTGGGTTAGAGTAGCATGTCTTCAGATGGGTCAAAAAATTGATTGAAAAAAATTTCGAGTTTAAGCCCAAGACTAAGCCTACGCCTGAGCCTATAAGCCCAAGCCTAAGCCTAAGCCTAAGCGCCACGGTTAGTTTGATCGATGCGTGGTACGTTGCAAAACCTTTTGCAGGGCCACCTTGCTGAGTACTGGTGGAAGAAGCTGCACACTGATACGCCATTCAATGATATGTGTGCGGAAATAGCTCGTCGGTTTCCCTTAGGCTGATAAAAATGTGACTAAACTGTGCAAGAATAAATTTTGATTAAACTTTGAAATTAATTTTATTGGAAAACCAAGTAAAGACTTGCTCCTATAACATATTCGTAATCAGCGACATTGATTTACTCAAAAACTATTCTAATTCCAGCTCAAAATTTTTTTCAATCGATCTTTGACCCATGTGGAGACATGGTAAACTAATACCAAAAATCTGAACTTGGAGACCTCTGCTTTAGATCGTTTGAAAATAATCAACTACGATTGGTAAATTACTGGCTCCAGATATCAGATCGAAAATGGAGAAAAAATGACGATCGATAATCAGTAGTTGCAGAAAAAAGTGCTGAAAAAATGAATTTTCCGATATTTTAAAGGCTTCGAAATCAAATTCTTTCGGCGCTAGGCGTCGAATAAGTTACTTCAGTCAGCCTTTTGATTTTTCCTCCAAAAGTTAGAAAATTCAGTTTTAAAAGTCTGGAACTGACGCGAAGTGAATGAAATACAAGGAATCATTTTTCTGATGAAACTAAGCGAATTTATCAATTTTAGATTGAGCAACTAAAAATTTATATATTGAACAAATTTTTTTCCAAGTTACACATTGCAACCTGGCTTCTGTAAAAATAACCCTGATAATTGATTTGAATAATGACTGATCTAATATGTGAGCTTTATTATTCTGTGTGTGATTGAGAATGTATTAAAAATGATTGATCTGCTATGTGGACTTCTACTGTGATTTGGAAGAGTGTTTTTGAATAAATTTGTTAAAAAAACATTGTTTTTATACTTGCACATTCGTTTACAAACTTTTTAGTTTTGGCTTGTTGAAATTTAGATTGGCCTATAAAATTTTGACCCTAGGAGCCAATTGACCTGTTGAGAAAAAAGAAAAAAATCCTACTTTAAGGAACACCAAAAAACTGTTCAAAGTTTCGAAAAGCGTTCACACTAAAGGTCAACTCCGCTTCCTCGCTGCTTACTCGTCTTTGTCCCACAATTTGCGATCGGGCACCCGGGACGCGTGCTGTAGCTGCTGGGGCGCCGTCTTTTGGCTCAAATGTTTACTCAACGCCGCCCACGAATGTAAGTCATCTTTGCCGCAAGTGAAGCAACGATAGTCGTGGCACTGCAGAGGGGAAAAAATTTTGACTTGGTGTAAACTGTATAGTATACTTTAAATTATAACGTAAATCTTACGCAGGCGCGAATATAATTGACGAATTTTACCCGTTCGTAAAACGATAAACTTAAATCTTTGACTTCCTGCTTCAAATCAAACCCGTGATCAGCCTAGAAATGAAAATTCTGGTTAACGGAGATTAGGCACCAAAATTGCGAAAATTCGCTTTTAAAATAAAAAGATAAGCATAACGTGGAACAATTGTTAATATTAAAGATGAAAGGTTCATAACGAATCAATTTAAAACGAAATTTTTATGTGTTAAATCTGAACTTCAAAAAAGTGTAGGGCCACTGCATGTGGGAAACCTAAATTGATCAAAAAAGACAAATATTGATTTCAAGTGTAAAATATTTGTGAAATTAGGAAATTCGGCGAAAAATTAGAAAACGGACATTATCTAAAAAAACTTTAATTTAATTAAACCTTCATATGCGTAAGTAATTGCTCCAAATCGTTGCTCGAATGTTCGCACAATAAACACAATAGATGCTCTTTTTCATTTTCTATATTATCTTCCTGCCATTCATGCCAAGATTCCCTAAAAACCAGTTTACAACCTGTATACTTGAAAAAATTATCGAAAATTCGAATTTTACTATTAACCCGAAATGACTTACTCTTCCTCTTCTTCTTCGCTGTCCATGAATGTGGGCATCGTATCTTCGAAATCTTCGGCCAAAACTTCGATCCATTTTTTTCCTAATTCCTAAAAACGTAAAATTAATAAAGAAAGCTTTTTAAATACCTTTTGTGAAATGAGGGTGAAAATCAAACGTGAAAGAAAGTTAACTTTCTGGCAAGAATCCAAATTTCTGGATCTAAAAATGAAAAATGTTCAGTTTAATGTTAAAAATTACCAAATAATTGATAACGTAAAATTTATCGTAATAATCGTTGTTTGGGTTGACTTCCCTGCAAAAAAAACAACGGAAAATGAGGTTTAGACAAGAAGAACTACCGTACGAATTATATACTTCACAGGCAAAAATATGCAAACTTTTCTCACCGATGCCCTTTTTCGCGCATGTGAGAATCCAACGCTTCTCGATTCGGAAATTTCACTTCGCAATAGATACACACGCCTCTAGAAATTGATATTTTTCACTAAAGTATCGATTTTTTCCGTATAATTGTGTAAACTCACTTTCTCAATTTACGATCCAGAATATCCAAATATTCGTTGACAAAAACCAAATTATCCGGTGAACCCAAATTCAAATGATGAATCATATACAAATGGTGAATCAACTTGGCCCTGCACCAAAAAAATTAGAATTCAAAGTTTGCCGAAAAAGCGAAATTTCAAAAAGTGCGCGAATTTATAAGAAGTTGCAATTACGAAATTCGAATTTACGAGAGTCGTCAAAGTTTAAAAAAGGCCAATTTTCCTGAAATTTCAATTTGTAGACTTGATGAGTCGCCACAGTTTAGAAAAGTGCAAATTTACTTGCAATTTCAATTATTAATTTGAATTTTCAAGTTTGACGAATCAACAAAATTTCAAAAAAGTTCAAATTTGCTCCAAATTCGAATTATCTAACTTCTTTTCGTTACAGTTAGGCAAATCATCAAAATTTAAAAAGACGTGTGAATTTTCCTACATTTCAAGTATGCAATTTGAATTTTTATGCTAGAAAGTCACCAAAGTTTCAAAAAACGTGGGAAATTCTCCGAAATTTCGATTATTGAATTTGACTTTTCAAGGATGGCAAACAAAAAGGTTCAAAAAAGAGTGGATTTCATCGAAATTTCAATCTTATAATTTAAATTTCAAAGTAAGTGAATCGAAAACAGAAAATCAACCTATTGCCAGCGGCTTGGTATCGGCAAAATAGGCAAGATCTGAAAAACGTTTGGTCTTGGCGCTCGCGTTGTTGGCAAGCCAAAACTTCTTCTAAACGGCGCATAGCCAGACGTTGCCTGATTTGCATATCTTCCGCATTTTTAGTTGCCGATAGTAAATAATATTCGTCGACCTCGCCTTGAAAAAAAATACAATTGTTTGTGAAATTTAGAATTTTTAAGTTTTTTTCTAGGAATCTTGCCAAATTTGGGATCTTCCGGCTGTGGAATAATTTTTGGAAAAAGTTTTTCCAAGGTCGTATTCGTCAAACGTTTTCGCCAATATTCGACGTAACTACAACAAACTTTCTTTCACAATTCGAGAATTATAAAAAATTTTAGAAAAAACTAAATTTATCAGAAATCCAAAATTTTTCGAAGAAAATATTATTATTTTAAAATTTTTCAGAACAATTCATTATTTGAAAACGATAAGTAATTTCCGAGTAAAAAAAATAGGGAACTTTATGGAAAAAATGAAAATTATTGAAAATAATGGATATTCAAAAAAGACCGAAAATTTTGCCAGAAAAATAGAAACTTTACTGATAGGAATCGAAAACTGTAGAAAGTATAGATAATTATTCGAAAAATCTAGATTCATCGGAGAAGTTTCTAAAACTATAGAGGAGTTTGAAAAAACTTCATCAAAATCCAACAAATTCGAAGCTTTTCACAATAAATTGGTAATTCCCAAAAAATAGTTTTTAAAAACGAATCACATATTTTCTCGAGTTTTCAAAAAGTGTGTTTTAAAGTGGGTGTGTTTTAAAAAGAATCTGAGAGTATTCATTAGGTCTCTGATCCTGATCATTTCGGAAATTAATCATGTTTCAAAAAACTTATATTTTCAGAAAAGTCGGAATCTTTTGCAATGAGGAATTTGTTTTATAAATCAAAAACATTCAACTAAATTGATGATTTTCAAAAAAATGACAGTTTTCTGAAAAAGGGTACGATTTTAACGAGAAAATCGGAAATATTTAAAGAAACCGATAGTTTCAAATTAGGATCAAAATTTTCAAAAAAATCGGTAATTTAAAATTTACCGTTTCAAATCGACAATCAATTCGATATCTTCGATCACAAGTTTGTGATTTTCCAATAAATGTTTAACGTATTTCGTAGTTTCGGTCGGCAAATCAAAAAATTCCATACAACTTAAGCACATACTAGCGCCGCCGAATTTTGGCGAATATCTGGAGAAAAAACATCATGGTTTGAATAATAGCGACCTTGGTATTTTTTTGTACAAAAAAACTTCCACAAAACCTACCCAACCAAAGGTACGGTTCCCGATAAAGTTAGCAAACGTTTTTCCGGCAATGGTAAAGCGGAGCGCTTTCGTTCTTTGGCGGATTCTTCATCTTCTGAATCGCTGTTTACTGTAGAAAAATAATTTTTGTCATGATCCCAACTCACAAAAAGTACAACGGTCTGAAATTTACAGCTTTTTTCTTGATCTTTGTTCTGATGGTATATCGTTTCAGAATGCGACGAACGTTGCCTACGTTTGTGTACTTGTTCTAAAAAAGGGAATCTACAATAATCCAGGAATGTTTCAAAAATTATGAAAAACTCACTCAATTTATTAACCGGGCTATTATTAGCAATCAAATCGGCCAAATTTTCTTTAGAACCCGTTATCGATCGACTTTTACGACGACGCCGCTGATCGAACCCGTCGCCGCTAATTAAATGATAATCGTTGCAACTTTGCAAATGTTTACGCCGCCGTGGCTGCTGGTGAGGATGCAACGTTAACGCGCTGCGTTTCATAAATTGTTGCGAACGTTTTTGAGCCGGGTGATAGCCGCCGTCGGTGCCGTCGTCGTAGAAAACGTCGGGCGCCGCCGCCCAACGTCTGACGGGGAAAGACGCCGGGCGAAAATTTTGGAAATTATAACGGTAGAAAGGAGCTGGGGCGTTGGGGCACGGTTCCCGCCGCCGGCTATTATTTACGATTTTGGGCTTGACGTCGTCGGATTTCTTAGATTTCACTGATTCGTCTTTTTCGTCGTTCATCTAAAATACGTTACGAAATATTTTTAAGAGAGAAAAAGCTGCCGTTTTTTGCGCTATATTTGGAGTACGCAGATTATTTATAATTTTTTAGTAAGGTTCCCAATTCAAATTTAAACTCAATCTGATGAAAAAGCACATCAAGAGTTGCAAAATAAAAATTTTGGAAAAAGAGTAGCGCTTTCTGGCCAAAACGACGGGCGAAAAAAATTTTAGTGCACGGTATTGAATAATGCACCTTCTATTGTTAAAACTTGTAGGTTCTAACACAGGGTTTTTTTGTACATAACCCATTTGTACATGTACAAACGGTAGCCGATATTTCATTTGTACAATTTGTACATAGCAAAAATAAGTAAAATAAGTAACCTGTGTTCCTCTACGTCATGGCCAAAGACTAATAACCCAATCAGTGTAATTTTCAAATTTTATTTATAACTCAAAAGATGCCGTTAATTCATTAAAATTGAGAAAAAATGGAAATTTTCGAATTTCAAGTCTAACTTACAAGCGTTGTGGAACAAATTTTGTAGAAAACTATCCAATAGCATAATGACTTTGCATTAGATGATAAATTGATGGTTGAGTCCTCTATGATGACAAATGAAAGCTCACGCGCCGGAAAAATTTTTTGTGCATTGACATTCGGCGACCCTGGAAAATGAATTTTCCAAACATTTATTTCAAGAATTAGATTCGAATTTTGTGTTCAAAAGTCGTAATTTTTAGAATTTTATCATCTGAAAAATTTTGAAAACAGTAATTTATTCGTTAACTTTCATGAACTTGGCCGAAAAGATATGAGTGGAAGAGTAGAAATTTCCGAAGGATACTTCCATGAAGCTTTCGAACTGATATCATGTTAAGAAAGGAATAATCGCTTTGAAAAGTTTAGAGACTTGACGTATTGATCTTCCTCAAAAAATGTTTCAAAGAAAAACTACAAATCTTCATTAACTATCAAGATAAAATATTGAAGATTACCACTTAAAACATAAGATAATGCGTTTGAGATGATGAAAACTATTATACATTGAATGATAAGTGAAGGTAGACATTCTGAAAGTTGCGTCTGAGCTATAGGTAATGCAATTGCATCATAATGATTATTAAAGCCGGAAAATTTTGAGATTATGAACTAAAATGCACTAAAATGCATATTTTCTGTACCTTATCCCCAAAATTTTCTTTCCTAAATGGGAAAGAGCTGTTTGTACATGTACAAATAACTACTCGTTTGTCCCAAAAAATTTTCATTTGCCTCCGGCAAAAAAACACTGTTCTAACGTTCTGAAATGCCGGAAAATCAATATCTCGACATAAAGTTCAAACTTTCTGTTAAACACATATCTTTATCAAGAGAAACATCTGAAAATTACTTCCATGATGCAAACTCGCCACAAAAAAGTTGGAAAAATTAACATTTTGACCGTCTAGAAAGCGACAAAATTCACATTTTTTCCTTCTCCGGAGAGTTTGTCCAAAATTCGAGATGTGAGGGAAAACAGTGGGTGGACTAATCCCCGGTCTGGACTGTTGGCTACACACTAAAAACAATTTTTAGGGGAGACAGTAGCCAACTTTCTGAAGGGAAGGAGTCAGCCACTGCTCAAAAAATATGTTTTTTGACCAAAAAATGGACAGAAATAAAGGCCCCGATCAATGAATTTTACTTCAGAATGATACTGAGAATCATTGCGGCGCCTATTTTCGACCAAAAAATATGTATTCATTTACGTCTATGTTTCCGGCCGGCAAGAGGGGGTATCTATCGACAACTAGAAATTGGGGGAGGAAGTCATCGAAAACTTCCTACGATTGAAAATTTGAGGCCCATCGTCACCGATCCAGCCCCCCCCCCCCCAACTACAGGTAAGGTTTAGGGCGAATGCAAGTCAAATCGTACGAAAGCCCCTGGCGGCAAAGCAAATCCGAGCTGATTTATATAATTTTTATGCAAAATTACAAGTGTACAAATTATAGCCAAAGCCAAAAAAGCCTCAATTTCCTCATAATCTCGTTGATCATTATTTGAACTTAGATTTGAGTTGGGCTGTGCATAGGTTAAAGAAAAAACCGTAGTAAGCACTGTTTTTTCCTCAAATGGGGTCTTTTGAAGAAAAAAAATTGGAAATGAGGAAAAATTTTTTGGGTGGTTCTCATTGTGGAAAATTTTTTGGCGAATTCAAAGCCGAAAAGATGAATTTTAGCGGACTTTAAAAGGTCAAAATATAAAAATTTTCCAGCGCCGGTCATTGGTATAACAATCACTATTTTCTATCAGGCGCGACCTTCAGCGTATTTACTACTTCCACTTACTAATAAATGTTCAACAGCTTCTATCAATCGAATTAGCTCGTCTCATTTTAACAGTATCCGCCGAGAATAGAGAATTTTCATCAATTTTCTCAATTTTTTCTCGATGGTTGGAATTTTTCAAACGTTTGCAACATGGAATTTTGCGTTTATTGAAGATGGAAATTGAAGACATTATACTAGACTGTGATTTTAGAACTTTTGTTCACGGATATTTGTTGGAGAGATTTATTTTCCAGCGTTTTAGAATATAAAAACTCCAACATTTCTCCCGCGCTTCGCGCCGGAATGGGGAACAAAAAAGGCTTCATCAGTTTGATTTTAATTTATTTCTCAACGTTGTGAATGTTCATTTTCCAGCGTTTTAGAAAGTTGAAATCCAAAAATTTTTCCGGCGCTCCGCGTCGGACTAAGAATTAAATAAAGTTGGATAACTTTAGTCGGAACCACAGAAATGTTAATAGCGGATAAATTCTTGAGAACTCTATCGTTAACATGCTTCACTCGCTCCTGTAGAACAGCACTATATTCTTCGGAATTTTTTTACAAGTCGGTTCCCTTCAAAATTATGGTCCAAACTGGCATTTTTGGACTCCACAAGATGCCAGCTATCCAGATCAGTTCGAAAATCCTGGTGCTCATGGCATTCAGGAACTCATTAGCATAAAATCTGCACACATCTCACACAGTCCTTGTCACTACAGAAAAATCCTACCTACTTCAAGAATCAAACCTGGTCCACCAGCCTATGGACTTAATGCGTTTACCACTACACAATTTCACCAGAAAGTATAAACACTATATTCCTTCAAGACCCTTGATACTATGTATTTTAAGTAACAACTTCATTTGGAAGAGCCTCAACAGCGCTGGGGCGCAGCTGCTGTACCCTAAGCCTAAGCCTAAGGAAAATTTCAAAGGAAAAATAAATGTCTACTGACTAGTTACAGAAATCCATGCTCAAAATTAACAAACAACTCATATAAAATAATTAGGCTGAAGGCTGGGAACCGACTTATAAAATTTAGCCTACTCTTCATGAGCTCATTTTGACTGACATAACCAGAATTTTCTCAATTTTTTTCGCATTTTTGCAGGTTTCTGACTAAAAATACAACAAAATGCTTGGGTATACTCCAGAGGCCCCCCAAGGTCAAAAATTTAGGTAGGGGTAAAAATCGTAAATTTGAAGGGTAGTACTTGAAATATACCGTGACCTTTTTTTTTGCTCCCGACTTTTTGCGAAGGAGGGGGGGGGGGTTGTAGTACTCTAACCACCCACATAGAACTTACAAAAATGGATATTGCCCCTACTTTTATCCTTTTTACACTCAAAAAACATTTTACTACTTCAACTCCATTTTCCAGCTGTAACTTTAATGCACTAATTATACGTACAGAATAGTCACACTTTGAAGACTATTGTGCCAACTGATTCTTGCACATTTCAAGAATCGGGCACAACATACGTTTGGAAACATTGTTTCAACCACCATCTTCAGCAGTATGGGCTTATCCCATCACTGATTAGGCTTGGAACAGTGCTTCCAATTAAAAGTCCTGATGCTGAATGTGGCTTTAGTATTATTAATCCCATTAGACTGTGAACTACGAGTTTGAAACCAAGTACCACTCCTGATCCACATCAACAGACCTCACATGTCTCAACTCATAGCAGGAAAGTATGCCACAGCTTGGGTAACCATATGCGCACAGAACACCCAACGCAGAAGCGGGGAAAAGGAAAAGAGAGCATGAAGAGGAAGAATTTTAAGAACATAATGTTTTTCTTCCCAAGGGGCGATTTTTTGATAAATCAAGTAAACATAAGTCATTATTTCATCTCCCAATTATATATATAATGATTTCCTACAAGTAGTATATATTAATGTGCTGATATCCTTTCCTAAAATCGCTATATGGCACAGAAGTTGCATACTATCATTTGCTCAGTAAATGTGTCAAAAAGAGCAGTGAGTAATTCCTCTCAAGCACACATTGTGCAATTTTTCTCGAATTACTATAACCTAATGAGGAGAGGATGAGGTCTACCAAAATTTTTTGCTATAGTGAGCTGTTTTTATGGGGGGGTAGTAAATGAATTTCCAAATCTAAGACGGGGGTAATACTCCCCCCCCCCCCCATACCCTCCCCCATGGGGTGCTTTGGTATACTCCTAAAATGCATAAAAAAGCATCCGTAGCCACATTACAAACGTTTTTTAAAAATGAGTAAAATTTTTAGAAAATGAGGAAAAATATTTTGGGTCCGGTTCTCATGTGGAAAATAATCTTCGAGGAAAAAAACGGTGATTGCAACCTGGCCTGTACAAAAAAAACCTGCTTTAGGCTTTACTTTATGTTAACGAAAGGACAGAGGCGTGTGGGCAACTTTGACCAAACGAGATTCTGACGAAATCGGAGCTTTTTTTGAATAAAATTTTCACATTTTTAATTTTGCTGCATAAAAATAATCGAAATTGTCTCGGATTTGCTTTGACGCATACCTGTGATTGGTTGAGAGGTTTGGGGGACCCCCCGCCCCCCACTTTGCCAACCATATACCCAGGGTTTTTTTGTTTTTGCACACAGCAAGCTGTGCAACCAAATTTTTTCTGCCAAGTTGCACAGTGCAACCTGGAGCCTGGCGGGCCCTTATGATTAGGTTATATAGTTTACTGGCCGATAATGCATTATTATGCATTTTAAAAAAGAAAATACTGACAATTTTCCAGCACTCCGCGCCGAATTTCAAATGATTTATAATTTTATCATTTCTAGAGCGTGGTTAGGAAATTTATCCCCAAATTATGCCCATAGCATTTAAACATCACGCATTTTGAATACATGCTTCATCCAGTTTATTAATCGCTGAAAAAATTAAGACGCTTTTCGATTATTCTCACAGTTCTAGCTCCTAAACTTTTTGCATTTAGAAAATAATAAAAACGTCATCAGATCTTTCAATTTTTCCCATCCGATTGAAAATTTATTGAATTCACAGAAAAATAAGATCTTTCATTTCATCACAGAATAAAGGCTGAAATGATTAATTTTCCAGCATTGTAGAATGCGAAAATACAAATTTTTTCTCCTGCCCCTTTGCGCCCCAAATTACTGATATTAGAATCCGAGACAAAAATTTCACACTTTTTCATGCTTTATATCATTTAAGAACAATTTCTTTAAATTTATAATCATGATTGATAAAATGGTAGATAAATGTTTGACCTCTTTGAAAATGCTGAAAAAAACTAAGATGATATACGATAATGTGTAAAAGATCCGACCATTTGGAGGAGGGGATCGGAAAAAGTCGAAATTTTTTCTAAAAAGCGCCAAAAAAATGCTTTTTTGAAATTTTTCAATTTTTTTCAAGTCTAGGGAGGGGGTTGGGTACGGGGGTTGGCCAAGTTGGGGGGCCCCCAACCCCCCCAATTACAGGTATATATATGATAGTTGCAGTTGCAGAGAAATGAAATGAAAAAATGAATTTTCCGATGTTTTAGAAGTCTCAAAATCACATTTTTCCCGGCGCTCGCACCGAACAAATTACAGTTGCCAGACTTTTCATTTTTTCTTCACAACTCAGGAAATTTAGTTTTTAAAAATCTAAAACTGACGCGAATCGTATGCAACACAAAAAGCAAGATTTTCATCGTATTTCTGATAAAATCAGATGAAATTTTCAGTTTTAGTGTGAGCAACCAAAAATTTCTCTATGCAATCTTTCCCCCAAGTTGCACACTGCATGCCATCGATCCTGTTCAAAATAAAAAACCCAACCATACCTGTAAGACCTCCGACCAGTTGGGGGGGGGGTAAATCCGAACTTTTGGGGGGGGGGGTAGAAAAAAAGGTCGAAATTTTTCCCAAAAAAACATACACTTTTTTGCAAATTTTTTTAATTTTTCCAAAACTGGGGGGGGGGGGGGGTTGGGGGGACGGGGGGTAAATGATTTTGGGTACAGGGTTGGCCCAAGTTGGGTGGGTTCCCCCCTGAAAACCCCCCCCCCCCCCCATGTACAGGGTATTAACCCAAACCCCTCCCTCCAGTTTGCAAAAAATTGGCAAGAAAAAATTGATCCTGTATCGTTTTTTTTGAGAATTTGACGAAAAGCAAGATTTTTCTTGGTTTATTTTCTCAAAGTCTTTTTGCAGTCTTTAAAAGATTTGACATTTGTGTGATTAAAAACTTTCCGAGTACAAGTGGGAATTCTTGCTGGGTGAAAAAACAAAATTCTTGGTTGCTTCCCTAGTTTTTGAATTGTAGTCTGCCCGACTGGAAATTCATTGAATATGAATTCACTGAAAAATTAAACCTTCTGTCTAGGAAATAAAAGCTGTAAAGGTTAATTTTCCAGCGTTCTAGAATATAAACATTCCAGAAAAATTTTTGGCACTAATCGCCGAACAGGTTACTCATACCAATCTATCCATTTTCTCTTCAAAACTCAAAAAATTTAGGTTTCAAAAGCCTGAAACCGACGCGCATCGAATGAAATAGAAGAAACCAGCTTTTGGTGTTTTTTAAAGATAAAATTGAGCTAATTTATTGATTTTAGAGTGAACAACCAAAAATTTATCTGTGCAACCAAAATTTTTCCCCAAGTTGCACATTGGAACCTGCCTTTTGCACATACCTGTAAGACCTCCGACCAGTTGGGGAGGAGGGAGGTAAATCCGAAATTTTGGGGGGGGGGGGTAGGAAAAAAGTCGAAATTTTTCCCAAAAAAGGCCAAAAAAACATACACTTTTTGACAAATTTTTTAATTGTTTCCCAACTGGGGGGGGGGGGTTGGGGGGGAATTGATTTTGGGTACTGGGTTGGCCAAGTTGGGGGGGGGGTCTCCCCCCAACCCCCCCCCCCCAAGTACAGGTATGCTTTTGCAGAAAAATGCCCTGTGGTTCAGTTCATACCTTTATGTCAGATTTTCAGGCAATTCAGAATCAGTTTCAAAATTCTATTTTTCATCGTTACCCTTTTTATCAACGTTTACTGTTTAATTTACTTGTTATGTCAAAATTAGGTTGTTTTATGTCGTCAAAGAAATATAAGATATAAAGGTTATGCTGTTGAATTATTCTGTTGCTCATGTAAACTCACTTGAATATTCATCTAAAAACAAGTCATAGCTCTTCTTTTTGCAAAAAAATGTCGGTTTATTGACGGAATAAGATGCAAGTAAATTAGATATGTTCAAAAATCACATCAGAAATGATTTTGAGCGATTTTTAAGCAAGGAAACTAAAAAAAATTGATTTTTCTTCATGAGGAAAATTTTTTTGGGGTTTTTTCCTCAAATGGGGCAAAAAGTTTTGAGCAAAAAAAAATACTGCTTACAGGTAATGCTTTGACGCGTAAGAGTAGATTTCGAAGAGGAACGACTCTTAAAAATCTGCCCAAACCTTTTTCTCAAAACACCACATTCGAGAAAAAACGGTCATGCTAGATGAAAATAACGGCAAACATCGGACGGCCCCATGGGGAGGGGGGGTATTACCCCCTACCTTAAGTCCATACCTGTAAGACCTCCGACCAGTTGGGGGGGGGGGGTAAATCCGAAATTTTGGGGGGGGGGGTAGGAAAAAGTCGAAATTTTTCCCAAAAAAGGCCAAAAAACATACACTTTTTGACAAATTTTTTCAATTTTTTCCCAACTGGGGGGGTTGGGAAGGGGAAAATCATTTTGGGTACTGGGTTGGCCAAGTTTGGGGGGGGGTCCCCCCCCCCAACCCCCCCCCCAAGTACAGGTATGCTAAAGTCCTTAAAATTGATCACTGGTTGCCTAATTTTGAGACAAAATGGCGTGTTTAGTGCACATTTTAGCTACACTACCCCGGCAAATTTTCAATTTTACCCCCCACCTGAAAAATCTGACCTTGGGGACCTCTGGGCAAACATGCAAATTTTTTGGCTATACTTACCGTCGTGTTTGAGTGCGCGCTTAGCTCTCGCGTGATTTTCGTTCTCTCACAGTAAATAGTCGCTAATTGCTGATCGTTCATACTGAAAGTTACACCTTATTTTTTCGAAGAAAATTGTCATCACACCTTTTTCTCAGTCTATTTTTTTTAAATGCTTCAAACAAAATATAAAGTGATAAAAAAGGTAAAAGAAAAGAAATCTTGACGTTCTTTTTTCGCAATAAGGTAGTTTAACCTGAGTTGACGATCAACCTACTTCCGGTCGAGCAAAAGTAGGAAATAGGAAAGTGAAAGGATTTACATTAGTCATTCCACACCAAGTGGTCCAGGGTTCTCCGCTCGATCATTTCAGATTTTGATAAAACTTTTGTGAACATGTTATCCACATGTCCTAACTAACTGGCAAAAATTATCCATCCAATTTCCAGAATTGCTTGAGTTATGGAGTGATTTTGTGGGCCCTACTTTTTTGGATGAACTTACAGCCTTAACAAAACTGCCCAATTTTGGACCACACTGTCACTGTGAAAATTTAGCTTTGGAATTTAAAAATTTCCGCTCTGAACACTTGTTTTGCTCTGATTCCAGTTATACTATTTAGAAAATTCTGCATTACATAGTTTTTTTTCGAAAAAATGGTGTAAAGTGGACTTTAGTCGACTGTTTGATGATACATGCGCTGTCTAGACCACCCATAACTTTTGACGTGTAATGTGGAAATTTACGATACTCCGCCATGGAAATATTCACATTAGATCACTTTATCGCTGAAATTTTGGCTTTCTCGCTGGTAAGTCATCAATGCGCAACAATTTGGGTGTTAGATGTCAAAATTTTGCCGAAGTAAGTTTGGCACCTTGGAACAAAATTTGATCAAAAGTAGGTCGAAAAAATGATTTTCAAAATCGGGCCACTTGTCACGTTACGACCCGCATATAGTCCTGTTTTTCTTGAAACGCTTCAAATTATATAAAGTAGAAAGCAAGTAATATTTTAGATTTTTATACTTTTCTGCTAAGCCCATTCGTCAAGTGAGATTGAAAATTTGTATCAACTTTTTGAATCAACCCCAACAATTTTTTGAATGAAAAATCTTACTTCAAAAGCTTTGTGTACGCGTCTTCTTTGACGATACATAGTTGATTTTTGTCGTTTTCCAGTTTAGAGGCATTTTATAAAAAACAAACTATAGATCACGATTTCCCGTTTTTTTGGAAAATCATTATTGGGTATAGTATTCATTTTTATGAAAATGTTATAAACCTCCCCGACCAGCCCATTATACAATTTTATATATATTTTGTGGCCACCAAAACGCTCGACACGGTAAATTGTTTTGTTTTTTGAGTTTAGGAAGAATGAAAGACGAAGCGAAGGAGTCTTCTTGCTGACGTCAAGGTGTACTGAGGCTCAGGGAGTTTCCAGTTGAAGACTCGTAAGAACTGTTGCAATCTCTGAAAAAGAAGAGAACATGAGAAAGTATAATCCAATCTATTTATTTTTAAATGAGACCCGAAAAGTAAAATAATCCATAGAAATCGTTGAACGAACAATAAGCCTGCAGCGTAGGCCGAATCTTTTTTATCAATTAATCCGCCTAATTGATCAGTCAACCCGAGAAAAAAGGCGTATCGTGTCGTGGGTTATTAATTATTCGCATAAAATATTTTTCTGCAGGCCAAGGCTCGTTTGGAAAAAAAATTAACTATACGAAATTTTAGCCGGAATGCAGGATATTTTTTTGAGACGAAATAAACAACGAAAATTTTTTTAATTAATAATATCAATCAACAATTTTAGTCCTAAAATTTCGCACAAAGCACAACTTTTTGCGTTTTCTTCATCGACCATCGTCCATTGTATGGGTACGCTAAGCTTAAAGGGAACAAAGTGATAGGAAAACTTTGCTTTTAAGCAAAGTTTTCTATTTAAAAATAGGACCGTACACTTACTGTTGGCCATCCTTTTTGGATGGGTACATTCGTCGAAAAAGTATTAATTCTTCCTGACTTCAACGAACAAGTTAATTTTTGATCGTTATTGCATGTTGATTTTATGTCGGGTTCGTTCAACGAAAATGGTATATTTTCGCCGGCGACTAGACCCGACATACGGCCACCAGCCGATCGAATATTTTGCGCTAGAAGACATTATCCATTTTTTGGAGTTAATCGACGTGTTTTAGAAGGTCTATTCCCAAGTGAGCGATTCCCAAAGTGAGCGATTCCCAAATGAGCGAATTCCTAATTGGGCGATTCCAAACGAGCGATCACGAGTGTAATAATACTTTCTTCATATTTTCCTTCTTTACCATATACTCTTATTTGTATGTATTTCTTTTTTCTCTCGTTTTCTGGGTGTACTGTTATTTGTACGTTTATGTTTTAACGTTTTCATTTTTTGCCTGTTTTCTTACATTTTCGTTTTTCTTGTCATTTACTTTTTTTCTTTTTTGCTCGTGAAACAAGACATTACAAGTTGTCATTTTAGTAGTCTCATGTATAATTCTTTTTACAGTTCGACATGCTTGAGACTTTCATCGTTGTAAGTGTGAAAATTTTCATAAAAAACATAAAACAAAAAAATGCTGGAAGAAACTAAACATCGAGAAAAAAGAAAAGTCAAAAAAAATGGAGACAAAGTTGAAAATAGGTGGAAAAGCATTAGAAAAAGAAAGAAAACATGAAAAAGTGACAAAAAAGAAGAAGCAACGTAGAGAAAGCAGCAAGAAAGAAAGAAAAAAAATATGAAAAAAGAAGAAAAAAAGAATCGGGAGAGGTTAAAAGCAAAAAACTAAGATGAAAAGTAATGAAAAAATCAAGGTAAAATTATATAAGAAATAAAGCATGCCGAATTGTTTAAGAAATATACGGAAGATTATGCTTATTAAAAATGACAACTTGTAATTTTTTGTTTCATGAGCAAGAAAAAAGTAGATAAAAAGAAAAACGAAAATGAAAGAAACCAGAGACAAAAGATGAAAACTTAAAAACATACATAAACGAAAACATTAAAAATGCACATTAATAAACGAAAGAAAAAAAAATACACACGAAGAAAAATATAACGTAAAGAAGGGAAAAGATGGAGAAAGTTTTATTACATTCTCGATCACTCGTTTGGAATCGGCCCAATTGGGAATTTACTCATTTGGGGAATTCGCTCAATTGGGTATCGCTCACCTTGAGAATCGCTCATTTGGGAATCGCCCACTTTGGAATCGCTCTCATGAGAATACCCCGTTTTAGAACACACATGTATTGGAGCTCCGAGGTCTGGTGGGGGAAGGTCAAAGCAACTGTTCGGGGATTAAGAGTCATCGATTGCCCAAAATTCTAAAATGGTTTTAAAAAAGAATAATTTTTGTCTGAAAAATGTATTCATGGCGTGAAGTGCCGAAAAATCGAAATTTTTTGTTCAAAAATAATCATTCTTCATCCAAAAATTTTCATTTTCCGTTTTTTCTTACAAAAATATGAGGGTTCCTGTAGTTACTATGTAGCCAGCTATATCGGCAAATCTTGAAGAGGGTCATTGTGTATTTCTGTAGGGGGTTCTTATTGCATTTTCCCCCAATTACACGTACGTTTTGGAACAGCTTACTCATCTTAAATTCGCCTTTCAGCATGATACTCGAGCCTTTTTTCATGAGGCATAAACCAGGATTAATGCATGGTTGAATATCCAGTTTTGTGATGTTAGCAATACCGCCTATAGAAATAATGAAAAAACTATAGTTCTACTCGATGAAACTTTTAATATCTTTCGAACACGTACCACAGTTTCTAAAATTCACCGGGCCAGCATGAACTATAACGATAGAAAAAGATGAAAAGAGAGCTACTAGGTAAACGGTCATGATCATTTGCAGCGCGGAATAGTACGAATGACGACGGGGTTGATATTTTTAGAATTTGAGAAGAAAAAACTAGTTGATGCTAAGAGAGAGAGAAGGGGCGAACAAAATAAATTTTTCCGATACACCTCATATCTTGTCAACGACATTGAATCATTTTTTTCTCCGGGGCTAAAATAATGCCATCTTCTTCATCCTCCTCATCGTCGCTTATGGCTTTATAATCGCTAGCCAATTCGTCGTAGTCTTTCTCCAAAGAGGGCCAAATTTTCGCGGGGCTTCGGTGAATTCGCCCCTCTTCCATGCCTTCGCCGACGTACCAGTGCACGAAAGCTCGCCTCGAGTACATCAAGTCGAACTTTTTGTTCAAACGTCGCCAGGCCTGCACGATAGCCGTCGTATTGCAGATGAGGCAGCAGGCTCGTTTGGCGGCCGCTAGGTTGCTGTGCGGAACAGATGCGGGCGGTTCGGAGTTGATGCCGACCTTGAAGCAAATACATATGACAATGTGGCGTGATCGTGAATAATTCAGGGTTCATGAGACGCAGGGAAAGTTGGGCGATTTCGATTGAAGTTGAAAAACAATTGCATAATTTTTTAAATTGTAAAAATAGAAGCAGGGAAAGTGAGAAGTGTATTT